>JADLZK010011405.1:0-338278 GCA_015847255.1 Hyparrhenia diplandra | reverse complement strand
TATCTTATCCTTTTGGCTCGAAAAGGACATACAGTGGGATCATGCACCACAAATACTCAATAGTGATGATATATTTAGTTGTGCTATCACTGGAGGAACCTATCCTAGAAGGATATTGGTCTCTTTGCTGCTCTCGCCATGCCTACCAACATAACATTTCCCAGATAAATATTCTTTTGGGTCTCTTATCTATATTCTATTAAAAGCTTCCTTCTTCATGCTCAAAATGAATTGCTCCAAGCCATGCTTTATATAGAATACAAATATAAGCTATGTATAAATATAATGACTCAAATCTCAAAGTGGTATCAATCTTGCAAGCTTTACAATGGAGGATCTCCCACGTATATATAGCCCATTGAATAAGTACTTGTGAGTATGGTAAGTTAGTTTCTCCACATATACAAACGTCGTGACTAGGATTAGATTCATCCTTCTCCTTTCCTTTCTATAGGAAAGAGTCCGTGTGAGTTGCGGTTTTGTTTCCCAACACTCTCCCTTGGGCTTAATACTCATGACAAATATATATGCCTCTGCTAAAACTCCAAAACCCAATTGGAAAACTGAGAAAGAGCGCATTATTGTCAAAGCTAAATGCATTTTGCACATTGTTGCCTCTATTAAAAACCTCACGAGAAACTCTCGTGAAAACTCATCAAGGAAAAGAGTACAATATATGTCTTCGTGACAAATCAGTGACCTTTCCTCTCGATCATATCATTTTGAAATCTCTATAATCTTGATCAAGGGTTAATACTCTAGTTGAGTTCTCCCCCTCACCTTGTTCACTCCCTCGCTATGTCACAAATGTCTTCTACGAAGCATAAGCACATACTTAGCAAGTATATCGCATGCATAGCCGGACTCGCTTTCATATAACCTTAACATCACATTACTTCTGAACCCATGAGATAAAATTATACATAAATAAAACCCATACTCTAAATGACGCGCGATAGAGGCTTCAATTTAATAGGAGCTTTCAAATCCTCAGCCTCTTTTAGAATAACACTCACCAAGGTATATTATTTGAGAGCTACTTCAAAATCTCATGAGTTACACGCATCAATATCATGTAAATACTCCCCATGACAACATTCGCTGAGGTCATCCATTGCCACCATATTAGTCAAGTATACAAATGTAAACATAGGCATGAATAGTCCAAGGGAGACACAAGATGTGATTTCACAATAGTTAGCTCCTCATGACATTTGTTTCTACGGCTTCCTTCAAGAACAATAAGAATAAAAGACAATGCTAAGAGCATTTGTCATGCATATATTAGAGTGTGTATATTTGTGCAACGCAGTTGCAAAGACACGCCTTCAAGATGTGATTAATAATCTTTTTATTCTTTATACATGATAAATTTTCTATTCATAATAGATCGACTCCTTCTCAGTGGATCGCGCAATGCATTCCTTCAAGAATCTTTAATACTACATGATAAGTTACTATCACCGCCCACAAATCCAGCTTAATGGGGCGTGACAAGAAGTAGCACCAACATATCGTCATAACTTTTCAGAGGATATTTCCAATCTCCAAATCTTCGTGTGGATAATGCTATCTATCAAGCATATATACATGCATAGCAAAAGCTCATGGAATGCACATACGTGCTTTATATGGTATACTCTTTATGTTGCTTTGATTCCTCCCTTTTATTATCTCACTTGGGTCATATATGTCTTTATCCCTTTCAAGGAATTCTACATATTTTGGTGCATCGGGACTTATAACCATATTCCTTCGTCAAAGGAAAAATCCTCCGTGGAGCGTTGCTCGTTCTTTATGGAGAGTAAGTTGGTTTCACATACGAGCCACAATATTGGTACGCTAGATTTTAATAATGTTGCTTTCCATGGATTTTCTACAATCCCATTACTGCATATTTAATCTTCATGCCATTAGCCAGATTCATTATATCGGAACATATGTGTAGAACTTATGTCGCAGTTGGTCTATTATGACCATTTGAACCATCGCCACCACACATATTCAATGACGCTAATTCATAATTATCTCGGGAACATCGCTCTTACATCCATACTTAAGCATTCAGCCAACTTCCATTGCACGTACTGCCAACCACTCCTTTGTGGCACAAGCAACTGCATCGCGGTTGAATGTAACTTCATCCGGGGCAATCCTTTTCTAACCATCTCAACAATAAGCCCAAAGATCCTCCCGCCGCCTATCTCTACACAAACCTTTCATCACGTTGTTGTAAACTAAAGATGTCGTTTGGTGGCATTTGGTTGAATAATTGAAGAGCCTCCTCAACGCGCCCAAGCTCGCAAGGCAACCGATGATTTCTTATATTAGAACAATCGCGCCTTTATCCGTGACTAGATATCTGATCAAGAACACCCATTGCACGGTCAACCAATCCATTTAGCAGAACGAATGGATTATTATAATCAAGGTGAGATCATTTGGGGGCAATCACCCGATCATCTCTGAGAGGAGCTCCTGGCATCGTCCCACTTTGTCGCTGCACCCGAGCATGGTGCTATCGGTGGCCAGTTGGGGGCCAACGACATGTCAAGGATTCCAGGCGCCGCAAGATCGCTGAGGTGCATGCCCGCGTAGTAACCCGCCGACAGGGTGTTATAGGTGATGACATCGGCAGATGGACGCGCGTGAGGCCAACATACGCCGGCATGACGGATAGCACCCCCTCGCTGGCGTTATCCCGCCGCGGCAGGTGCCCTCGCAAGGCCCCCTTACCGCCACGCGGCGTGGTCCTGAGATTCCTCACCCTACATGAAGGGGAGGAGGAAGGAGCAGGTTATAGGTAGCAATGACGAATTTGAATTAAATTAAATGAGTTTGTGTCTGAATGATAGTCACGCACTCACCTTGAAACTACTACTTATCGCTCCCGTGTTTCTTCTCTCCTTAGCGATGGATGGGTCGACCATCCCCGCCCAACAACGCGAGAAAGCACTTGGACGCCGGGCTCGCTTTTCCTCCTCTCGGCCTTGACACCCTTTGATCGTACATTCAAAGGTAGTGGGTGCGCATACCCTCCCCTTAGGGCGCTGGTTTTCCCCGCTTCCGAGCGGCTCGGAATGCCCGCTGATGGCGCTCTTCGCCTTCCCCAGAGCCGCCCTCATCCATGCCGCACTATTTGATGAGAAATTGAGGTAATCGCATTTAGCGCCCGCTAATGGAGACAACGTTGGAGTGACCACTCTGATCCGCATGATATTCTCTCGGATCTAGCGGTGTTAGAGCATACCTTCCGGAAGTATGAGGAGCCGCCTTTGAGCAGGAGACATGGAAAACCGGATGTATCGAAGTCCCAGCTTATAAGCCACCAATCCACTTTGTCGATGATTTTGAAAGGCCCGAAATACTTGAAGTATAGCTTGTTGTGCGCCGTGGGGCGAGAGAAGATTGCACATATGGCGCAGCGCAAGGAATACCTTGTCCCCGATGTTGAATGATCGCCATTGTGTTTCGTCCACTTGACTTTTCGCGCGCCGTTGTGGCACGTAATGTGCCGACACAAATGTGCCTAACAACATAGTCCTCGCACTCGCTATCTTGGTCACACCTTAGGGACAGAGAGAACATCTCCAATAAATACCGAAACAGAATAGGAGCATGCCCATAGAGTACCCCGAATCCACGACGCCCTAGTGCCGAATGTCGACTTGTGTTGTACCTATCTTTGCAAGAGAGAGCCATTTCAACCATTGCCCCGGGACAAGAGGAATGAAACAAAGGGAGAGATACATCTCGAGGCATTGATTGACGTGTTTCGGCCGCCCGTCGGATTCCTGATGATAGGCCGAGCTCATAGACAAGAGTTAATGGGCATGCCATGAAGTTTGTAAACATTGTCCAAGAATAACTATGCTACTTTCTACGCGTATAGGTGACGAAGAGGTATAAAATGTGCATATGTGCCGACATATCGACCACTACCATGATGCGCTTATCACCTCGATGTTGAAAAGGCCATTAATGAATCCATGCACAAGACTTGCCAAGAATCGCTGGGAACAGAAGGGGAGAAAGTAGGCCGGGTACTTAGCTCATTTCAGCTTTGCCGATGCATACGGGTGTAGATGGATACGAGTGTTTGATGGTTGCTTTCATTCCCCTCCAAGCAAACAACTTTTTGATGCGCAACCAGATGTCACCGGATACTTGAGTGACCCCCAATAGGGATCCGGTAATGGATATGCGACATCACTCTAGACTTGAGTGCCTCATTAGAACCAAGCCGATGCCCCTTTGTAATTTTGATGACACCCCGATACGTGTGTAAGGTGGCCGAGTCCGTGAAGAGTCAATTGTCGGGCAAAAGAAGATGTGTCTAGATTAGACTCATAACCGTAAAACATGCACAGCTATCCAGCCGAGAGTCACCGCTGAGAGGCTTTGTACTGAGCTGGGAGTAATAGGGTGATGTGACAGCATCACCGCTGTTGTTAATCCCCAAATTTTGTAGATCACTTGTATTGAAGGCCGAAGTTTCGTACATTTTCAACGCCATGGCATGTTCATTCCCTGATCGCTGATATTGATGAGACTCCTTTGATCCGCAAGATGATGAATTCACTCAGCCGGCAACCGATGTGTTTTTCATTGGTCACTGGCGTACCATGATGGAAAAGATACTTTTTGTCATATGTGGACACCTCGAGAGCTGACCCAATGATATGCGCTGACAGTGCCGGAGGATGCCCGCTCCCGGTAGAAGCTACGAGACTCCATCCCTGAATCATTAGCATCGCTTGAAGTTGGAATGGCCTATTGAAATTAGGAGCACCGTAATCGGGCCAGTTAGTAGGGCTTGCTGAGAATAGCTAAGGCGCATGAATGAGGACGGTCCACACAAATATTGTGCCTTTCTTGAGCAAACAAATCATGGGGAGCGGCCGAGCAATCACTACAAAATGCCGAACGACTTCCGCAGTAGCCGCGCTTCCAAGAAGTCGCGGAATTGCCGTGATTCGTGGGCTTAGCCAGACCAATAGCTTCAACTTAGATTCGGTCCGCATTAACCCCATCTTTGTCGATGACACAGCCGAGGTATGCAATGGACTCTTGTGCAAACCTACATTTACTTAACTTGATGAGCCACCGATTCATAAGGATCTCAAATACTGCCGTAGGGGGCTGAGATGCTCGCATTGGGAGCTACTCTACACCGTGATATCATCGAAGAATACAATGACACGATGTGTATCGTAGGTTTCGTGGTGGTGTTCATTGCCCCTTGAAAGAACCGGGTGCCCCGCTGAGTCCAAAAGGCATTACATTGTACTCAAACCGTCCCTCAATGGGTCATGAAGGACGTTGTACTCCTCACTGCGCCATACGGATTCGATTGAAACCAACACAAATCCAAACAAGAAAGTTTTCGTGGTCCAAATGAATTCATCAAGAAGCTTATCGATAACCGGTATAGGAAACTTAGACTTGATGGTAAGTGCTTAGCATGCGGTAATCCACACACATGCGCCGTGATGAGTCCTTCTTCTTAACAAGTAGAATAGGTGATGAGAACAGCTCTAACTCAGCGGATCATGCCGCACTTGAGGAGCTCTAAAACTTGTGCCACGATCTCGTTTTAAGCTTCTACGAGTAGCGATACTCCTTACCGAGACCGGATGGGCCCCCATAATCAATGGAATGGAGTGGTCACAAAGTGATGCCGAGGAGGTAACGATGTTGGTTCAACAAAGACTTGAGAGAATTCATCAATCAAAAGTTTAACGTCGGGAAGCACCGCCGCACTGCCGCGCTCTCGACCGACCGAGGAGATGTCGAAAAATGTGAGTCTCAAGAGAGTCCGATTTTGGTGAAGCAAGACCCTATAGGACTACGTAAGGCGGCCATACGGATAGACACTATGTAAAAAGGCTAATAACCGCCAAGAGCCCGCAGACGCCGCTAATAACGAGCGCTCAGAAGAAGACATTACCGACGCCACGGTCGGGCGAAAGCCGGGCATTAGGCTTACGATGGTCCCAATAAAGACCAATATGCGCCAAGAATAGGAGGTCATTACGTGACATCGCAGCGTATGTAACGCCGCCTGTTTTTAATCCGCACGCTGCTGGTCGTTGCACTGCACGCGCGCGCCACGCGGACGCTTTTGAAACCGAAACCGTTCGCATTCAACGTATCACGTATTACGCATTTCATTACAGCGCATTTTTCGAGACCGATCGATCGGCAGGATGCAACCCTAACCCGTACGCGTTTTTGCTTACGCACACCGTTCGCCGCCCGCCCGCACTGCTACGGTATTACGTATGTGCGTGATTCACGCACTGGTCGAGAACCGCCCGTGTTGCTTTTGCTTGACACGGCATGCACGCCAAGCGTCGCAGATAACGACGCTTGAACGCATAAGGGTCCGGTAGAACGCCACTTAAAATTAAAGTCGCATTTTCTCACGAGTTTGTGTTAGGAGGTGTCCGTACATGTCGCGAACCACTACCGACGCTACGCTATTTTCTCGCACGAAAGGTGTTAGCAGTGTGTCCGCACATGTCGCGCTACTACCGACGCCAAAGGTTTCAGTCATGAGTTGTGATATCGGTGTCTATACATGTCTCGCCCCACCGACGCCACGATAGTTTCGTGACGAGATGTGTTAGCGTGTCCGCACATGTCGCGAACCGCCACCGACACGCCGGTCATTTACGTACGCAGTGTTGTCGCCACCGCCTCGGCCGCTTTGCCGGTATTGCGACACGCATCATTGAACAGACGCCGCAGCGCTGCGCCTATAATCGCCGTGATGTTACGCCGCGGCGCTGTCCGCCGTAGTCCACAAAAACCGTGGGTGTCCGGAAAGCGCTGCGCACACATGTCGCTGAGCGCACGCCGGCAGTGCACGCCACGATTTGTCTCGAAATCTTACAGTCGCCCGCCCTACTAGAGACGATGGATGTTGACACACGTCCGTAATGTGATCGAATTTACCTGGGCCTCGCGATCCGGCTTTGAACGGGCCTCGCCGACGCCTTCCTTTGGGGGTTGAATGTTAGGCCCGCTCTCATGTGGTACAACGAGCCGGGCCATTTTTTCGCTACGCGCCCACACACTTCAACACCGCCTCTCTCTCTCTCCGTGGTGGCGGCGAGGAGCACGACGCATTGTGACAGTACGGGCCGCTATTTGTGCCCGCCACCGCCATATCGAGTCAGTAGGTACCGCGGTGTTGGTACTTTAACATCACTACAACCAATAGGTGGAGTTAATCTCACCTAAGGCCATATGAGCCGTAGGCACTCGTTTTCTCCATCTCATAGCTTTTACCATAGGCTAGGTTGTCATCCCTAGCAAGAATGCTAGAAATGTTATATGTGCTACATGTGATTGTGCCGATTTGCAATCTTCTAAAACAAAAATATATCTACCATTAAATTATCCGCAGTTTACTTGATAAAATAACATCAAGCCACATTTCACCAGAGGGATCCAGTGTCTATCATTTATAATTCTACCACGAGAGGAATATGAGGATGGTCGATATAATTATTAGCTAGCATATTTATGAGAGAATCTACCACTAGCACTACTTTAGCAAAGGGTTAAGCCAATAATGATATGATAAGTGATAAACAAAGGCAAAGTATCACACGTAGATATAGGCATAGACTACTCACTACTCAAACTAACATGGACTTACATTAAGAGACGGAATTCTTATATAGCATTAAATCTACTAAGTCAAACATCTACCCTAGGTCATATATCATCATATACAAAGATAACAACCATGAATCTATGCATCCCGAAGATTTATGAGGAGAACCAAGAACAAAACAAGATAATCCCCAAAACCATGCTCAACTAGTCTTATAACCGAGGGATGGACTCAAAGTACTCAACAGAATATCACACCCGCGATCTACCACACGTCCCAGATTATAAGATGCATCCGCAGACATCATATCTAAGCACCATGCTTACATAATTATTTCTATCACCTAACCCTCTCGAGATTCGAATTAGGCGCCTACTAAATAGATACATGAACTCACAATTAATCATGACCATATCAAATATACTACTAGAATAAACTAATAACATAGCAAACCAATACTTAATATTGAAATAGAATAAAGTCATGGATACAAGATAATACCGTAATGACTTGACGATCGAGAATCCCGCGGGTTGGCAACACCCAAATTCTAATTGAATCGACTTGCTAATCTAAATAGAGGAACTAGAACTAGAAGAACTAGAACTAGACAAGTAGCTACCCTAATCTCTCCGTGGAGAAGCTCTCTTCTACTCGCCTCGGCTTGAATGACTTGATAATGAATACAATATGAATTAGGGTTTCACCCAGTGGGTCGTGGGGTCTTGTTATATAGCCCTAGGCGATGTACGACGCCCTTGATCAAACCCCACCTTGATGGATGGACTAGATTGCTCCTCATATGCTGTTTGGAACCCGACATAGTTGGGCGAGGCCGACAGTGGGGCCCAGCGGCGTCACCGCCATGCCCCCCGAGTGGGCCGCCCCGCTCGCCAGTGGGTCCCAAAATTCTTCTCGCGCTGTCTCCGGTGTCTTCCCTCGAATGTTCTTGCGTGGTTTCAAGTTGATATACGCCACGGATACGCCTTTTGTGTTGTAGGGCTTCAAATCTCCGGCTTTTCCCCTCGCTTAATCCCTAAAAAATATATAATTCACCAAAAACTCATGGAAATTGTTAGTATAAGCCCTATATCTATGTGGATATTCATTTTGTGCTCTTATTTCATGTTTAGTTGACATATAAAAGTATTCAATAAGAGATGTCAACAGCGGCGTGTTTAGAGCTTCCTCCTTTGTCACCGCCTTCCTTTGGGCCCTAATTTGGACCTCGATGTTAGGCCCGCTTCTTGTGGTACAACGAGCCGGGCCGCTTCCCCGCTACATAGTTACAGCACACGCCCGACTAGAGACGATGGATGCCGGCATGCGGTGTAAGGATCGCCCGTCACGCACGCCACGCCACGCTCGCTGGGTTACAGCGCCAGTATGTGGTACCATGTGTTTGTAACTATAGTACCCTACCTAGTAAAGCGTATATGCGGGTTATCTCGTTAGCTTAATGGCATTTCTTTAGTACGCGCGCTCGTATCTTGTAATGTGCATTCCTGTTAGCCGCCGGGTTACCGCAGATGGCAGGCGTTGTCGGCCACACACACCTTGAGCACCGCCTTCTTCGGCTGGCGCGCGACACCGCGGGGGGCAGCGTGAGAGCGCAACGCACGACGACGGCGGCAAGCGCGGTGTGGCACCCGCCATATCGGCTATAAGTACTCGCGGCGTGCTTTAGAGCTCTCCTCCTCCTTGTCACCGCTGCTCCTCCTCCGGCATTATATTGGTGCTCGGTGGCGCTAGAAGGGCGCACGCCGCGTTCGCCGCTCATCCGTGTCGAGGCGCGTTCGCCACCGCAGGGATTCCTCGTTTGGGGTCAGCCGTGGCTCCACCAAATCATAGGGGGTCGCCGGCATTTCGGTGGTCGCCGATCTCCTCGAACCGTAGGTGAGCAAAACTCCAGCTACAGACGCTTCTAATTAAAAATACAATAGTGCTTCGTGATCGATGAATGCATAATGGTCGAGGTAGAATTAAAGCATCTAGTTGTTGGCAACAATATCTTGACTTAAATTGGCTAAGGATTTCTTCCATTTCCACCATGCTTAATTTTGTAGACGATGGGGATCGGCCACCGGATGTACCGTGAGACGCGATAGTCGTGAGTACATAGATGGGTTGCAATCTTTCCTAGTCAGCCGCGAGGCCGATATGCACGGTGACCCGTATGCCGGGTTTGTGGTGCCCATGTGGGACCGCAAGAACCGATGCAATACTCAAGTTCGCTTACGTTCCATGCCCACCTAATCCTTCGAGGTTTCATGGCTAGGTACACAAGTTGGAACAAGCATGGAGAAGGTGTCAACGACGGAGAACAAGCGCAGTTTCCTCGAAAAGTGGTGCCTGCGGGCGAGGAAGAAGCGACATTTGAGGATGAGGAAATAATTACTAATGATGAAGTAGCAGAGCTTGCCGCGAGCCCCGTCCCCTACCGCTGAGGATATGGACAAGTTGCCGCATGATGGCATGGGCTACGATGAATACACCGCCAAGAGTTGAAGAAGCCGAACAACTCTTGAAAGATATGAGGACACCACTGCTCGACTAGCGTAAAAGTTTTTCCAAGCTTATTCGGTACACTAAAAAGCTTCCAACTCAAGGCGTAGAACCATTGACCGACAAGAGCTTTAGACAATTGCTAGGGGTGATTGGGGATATGCTTCCCCACGTAATGTGTTGCCAAAGACGACATATGAGGCCAAAAAGATCATTTGTCCACCGATTGAAGTTCGAGAAAATTCATGCTTGCATGTATGATCGCATCCCGCTCCGGTGACTATGCAAATCTTGCCGCATGCCCCAAGTGTAAAACCTCTCGCTACAAACTAACAACCGATGATGGTGAAGAAGGCTGGAGGTGCGCCGCAAAGTTCCTCGGAAGGTTGCATGGTACTTTCCAATAATTCCTCGCCTAAAAACATCTTTTGCAACCTCCGAGGACGCACGATCGATGACATGGCACTCGGATGGCCGGAAGCGTGATGATTATATAAGGCACCCAAAGCAGATGGTATTCAAAGTGGCGGACATTGATCACAAACATAAAACTTTTTCCTCGATGACCCAAGGAATATTTGGTTTGCACAGATGGCATGAACCCCTTTGGTAACATGAGTAGCACACATAGTGTCCGGGCCGGTGCTATTAACTATCTACAATCTTCCACCGCGGGTCGTGGTATCACGAGGAGGTACATGATGATGTCGGGCCTTGATCTCTCGGTCCTCATCAGCCGTATTGACATCGATGTGTACCGAGGCCGCTTGTTGACGATCTCAAGGAGCTTTGAAAGAGGGTGGTGTCGCAGTGTACGATGCTTACAAGAAAGAGCGCTTCAATTTACGCGCCCCGCCTTCACCACAATCATTGATATTCCAGACACCGTAGCGTGTCCGGGCAGAGCAAAGGAGAGAAAGACTACTTTCATTGCTTAGACGACACCGAGACTATTTGGTCAATAACTCAAAGAAGAGGGTTTATGTAAAGCACCGACGCTTCCTTCCTACAAAGCATCCATACCGCGAGATGAAACATCAATTTGATGGGGCGAAGGAGAAACCAACCGCACTAAGGCATTTCAATGGGGAACAGGTTTACGAAAGCAGGTGGTAAAGGATACGACCGCCCTCACCCGACGAACCAAAGGAAACAAAGAGAAACAAAAGAGAAAGAGAAAGAGAAAGAGAAAGAGAAAGCAGCTCGAAGAGCTAAAACCGCAAAAAGCCCGCCGATAAGAAGAGGTGGAAGAAAATGTCAATCCTATGGGAGCTACCTTTACTGAAAGACATAGCGTTCGCCACAAAGATAGATATCATGCACGTGAAAAAAAACGCCTTTTGGAAGTTTGCTTGGGACACTCATGAATGACAAATGGAAATCGGCGACCATGATAAAGCAAGAGCTGACCTAGAGGAGATGGACATAAGGCCCGAGCTCCTTCCTAACGACAAAACCAAAGGTTCCGGCCCACCTTTGTCCCGCCATAAACCCCTACCCGGCCGAGAGAAGCAGTGAGTTGTGCGACTTCTTTCGTAGTGTCAAACTTCCTCCGGATACGCAGCCCAGTGTCCGAAACTTGTGCCCGCTAAAGAGAACAAAATGCTTCCGGCGAAGGCTCACGATTGCGATGTCATGCTCACGATGATGCTTGTAGCTCGGATCCAAACATATTGCCGGAAAAGGTCCGAAGGCTATCATCGCCCTCTCGCGCCTTTTTTAATGCAATCTCTCGAAGGTGATCGACGAACGAAAACCGAACGATCTTGAAAAGAACATGTGTGACACGATGTGTCTCCCCTTGAGGCTTACTTCCCGCCGACTTCTTCGACATATCCGGCTCCATCTCATGGTCCATCCGTTAAGGAGATCGTATCTTGGACCGATGTACCTCCACCACATGTATCCGTATGAGAGATTTATGAGTACTCAACAGGTTTTCAAAGAGTCGGGTTCACCCCGAGGGAAGCATGGCACAATGCTATTCTACCGAGGAGGTGGTCGATTGGTGTCTCCCGTATATCGACCCCAAAGAATCCAATCCATCTCCAAGTCTCGCCATGACGGAAGGCTAGCGGGGATGTGGTTTCTTGGGAGAAGCAAATTACCCGAAGAAAGACGACTTTGACAAAGCCCACTCTCTTGTGATGCTACACCTAAATGTAGATAGATCGCTACATCACGTAGCATTATCAGCTTGTTGCGTGAAGAAAATCCGCATTGACCGAAGTCTCGCTAACGAGGGCGATATTAGATGGTTCAACATCCGGATCGAGACCGACTTGCCGCCTCGCATTTACTCTTTGCGACAAACGAAAAGCTCGACACCGGGCAAAGGGGCCTTTCTTCACAAATACAACTTATCGTGGCTATGACATAAATGGCTACACCTTTTACAATCACCGATCAAGACAAGAAAAGTGTGTACCGTAACTCGTGTTCGTATTGTTGCAACTAATTCGAGGACGGCGGAAACCATACTACGGCGTGATTGAAGAGATATGGGAACTCTCGTGATCCGTGAGACATGAAGTACGCCGCTTTTTCGGTGTAGATGGGTTCCCCGATAATCAAAGGTGTCTCAAGAAAGACAAATACGGCTACACTTGCGCTTGACCTTGACGGGCCGGCACACACGCAAGAGCCATTTGTACCGCAAATCAGGTTAGCCAAGTCTTCTATGTGCGCGACACTAGAAGCAAGAACCTACAAGTGGCTCTCCCTAGAAAAAAGCGGGTTATCGGACTTGAAAATCCAAAGGGAAGAGGAAGGTATCTATGAGTTCGCTGAAATCCCTTCTTTTGATGCAAAAATCATCCCTAGGATTCGGGCGAGCGAGCTGACTCCATACCTCGAGATGGACATAAAGAGAAGGAGGGCCCCGTGGGCAAAAGGCGCCGAAAAAGAGCCAAAGGCACAAATGAGTATGCATAGCTATTGCCGTTGTTAAAGCTCATGTGACATGTGTAGGTTTATGGTGTGGTTTGAGTGTTTAAACCGTTGTTGTTCTTTGTTATAAAAGTACCTCTAGCTTTTTATTTTCTCGCTTTATGTGTTGACATATTGGCCTTGAGGTTGATTTGAGATGGCATACCATCTCTCAATGTCAGAAAAACAACATGGTCTCGCCGTAAAACTGAACATGGTCTATGCCGTAAAAATTAAATAGCTAGCTATATATGCAGTATATGTATTTGTGGTCAACAATTTGTACGAACAAGATAATAACATCATATATTTTATCAAATTGAGCAAGCAAATCATCGAAGTTTGCATCGATCATATAATTGTTTCTTGCATATATATATGTAGTGCCCGGAGGTGGTGGTTGTGAAACCCATCATGCGGAAGCTCCGGAAGTTTCTAGGGCTATTGAGGATCTCAACAAAGGCAAGGCCGAGAAGGAGAGGCTCATGATGCAAAGGCTCGATCAAGTCTTCCGGACCGCCGCTGAGTCTGGCCGTTGAGTACGCACGGAATGAAGAATTAAAAGGTCGAGAAGGTACCGCGGTTCCTGACAGGGTGCGGGTGCCATTCATCCAATGTCGACACCACACCACACTAATGTGATCGATCTTATGCTGTCTTGACCACTTTTGGTGATGATGTACTATCTAGCTAAGCTAGTATTAAAAGTATGTGTGATGATCGATGCAAACTCGATGACTGCTTGCTCAATTTGGTAGAGGGCTTTGTCTACTTTTGGTGTTTGTGTTACCGCTTGAACTCGCCGTCGTTGTCCGATTGCCCGTGATATATGGGTTCAAGGGAGGTTACGTTGTGTTCAGTTTTAAGCTTAGTAGAGTCTCTTAGGCATGTCTTGCGTTTTTGTAGCTTCTCTTCAGAAAACTTAATGAATGCTTGTGTTTCCGTGAATCAAAAGTAATGGAAATGGGGTCATCTCCGAAAGTGGAAAAAAGTTTTAAACGAGGCATTATTACCGCGCCTCAACGACGAGCCACGCTTCCTCTCCTTCGCGCCGCTCCGCCGCCAGCCTTCCACCGCTGCCTCGACACCGCCGCCCGAGGACTTCTCCTTGCCCCCTCGCCAGCTTCCTTCCCGCCGCTAGCCGCTCAACGACGCCGCCGCCGGAGGCGGGCACAAGGCCCTGGGTAACGGTAGCGGCGTTCAAGGCCGCCGATCACCGCATGTCGTGCCCCAGCGGGGGTGGGGCCTCCAACCCAAAGTGCTGCCGCACGCAACCCTCCAACGCCATCGCCGCATGCCGCCCACCTCTCCATCATCAGCTCACTAGGGTTTGATGCTTGTGAGTGGCCACGAGCTTCTAGTCTTCCACGTAGACAAGGATGAAGCGACACGATGCCCAAATTGTTGTATTCCCGAGGCGGCTCGGACGCCTTGTTGAACCTGGCGTTGTCGCCACCTCCGTCGACATCGCCGTGACGAGGAACCGGGGACGAACCCCCCATCTTTCTGGGTCCCTCTCCCCGTGCCACTTCATCTTCGACGGCAAATGGGGGAGGGAGAGGGCGAGGAGGAATGGAGGCGGCGCGCGCGTGGTGGGCGGGAAGAGGCTAGGAGCGCAGGTCGCGGCACGCCTCGGGCGGGAAGTGAAGGAGTTGAAGCAGAGTGGAGCACGCCAAAAAAGCAGAGTGGAGGGAAGGAGTTGAAGCAAAGACGTATAGGCTACGACGCTGGGATTTTACAAATGCATGTATCCAACACGGGTCCGAAGTATAAAAAAATGTCAAGAGTTATTGAACCCTCGATTCTCTTCCCAAAAAAATTGGGATAGATGGCACGCGCTACGCTGTCAAAAATTGATAGCGGCAAGCTGCAATTTGGTCAAATTAGATTTTAAAAAGTCAAAGAATTGCGATTTTTGTTGACACCTCAAATAAATCTCAACCCCGTCAAGGCCCGGTTAGATTCGAGTCCCCATTTCCATGGAACAATATTTTACATGAACAAATCGTGACAACCCGACATGTTTGAACAATATTACAAGCATGAATAAATATATATTCTTTTTCTTAGAACCAATAAATATATATATATATATATATATATATTTCTTTTTTCAAGAATAAATACATATTCTAGGAGGCGCCACGATGATGGGTGCGGCGGCAAAAATCGACCGCCAACCGCGAAGGGGAAGGGTTTTTCGACGGCCCCGCCACACCTTTTAGTTTTTTCCTAAAAGGGAGGGAAGAGTTCGGCTTGCCCCCCCCCCCCGCACGGGTTCACTCCACTCTTCCAGAAGTCCGCTCCTCTTCCGCATCCCTCATCTTGTACCACCCGATGGAGGGTGGTTCTACGGCCGAGCCGTGAGCCGGGGTCCGGGCGCCCGTCACCGCACCCTCGCTCCCCACCGCCGCCGGCCGCAGACCCACCCCCGGTTGTGGCTCCCCCGCCCCACGTGCTACGGCCCGCTGTAAGGTCCTAGATGGCTAGAGGGGGTTGAATAGCCTATAAAAATTTTCTACAAACTCAACTAAACAAACCGATTAGTATAAAACACGGCGTAAAAGCGGTTTGCACTAGCTCTAGTGATCTTGCAAGCCTTCTAGTGACAAGACTAAATATCTCTATGATCTCTAATCCACACAAAGTCTATGTCACTACTCTAGCTAATGAGCAAACCTAATATGGTCCTTATGCTAGCAAGAACAACTACACAAAGCAAGTGCTAGCTCTCTACACAAGATAGACTAGGAAAGTAAAGCAAGAGTGAGAAGCTTGTTATACCGACTTGTAGAGGCTATGAACCAATCACCGGAAGAGAATGAACCAATCAACACAATGAGATGATGAACTAATCACCAAGACAATAGACACGCCGATGTGTTGACCCGAGTTCGCTTGTACACCGACAAGTTACTCTCCGGGTTGTGCCGACCAACACAAGGATGGTGTTTGAGCTAGGCGGTGCCCTTGCTAGCCTCAACACACCACTCAACAAGTGTGGTACCCAAGACACAAGCAATGTATTCCTTGCACTTTGTCTTCCCGACGAGGAGTGCGTAATCCTCTCACAAATCAACTGGAGGTGGCCAAGAAACAATCACCTCTTCTTGCCAACAACTCCACCAATCCACCAAGCCGGCTAGGAGCGGTGTCTCCAAGAGAAACGAGAAATCCACCGCCTCACAACGATCCCCAAGCGCCTCTAGATGCAAGAACCTCGATGCAATGCACTAGGATCAACTCTTCTCTCAAGAATGAAGCTCAAATCAAGAATGAGAGAGGAGGGAGGCTTGCTTGCTTGCTCAAAGATGTTAGGAATGATTCAAATGACCAAGAGAGAGAGCAAGGGGCAGCCAAGGGGGTATAAATACCCCACACCACGAAATGTGGCCGTTGGGAGGAAACCCACGGCTTCGCAGTACCGACCGACGCGACCGACCGACTCACCAAGAGTCCTGGCCGGTGGGTCCGGCCACAACCGACAACGCCCAAACAAAGGATTTGCTCCCCGCCTCGACCGGTCCGGCCGCGGGGTCCCGGCCATGCTTCCCGGCCAGCACCGAAGCATCCGTCGGTAAGGCCCCGGCCAGCCCGAGGGCCGAACCCCGGTTTACACCTCTTTCGATTCCGACCGACCCGCACACCGGCAAGGCCCTGGCCGTAAGCCTTGTGCTTCCTGGTCAAAAAGGCCCGTCACCCCGAAGCCGCGAAAAACTGTCAAGCTTCGCCATCGCTCCTTCGCCTTTGCTCCAAACCGACTTCCGGCCACTTGATTCTTGTTGCCGACACGCCGAAGAACACCTCGACACCATGTGTTAGCATTTTTGAAACCATTTTCGACAAGGACGGAGTTAGCTCTTTAGGTTAGAATGCATGCATATGAGACTTGAACCTAAAGGCACGGAGGATCAATATGTACGAAAGTTTTCCCTTTATAGTACAAATTATCGATCCTATAATCACCCACACCCTCAATGGTGTCTTGGGTGTGAAATCAAAAGCCCTATGGTTATACCTTGCCTTGGGACCTTTGATCTCCAAACCACACCGAATTGATGCTTGATCAACCTTTGGATCACCTCGATCCATCCTCCATGATCACCACGCATCAACTCCAACACTACCAATCTCCAATCTAGTCAAACACTTAGCATCGAGAGATTAGTCCTTAGGTGTCACTAATTAGCCAAAACCAAACTAGAGATCTTCATCCGCCTCCTCCTCCCACTCCGATCGAGCGCCGCCAAAGACCTGAATTCCATCGATGACTGGCCGTCGCCGCTCGAGCAGATATGGCGCCCTTCAAGATCCGGGGCGAGAACGCCGACTTCCACCTCGCCGGTGAGTCGCTTGATTGCCCTTGTGCTTACGCAGGTTTTCCTAATCCCGTTGTTTGCTTGCACGCCAGCCGTGTACCCGTGAGTTGGAGGCGGAGCGTAACCGCACGCGTGTCAGCGGTGGTACGCCGCATTCGCCGCGGGCGCCGTGATGGCACCGGCTATGGCGGAGTCGATGGTGCAGCGACCTCGACGGGGTGGAGGGGTTCTCCGGGCAAAGACTGGGCGAACCACGCAGATCTCCTCGACGGCTATGCGCCACGACGGACGCTGTGGTCCACGAGGCTCCACATCGACGCCCTTATCAATGAGGGAGATGCTTAGTTTGTAGTACCCAGCACAAACCGAGGTGAGAAAGAAATTGGGCGAGTTGGGAGATCAAAATGGATGTTTTTTTTGTATGGTTCGTAGTTTGGTGAACTCAGAGGCTCGCTAGAAAGTGCCTCGTGATGGCTATTCTTTTGGTTGCTATGCACGGCACGGGTGAATCGAGTCAGAAGCATTCTTAGTAATGGGGTCATCCCCGTAGCTGAAATGCACAAATTGAGATCTCTTCATCCACTTCCACTAGAAACCGTGATTTCTATAAATAATAACCCGCCAGCAAAGTATGTTCTTCCGTGGTTCAAAAACAATAAAAGACCCTACCAGCCAAATTGTGAAACATAGGTTTAAGCCAAGTTGAAAAGCTATTTTAGAGGCAAGAGATACAATCATACTACAATGCAAGGAATTTTGGTAATAATAACATTACAGAGAAATGGGTTATTCTCGCTAACGGCCGATTAATTAGTATCCTCGTGAGACAAAATAAGATGAAGCAAGATGAAGATGAAGAACAAGCAAACATTGTCGAAGAAAGAAAGACCTAAGCTACGAAGACAAATATGGACGTAGTTCTTGTGGTTGTACCGATCAACCCTAAAAAGGTATTTAAGACAACACAATTTTTGTACAAGTTAGATAGCAAAGAAATACATAAATTTGTAACACAAGACAAGATACATGTTCCGGCGCTCTACTGATCCGGCTAGATCCTCGCCTCCAAGGTCGCCCTCATGGTCCGCATCAACAAAGACGATGAGGGTGGAGGATGGGTCATCCGACGACGGCGAGGCTTCCGCCGCCATGATGGGGAGCCGACATTGAACAATCTTTTTCTCCATCTCCTTCTCCCACACTTTTATAATCTCCCGCATAGATCTTTGTGTTTATACCGAATCAATCGGAAAAAGGTATTTAAGACGATAAAATGAATCACACGTATATGCAAGACAAAACAAAACCTTTTTAGAGCCAATCAAATACAGTAGTAAGTGGATCGCCCCCTCGCCCAGAGTACATTCAGCCGACCCTCCGCCTCACAAATAGAAGAACGAATTATTTGACTTCTACGAATCCTCTTTGACCATTCGCCTTATTTTAGATTTTTGTGTGGAAATAATAAAATAAATAAATAATTTTGAAAATATCTCTAACGAAAAAGTAAGTCATGGGAACGCTGAAAATAATTTTTTAATAAAGACGAACGGTGAAACGGTAATCGCTGAAGTCAAAGAATTGCGCTTATTTGTGAGACGGAGGGAGTACATGGGAAACGTAATGTATTTTGAAGAGGTAAAACTAAGGGTGCAAATATAATAGGGTTCCCGATGCAAGTTTGCTAGAGTGGGAAGTTTATAGATCCGAGATTGGTTGGTTAGTGGAAAATGAAATGCACTTAGGATTAGATTCAGCGCTTACCTAAGAAGATATGCGCGAGCTAGCGAGATGATAGTCGCCGGCAACGAGATTTCTTGCGCACTATTTCCTTCGTGAGCTCAAATATAATAGGGTTGAGCGCCTCACTTTTATAATCTCCCGCATAGATCTTTGTGTTTATACCGAATCAATCGAGAAAGGTATTTAAGATAGATAAAATGAATCACACAGATATGCAAGACAAAACAAAACCTTTTAGAGCCAATCAAAAAAAACCTTCAAAAAACGGGTAATGCACTTTACAATTTAGATTTAGGTGTTTACCCAACAAGATGTGCTTCTCTTGCGACTTTTTTTCTTCGCCGCCGCCCCAACCCACTAGTAAAACACCGTAGATCCGAGCGTCGGGACTTCAACACGGGCGTCGGCAATCCAAATAACGCCACGACAAACGCCTCGTTTCTCCGCCAAGGCCCCACGCCGGCCGGATCACCGTGAGGAAGTCAAGACGATGGCACGATCTCGGCCAGAAGCCGCCACGGAGGCCCCACGACGGACCCCAGATCCGCAACCACCCAAGAACTTCAGATTTGTCGCTTCAAAAATGACATCAAAAAATCATATCTAGATCCATGGGTGTGATAAAGAGGTGCACCCGCCAAGGATGTAGAAGCAAGGTGCCGAGGGCGGCAGCACTCGTGTCTGACCGCTTCTACTTTTGTTTGGTGAGAAGAGTTTGGAAGTCGCCAGTAAGTGGCGAGAAGAGGGCACTACTAGTACTAGTAAGTACAAGACGGGAGAAGGAAGTGACGAGAGATCATGAGAGACGCACAATACTACTATCTAGTATCAGATTGTTCGGTGCAGACACCATGGCCCCACGGGCACCCGATTTTCGACGCAAGTTTGCTAGTAGGGGCGATCAGAACTTGTGTACTACTAGTATTTGGAATTTGAAACAGAGTTTGGAGTTAGGAGGGAGAAAGACTAGGCTTTTGGCGGCACTACGGCACTCCTAGATTAAAAATAGAAATCGGGGGTTTTTTTCTTTTTGTGACGGGGTCGAGCGAGGAGCCGAGGACATTATTGCCGTGCTCGCCCGAATTTCAATTTTGAGCGGAGGGCGGAGGAGAGTGGAGAAAGCGAGAGTTGTTTTGTTTCGCTTTCACTTCCAAAGCCAGGGACACCGCACCGAATGAGTTTTTGTAGTGAGTGTGGGTTGGACTTCAAAATATATTCAAATTAGGAAATTTGCCAAACTTTGTATAGATAAATACTCTCGATCTTAAGTTATTTATTTCAAGATTCTTGAGAGCTAGAGCATTCCAAATTTGAACAAAATTTTGATAATAATAACATTACAGAGAAACGGGTTGTTCTCGCTAAAGGCCGATTTTGGCCGATTTAATAGTACCCCCGTGAGACAATATAAGATGAAACAAGATGAAGCAAGAACATTGTCGAGACGCTTGTGACCCTCAACATGTGTGATTTTTTTGATGAATTTACATAATTTTTTTGCCGTGGTTTACACAAAGTTTACACCTAAGATGGTGGTTTGCACTACATATTTTGCCGAAAGACCTAAGCTATGAAGACAAATATGGACATCCCTGTCCGCATCAACACCATCGAGACGCTTTGACCCTCAATAGATTATAATCTCCAACAGAGGTCTTAAGCGCCAGCCATGGCCATGACCAGGGCTCGAGACCTACACGGAGATTATAGTCCTACGGCCACGAGCCCCTCTCTTAGATGTTAAAAGGGACGATAGAGAGCTACCGCCGCCAGATATTCACTTGGACCGCACCACAACTTGTGCCCACAACACAAGATCTATTATCTTCAAATTGCTCCGTGAGAATAGATAGATGTGTATATGATCTTCTTTTTGATCCTTTTAAAATCTTCTTTGTGGTTGTACCTGGGATCAACCCGAAAAGGTATTCAAGACAACACAATTTTTATACAAGTTAGATGGCAGAGTCACATAAATTTGTAACACAAGAAGATACCTTTCCCCGGCGCTCGCTGATCCGATGCTAGATACTGCCTCCAAGGTCGCCCTCATGGTCCACATCAACAAAGACGATGAGGGTGACATCTCCTTGACAAGGCCTCCCTCCCCATTATGGGGCAAAGAGTACTTAGGTGTGAGCAGGAGTGTTAATATTATCACCAACATGGAAGAATTATTTTCTTCACCTTCCTCCAAATTTTTCGGCCGCTTTTTCGCCCTAAAAAAATATAGTCAACAAGATATGAGTATGATAGAGAGTCGCTAAACCATTGCTTCAGAGCGTGCCTTCATGTACTACAATTAACAATAAAATGACAAAGATCTCCTCGCCGTGTGTTTGGTTGCACCTCTAATTTTAAGGGCGAGTCATCTCCTAGAGTTTGCTAAACTAGTTTGCCATCCTTGGATTTTTGCAAAAAAGAAAAAAAAACTTGGCTCCAACCGTAAGAGGTAGTTAGTGCCTAGTGGACGCCCATCTATCGCATATGGGAAACGTAACGCATTTGAAGAGGTAAACGAAGGGTGGAAATACTAGTAGCACGTGTACTCGCATTACACAAGTTACGCCGCTTTTAGCAAAGTTATAGCCTAGTGGACGCCCATCTATCGTATATGGGAACACCTCAAAAAAAAAAAAAAAAAGACGAGAAGAGGTAAACGAAGGGTGGAAATATAATTTAGTTTCACTCTGGTTCCCCGACGCAAGTTTGCTAAAGTGGGAAGTTTATAGATCCGGGATTGGTTGGTTAGTGAAAAATGAAATGCACTTTGGGATTAGATTCGGGTTTACCTAAAAAGAAATGTGTTTTTTTTCCGCGCTTAGGCCTCCTCCCACACTTTTATAATCTCCCGCATAGATCTTTGTGTTTATACCTCGAATCAATCGAAAAAGGTATTTAAGATGTATAAAATGAATCACAATGTATATGCAAGACAAAAACAAAACCTTTTTAGAGCCATTCAAAAAAAAAAAACTTCAAAAAAGGATAATGCACTTTACAATTTTGATTTAGGTGTTTACCCAACAAGATGTGCTTCTCTTTGCGACTTTGTAGGCACAAAAATCCTACTCCCTCAAGGCCGCACACACCGACAAGCCTAATAGCCGGGCTTTACCGCCGAAAGTGTCTTGAATCCGAAGGCGCGCTACCAATTTGACCTGCTTAATTGACAAGGAGGTAACGTGAGATTTGGAACATGCCCGTGAGACCAAGACAGCCCAAGCATGTATGGCTCTAAGGCCAGATGTAAAGACATATAGCTATGAGAGCTATCTCATCAATGAACAATGAATACATTCGTAAGCGTACATAAAGATATGATGTAAAAACAGCTACCGAATGATCATAAAAGACATGTTTGAACAAGTAAAGTCGATCATCATGATGTGCTATCGTAAAGCTCTATTGCATAGATCGAATTAATTGACAACATGATAAATAAAAGAAAGTAAATCACAAACATCATTAAAGACATTCATGACACGTGAAGAAGGAACTACCCCGCGCGAAAAAACCTATCGATTAAATCGATCTCTAGTCCACCGGATGACTAGCTCTAGAATAACCCAAAGATCTCGCGATCCACCTGGATGACATGGTCCTCAAAGATCTAAACGTATACGAACCCGCAACACGCAATAACTTAGAAGCATAACCGTTCGGCAAGTTTGCCGAATCGGGTCCATGAAGAAGGAACTACCCCGGTAAAAACCTATCGATTAAATCGATCTCTAGTCCACCTGGATGACTAGCTCTAGAGTAACCCAAAGATCTGTATCCACCGGATGACACAAAATTCCCGCCAAGATCTAAACGCGATACGAAACCCACAACACGTGACAACTTAGATTGATCTAGCTCTACTACTATGAACGATAGATCTAGTAACACGGTAAGATGAACAATTAAAGTACTAAAAGCAACTAGATAAAAGATAAAAGCCGAGACGCCTCAATCTAAATTGGGCAAAAAGTGTGTGCAAACACAATTAAATAAATAAATGAAAAGCATTGCGCATTACGTGGTAATCTTAATGAATTCATTAGATCTTGCCAAAATCTAATGAAGCCGATAACTAGCTCTTAGCCGCACCTTAGCCCACCGGATGGCTCATGATTGACAAAAGAACCCTCTTGCCCCTCGATAGCTTAAATCCGCCCGACGATACTAAGCGTAAACAAGACTTCTTGCAATAATCTAAATCCGCCGACGATACTAGACATGGTGCAAGGTTGCCGGTATTTCTTACAGAGGTCGACGGGTCGATGAATCCTCTTGCAAAGAGATCGACGACACGACCGACCTCGAAGGGTGGCCGGAGCCAAGGCACGGAGCCGGGTTGTTTGTATTGATTTGGGTATATCGCTTACGCTTGCCTGGGGTCTCATATTTATACCCCTCGGGCTTATTGAGTCCTAACTAGTTACTTAATAATAATAACTAAAATATCTAGCTAAGATACATTGTCCTCCAAGTCTTCTGAGTCGTGGGAATCGCATGTGGTGTGGGCCCTCGCCCCTGATATTCCTCTTGATGCTCCATGCTTGCCGAACCGCTCGCCAAATTCCTTCTTGACTCAGCTCCTTAGCCGAAATAACAAATGCTTCCTCGAATGCTACAAAGATCATTGGCACCATACCGCTAGCCGAATGATTCCCTTACCAACCATCGCGGTGTCGCCCATCTCGTCATCCGTGCTCTACCAAATTTTGGTGTTAATGCTTTTTTTTCTTCCGCGCCCCAACCCACAAGTAAAACACCGTAGATCCGAGCGGCCGGACTTCACAGACGACGGCGCTGGGTAATCCTCGGCCGAACGCCAAGCGAACGCCTCGCTTCGCAAGGCCCCCACGCCGGCCAAGATGATGACGCGACCACCGTAGCTGCTACCAGGGACACGAGGCCCCCGACGGATCCCGATCCGCAACCACCCAAAAAAAAACTCAGATTTGCCGCTTCAAAACCACATGAAAAATTATATCTAGATCCATGGGTGTGATAAAGAGGTGCACCCGCCAAGGATGGAGACGCGAGGCGCCGAGGACGAGGCGCATCCCTATGTCGGACCGCTTCTCTACTTTTTATTTGGTAAGATTTGGTGAGAAGAGTTTGAAAGTCAGCAGAAGAGGCGAGAAGAGTGGTGGTACTACTAGTACTAGTATGGGAGGAGAAGGAAGCGACGAGAGTGACGAGAGACCGGGAGAGAGAAAGACAAGAACTTTTAGTACTAGAGTGTTTGATGCGACACCATGGCCCCACCCGCATCCGGTTTTCGACGCAACTTTGCTAAGAGCGACTTAACTTGTGTAATACACGCATACACCTAGTATTTCAATTTAAAACAGAGTTTGGAGGAGGGAGACATAATGTTTTAGGCTTTTGGAGCCACGCCCCCCGAATTTCAATTTTGAGCGTAGGGTGGGAGGAGGGTGGAGAAAGCAAGAGTAGTTTTGTTTCATTTCACTTCCAAATAGGGACACTTGTAGCGAGTGTGGGTTGGACTTCAAATATGTATTCAAATCAGAAATTTGCCAAAGAAAGGAGGACGCACCCTAAGCTACGAAGACAAATATGGACGCCCCTGGGTCCGCATCAATAGGGATGACAACAACACCGCTGAGACGCTTATGCCCCTCGGTAGGGATTATAATGTCCAAATAAGCAGTCTTAAGCGCCTAGCCATGTCCATGACCGTAGCTCGAGACCTATATGGAAGATTATTAATTATTATAGTCCTATGGCCACGAGCCCCTCTCGTCGGGTTAGCAGGACAATGAGTACCAACTATAGCTACTACTACTATTCACTTGGACCGACCGGGCGGAAGGAGGCACACCAAATCTACCAGCCAAGTGTGGTTAGATCCTTTTGAGCACCCTCAGAACGCTGTGGAGAGTCTTAGCATCCAGCTTTTACACCTTGAAAAATAGAATAGCCAACAAGATATGAGTACTACAGTGAGCTAATAAACCATTGCTTCTTCATGTATATAATTAACATATGTTACCTCCACAAGTTGTCGAAAATGTCTTTTTCTTCACTTTCATTGAGTTTTTCACCCTAAAGAATAGAATAGCCAACAAGATATATGAGTACTACAGGAGCTAAACTATTGCTTCCTAGCAGCCTTCATGTATACATTTAACAAGAAATGACATAGCATCTACAAGAGTTTGCTAAACTAGTTTGCCATCCTTGATTTTATGCAAAAATGAAAAAAAAAGTTGGCTTATCTTATTTCAAAATTATAATACTATTCAATCACCAAAAATCAAATTTACATATATTCAATATGTAGTACTCCCTCCGTCCCACCGAAGTTTGTCACCCCGATTCCGTGCCATCTTATTTGATGCTTCGCCTTATTAAAATTTTTGCACAAATATAATTGATTTTGTTACTTACTTATTTTATCAATGAAGATACTTGAATATTGATTAATTTATTTTATGATTTGCATAAATATTTTGAATAAGACGGATGGTCAAACATGAAGTTCAAAAGTCAAAATGACGAACCCATGGGACGGAGGGAGTAGTAGTACCGTAGAGTGTTTGATGTCGACACCATGGCCCCACCCGCACCCTAAGCAATGTAGGGCTTACACATTTTTGCTTCTTAAATCTTGCTAAGGGCTTAATCAGAACTTTGTGTACTATTTTGAATTTGAAATAGAGTTTGGATTAATAGGAGGGAGAAAGACTGCTTTTAGGCTTTTTTTGAGTTGCCTCTTACTGGTACGCTTGTAGTATCTGCTCATACACACTCACACACACACTACACGCATTACGACACACACACTACCCGTGTACAACCGCATCCAACTACACGCTAGTACACACACTATCCTCGAATCGAACTAGCGTCCTGGCTGCTCGCTTCACCGGGCGAGCTAACCAACCGAGCTACGCCGGCCCTCGACCGTTAGGCTTTTGGGCGGCACTCCCAAATTAAAAAAATAGAAATCATTTTTTTTTTTTTTCTTTTGTGAAGAGTCAAGCGAGGAGCCGGACAGGGGGCTCGGGGCCCCGAGTACTCCCTCCGTCCCACCGAAGTTTGTCACCCCGATTCCGTGCTATCTTATTCGATGTTTCGCCTTATTCAATTTTTTTGTACAAATATAATTTATTTTGTTACGACTTACATCAGTATTTTATCAATGAAGATATTTGAATATTGATTAATTTATTTTATGATTTGCATAAATATTTTGAATAAGACGGATGGTCAAATATGAAGTTCAAAAGTCAAAAACGACGAACTCCATGGGAGATGGGACGGAGGGAGTAGTATTACTCAGATACCGTGCATGCGAATCCTCCGAGTACAATAGGGCCCACGCTACCTATCGCCGTTCCGCCCATCCTGATGGGGTTGCCGCTGTCATCTACACCCGCACCGACTCTTTTTTTTTCCATGACCGGCCTCGTAGGGTCTCATATGAAGTCATTTGACAGCCCGCTCGATGCAAGATCGAGAAGGAAGAGACGAGAGGCGATAGAGACAGAGAGAGAGAGAGTTTGGCCAAGCTCCTCGCATTCCATTTGATATAGGGTCGCCAAATTTGTTTCGACATAATTTTTTTTCGAGATCACGCCCTTCTACTGCTTTTTATTAAGCGTAGTAAACACAAAATAAAGTCACAACAAAGAAGCTTCGCATAAAAATAATTGTTTCGACACAATTAGTTGGTGAAATATTCGACCAGTAGCACTTTTCGCTTGTATTTGGTATTTATTGTCTTACCATAGAGTAATTAGGCTTAAGATTCATCTCGCTCTTTTTTTCAGCCTAAACTGTAATTAGTTTTTTGTTTCTCTATTTTTAAATACTCCATGCATGCATTAAAAGATTTGATGTGCCGTGCATCAGAAGCACTTTTTGGGTTGCATGGGAACTAAACACCCCAAAGGCACCATCGATCTGCACACCTACTCCTACTACTATTCACTTGGACCGCACCACAAAGATCTACTATTATCTTCAAATTGCTCGAGCACCATAGATAGATGGATATGATCTTCTTTTAATCCTTTTTATAATTTCCCCTCGCCCACTAGTTCTTTGTGGTTGTACAGATCAACCCGAAAAAGATATTTAAGACAACACAATTTTTGTACAAGTTAGATTGAGTCACATATAGAGTAGATTTGTAAGATCGACACAACAGACTGCTCCTAGCGCTTGCGCTAGATCCGGTGGCCGATCCGCCTCCAAGGTTGTCCACATGGTCTACATCCACAAAGATCATGAGGTTGGTAAGACAGATGACAAGGCCACCCTAGGTGTGGGCAGGAGTGTTAGTATCGAAGTTTTTCATCTAGATTTTTGCCCTAAAAAAATACCACAGGGAGTCGCTTTGTAGTAGAGTAGCCAACAAGATATGACTACGAAAGGGAGCCGCTTAGTAGAGTAGCCAACAAGATATGACTCATTTAATGGAGCTGCTAAACCATTGCTTCCTAGCACCTTCATTTATACAATTAACGAGAAATTATGAAATTTAACCCATTATCGTGCCACTAGAAATATGACCCGCACTGCGATGCCTTATGAAATATGACCCATGTCGCGCGAAGTTCTTATGAAATCTGGATTTTTTTTTGGGATTTTTGTATTTTCTATAAATTTAGAAAATTTTTTTAACCTGCTTGAGAATGGGAAAGGACATCATTACCCTTTCCTCAATTCCTCTTGAGCCCGTCGCCGGCTCACTGAGAGTCGACCGAGCATGACCTTCGCCTTGAGTCCGCTGGCAACATGATAGCGCCGCCGCCGCCGAACCGCCGTCCGCCGCCCCAAGTCTACACGCCACGCGCTCTCCATCAAGCCCTCCTCCTGCCGCCTCATTTGCCCAAATTTCACATCCGTAGGGTGGCCGCGCTTGGCAAGTCGCACGACACCGGCGACGCTGGTAGGCGGCCCCGATGCCCTAAACAAAGGAAAATGGCCAATATAATTATTGAAATCGAAAATTTGAAAAGTCTAGACTTCATAGCAAATCACACAACATGGGTCATATTTCTAGCAAGCAAGTTTAATTCTCGGTCATATTTCTAGCGGCAGGATTAAATTTCACAATTTCTCACAATTAAAAGTAAAATGACAAAGGCGCTCCAAGAGTTTGCTAAACTAGTCTACCATCCTTGATTTTTGCAAAAACGAAAAAAATTGACTCACGCCTCTATTTGCTTCCTTTTAGAAGGAATATTCTATCCTAGTCATCAAGATTCCCGCTTTCGCATTCATCGTGTGGGCCCACTTGTAATTTTCTAAATACGTATATCCATGTGACATCTTGTTTTGAAGAATTAATTGAAACAAATTTAACTGTAATCGGAATTTAATTTAGATTTTTGGTTTGTCGGGCTTAAAACATTTTTAGGTATTTTAAATTGTGGGGCCCGGCCGGTGGCCATGCTCTCTCTCATCTATAATTAATCCGACGCTTCGCGCGACAAGGAACCGTAAGCGCTTCACGCCGGCCGCACCGCCGGGCCGGCCGCCGTCCCGCCACGCGAGTCCCCGTGACAGCTTGTTGGAAAAGGTTTTGGTCAAAACTTTTTGGGAATATAAAAACTCGCCGTTCGCCCATCCTCGCAGTTGTCATCCGCACCAAAGACAGGTCCGTAGAATCGTAATCATGATGATGACATGCTCGAACACGCGGTACGCAGGGTGTACCGCTCATCGTGGGTCACGATGGGGTCATGTATGGAGTCATTTCACATGCCCTGCTCGACGATCAAGAGAGAGAGAAGGAGGTGAGTGTTCGATGCCAAATTTGTTTCAACACAAGGCCAAAATTTGCCTTTTACGGAACAAATCAAGCTGAATTGTTTTGAGCCACAATGCACAAACTAGCAATACAGTTTGATACAGAGCAAAAAATAGAAAAACAACAAGCATGCAGGGTGTGGCTGGCCACCGCAGAAAGCTGAACCAAACACTCGCCTTTGGGTCCGTGGCATGCCTAATCTTACGAAGGCGAAGTTAGGGCGTGATCCCGACACCCCCTTAAGCTCTAGCCATGCGCATGATACGTGAAGTAGAATCCACGTGAAGCAAGGCGAGGCCACCGATAGCATGCGAGAAGAAGGTTGAGAGGTGGAAAAGGATCTCCAAGCGAAGAAGATGTGCTTTTCTTGCGACATTTTCTTCGCCCCTCCCTCCCTTTTATAATCTCCCCGCGTAGGTCTTTGTGTTTGTACCTAGGAAGAATCGAAAAGGTATAAGACAAAGAAAATAATTGAGCAATGTTGTACAAGCTAGTAGATAGCATGAGTCACACAGATATGCAAGACAAAACAAAACCTTTTTATAGCCATTCAAAAAACCCTTCAAAAAAGGAAGGATAATGCACTTTACTAGATTTCGGTGCTTACCCAAGAAGATGTGCTTCCGCCGATGGACCCCAGATCCGCAACCACCAAAAAAAATGAAAAGAAGATGTGCTTTCCGTGATCGAAACCACACCCCTAGATCCGCAACCACCAAAAAAAAAAAAAAAACTTTTGTATTAGCCGCCTCAAAAACCACATGAAAAACCACATCTAGCCGCATGGATGTGATAAAGAGCACCACCTACCCAGATGGAGACGAAGGCGATGCAGGCACCCCCGTGTTGGACAGCTCGCACTACTCAAAGTTTGGTTGAGATGAATTTGGAAAGTCGACGGAGAAGAGGTGATAAGAGTACTAGTAGGTGTAGTATGGAAGAAGGAACAAGGAAGAGACGAGAGATCATGAGAGAAAAACGCCCATAGTAGCACTATAAAGGAATCCGAGGTGGCAAATCAGAGAGTGTTCGATGCAACTATAAAGGAATCCGAGGTGGCAAATCGTAGAGTGTTCGATGCATACACCATGGTCCCACGGTTAATGTAAAAGGGCGATCAGAATTTGTGTGCTATTTCGAAATTTCAAACATTATTTGGAGTAATAGGACTAGGGAGAATTAGGAATTGGCCCCGAAAAAAGTTTGTCCTACTTATCCCAACCGCCATCGTAGGGGCCCACCGTTAATTTTATCTAAATACATGTGAAGTCTTGTTTTGAAGAATTAATTGAAACAAATTTACAAAGTAATCGGAATTTAATTTAGATTTTTGGTTTGTCGGGCTAAAAACATTTTTTAGGTATTTTAAATTGTGGGGCCCTCAACGTGCCCCAACCACGATCGTTGTTGTTGTTTAAATTGTGGGGCCCGCCGGGGCCATGCTCTCTCTCTCGCCTATAATTCGACGCTTCGCCAAGACAAGGAACCGTAAGCATTCACGCTTGCCACGGCCGGCGCTCATCCAAAGACAAAAGTCCGTAGAATCGTAATCATGATGATGTTGACATGCTCGAACACCGCGGTACGCGGTGTACCGCATATCGTGGGTCACGTATGGAGTCATTTCACATGCCTGCTCGATCAATCAAGAGAGAGAGAGAATGAGGTGAGTGTTCGATGCCAAATTTGTTTCAACACAAGGCCAAAATTTGCCTCTTTACTTTAACAAATCAAGTCAATTCGCTTTGTTGAGCCACAATGCACAAACTAGCAATACAAAGTTCGATGCGCATTCTTGGAGAGCCGAGCATTCCAAATTTTAACAATTTTTTTTTGATAATATAACAACATTACGGAGAACAGGTTGTTTTGCTAACACCCGATTTTTGGCCGATTTAATAGTATTCCGTGAGACACAACAAGTCAAAACAAGATGAAGCAAGAGCAAGCGAACATTGTCAAAAAGAGGAAGCAAGACCTAAGCTACGAAGGCACTCAGAAGGCCAGAGAAAGAGCCGGAGCCGTGGGAGCCCCAAAATTGAGCCCCGGCTCCTAGCGACATGGCCCAATGTTGAGAGGGAGGGAGAGAGAAAAGTGGCTCCTAGCTACGGTTGGGTGAGAGGAGCCGAGCCAAAGCTTTTTTGCCAAACTTATTGAGCCGAGTCGGCGCGACTGAAAAATGCTCGACTTCGGCGAGGAGGGAGTGGCCCCGCCCGGGCGACCTCCAAAGACCCATACTTTTATAATCTCCCGCGAGGTCTTTGTGGTTGTACAAGCTATAGCATGAATCACACAAATATACAAGACAAAAACAAAACCTTTTTAGAGCCACTAAAAACTTCAAAAAAAAAGTGCATTTCGAGATCTCAGCAGTTGTTTACCCAAGAAGATGTGCTTCTTTGCGACATTTTTCTTCGCCTCCTTCCCAACCCAACACTAGCTAAAACACGAGATCGAGAGCGGCCGACTTCGTGAGACCACATGAAGTCGAGATCCGAACGGCCGAGACTCGATCCAAATCTGCAACCACCAAAAAAAAAAAAAAACTTTTGTATTTGTTGTTTCAAAACCACATGAAAAACCATATCTAGGATGTGATAAAGAGCACCACCTGCCCGATGGAGACGAAGGCGAAGGCGAGGCGCACCCCCCGTGTCGGACCGCCTCAGACTTTGTTTGGTTGAGATGAGTTTGGAAAGTCGACGGAGAAGAGGTGAGAAGAGTACTAACTACTAGTACAAGAGGGTGTAGTATGGGAGAAGGAAGAGACGAGAGATCATGAGAGAAAACCGCCATAGCACTATAAGGAACTGAGGTGGCAACCGTAGAGTGTTCGATGCGCATACCATGGTCCCACGGTTAATGTAAAAGGGCGATCAGAATTTGTGTGCTATTTTGAAATTTCAAACATTGTTTGGAGTAATAGGAAGGACTATGGGAGAATTAGGAATTTGGCCCTCAAAATAAGTTTGTCTTAGGAATCGAACCATTTTTTTGAATTTGGGAATCCGCCCCAAAACGAAAAATTTGTTAGAATCCGCCCTTTCGTCACTTTTTGGAAAATATGCATGGTTACGACTAACAAAAACATCCAACTTTTCATCACGCATGTGATCGATAGATCGATCAATCCCAATTTAAAAACTTGCTTATAGTGCCCACACACAACACCACGTAAGAAACTTTCACACCCTTTGATCCTCCTACACTCCTCGCCGCGTAACATCCTCCATGTCCGAAATGAATCGCCCATCCGCGAATGGCGGCGCACCGCTGCCCTCTCGCACCGATGCCCGTTTATGGCGAGGCACCGGTGGTGCCGGAGGACGGTATTCTCTACTCCAATTTGGCGGTATATGTGCCGTCATCAAGTCGCCTTCCTCAAGAAATCCCATGCATGTCGCCAGGGCCGCTCAGCCAGAGTTCCGCCTCGCAGCCACAGAGACGTCCGCCAGCCGCCGCCGGTGGTCGCTTCGATTCACGCAACACCCGCCGCCAAGCAAGATAGTCGCCATTCGCTGCACCGTGTTGGCCCCAGAGAGCACAAGAGCAAGAACATACTTGGCGGTTTCATGCCCCGACGCTGCGGCGCCAAGCAGCTTTCTCGAAATTTACCTGCCGCGGACGGTGGCAAATGCCTTCGATGAAGACGGCATATTGCCGGCTTGAAGCACGCTCCGGGTTGCCGACGGCGGGCGAAAGCTTGGTGATAAGATTCTCCGCGATACTTGAGCGAGTAGTACGGCCCACCAGCCCCCCCCGCCGGCAGACAAAGACCCGGTCCAGCCAGATGCTCCGTCCCACTAGGGGTCACCGCCGCCACCGCTCATCCGTGGAACAGTGGCCCGCAGATTGTGGAGGTCCTCCATGGGATTCACGAGACCTTGGTGACACCAATCGCAATCTCTACAAGCATGTCACGCGGAAGGTTTTCCATGGCGGGCGGCGCGGGAGCTTTTTGGGAGGTGGGGCGCGCTTAGCCACGCTTTGTGCGGCGAAGAGTTGGTCGCCAAAGAATAACGCGGGTACAAAGGCTAGTGCAGGGGCGTGGTTATGGCGGGCCGCCGGGCCTGCAGTCAGGAGGTGTCGAAGCCAAATGGGCGATTAACTATCCCAAAGGCGCTGCCCAGAAGATAAATGTTTTCAAACTGTTACATGTTTTCCCATGACAAGATGATCTCAAATCAAAATGTTGTAAGCTATAAAGTTTCATGGATATTTGAGAACTACAATCATTATGTTGGTGGTTTGTCTATCCGACGTCACTTAAAAAATTAAATTTAAATTTCCAATTTTTTTGAAATTGAGACCTATATATATAGTTTATCTTTACAAGATAATTTGAAACCAAAAAGTTTTCAACTAGAGAGTTTCACAACTTAGCAAGACCTACAATTTTTATTTTGGTTGTTTCCCCATTCGACATAGTGCTAGTGACATTGTTCACTTAATCTTAGAAATTTGTCTTCTACTTTCATAAACTCTATGACACATGTGTAAATCTCGTGGACAAAGTTGTTACCGCGACATCATCATATGAATAAATGACCTACATAAAAGATGTACATCTTAAGAAGTTATGCAAGTTTTGACCATAGATTAAAAAGAAAAATTAGGGTTCTTGTTGGAAGCTCTCCTGGGGAGGTGAACAAAAGTTGGAGCCTTCCCCCATCCGACATAGTAGTGCTAGTGACATTGTTCACAAATCTTAGAAATCTCTCTCATAGTTTCATCAACTATATATGAGATATATGTAAATCTTGTGAATAATGTTACCGCGACATCGCCGGATGAAGAAATGGCCAATATAAAAGGTGTAGTACATCTTTAGAAGTTATACAACTTTTACGTGCTTGACTTCTTCTCGCTGAAATCATTGGATGAACCAAAAATGTTGTCTCTAAGTTGTAATTTTGAAATTCAAATTTCAAATGTTCTCAATAAAACATGACAAAAGTAATAGCAAGAAGAATACAATATCTTGATATATACAAAGATTATTCTTTAAAAAAAAATAGAAAGAAAAACTATCACATTTGGAGTTACTATGAGGAAGAAAGACTAGTTACAAGTTTTGGCCACAGATTAAAAAAAAAAAGATCGAGTTCTTGAGTCCGAAGGCCTCGCAAGCATGTCTCCATATGCAATCCGCGCCAATAGTCGGCGCCGCTTGGGCACTTGGGCGAGCCGATATGGTGAGTTAAACCCAAAGCAGTGCATGCATCGCGCAGGCGCAGAGACGTGGGATTTTAAGGCGTGTTTGGTGCCCTCGGATATGCCCCCCCCAGGCTCCCGTTGTGCAAAGAACCAAAGGTTTGGTTACCTGCTCTTGTCCCCCGAGCCAAGCCCCCTTTGGTGCAAAAGTGCCCACGACCAGCCTCGAGAGGAACGGCCGACCGAGCGTTCCTCCCCGGCCAAAGCTCGCTCCGTGCTCCTCGTGCGCGCGAGCTCGGCGATTTCAGCCACCCGAGAGATGACAACTCTAGGGTTTCCTCCTCCCTTTGCGCCCAATCTCTCTACCTATATATCCCCCCGCTCCCTCCTCTTGCTCTTTCCCCGCCGCCGGTTCTTCGCCACCACGCCGGTTTTTTTCTCCCCTCTTGATTTGTTCTTGCTTTGTGAATCGTGGATCCGAGGCCCTCTCTCTTGTGTTGTAGCAAAGGGATCCGAGCCCTCTCCTCTCTCTCAGTGATTTTTTTTCCTCTCTCCTTGTTCTTCAAAACCCTAGCCTGGGATTACATATGCCTTATTGCCCTGATGTTTTTTTTTCATAAAATCTGAGCACATGCCCTATATGCCTATGATGATGTTTTTCCTATACTTTAAGCACATGCCTTAGGGCTGTGATCATTGTTCCTATAATCCGAAAGCACATGACCTAGCCAATGATGTTTCTACATGAACTCGAGCACACATAAGCCATGCCATGTCAGTGTTATGTTTCCTACAATTTGTTTCTTTTGCAAAGAATGGCATGGTATGTGGTTCATCATGGCAGAAAACCCGGGTGTACTCAACCCGAAAGAAGCACACGAGCAAGTACATAGGTTCGAGGGAAATTGCTACAGAAATATAAAACAAAAGTGGAGGCCGAGCAAGCTTTTTGTACCGGGTCTTAGACAGCAGTGGATCCACCCCTTCTACTACCACTTGTTAATCCACCCGTAAACCACCGTTGGAGATCAGTGGCACCGCTTACTAGTGCTCATAGTAGTCCTAATTATTGTTGTAGTCATAGGGTTTTTAGTTTGGAAGCTATGGTAAAAGACTAGTTACTTTTATTGTGATCGGCTTGTAGCTTGTGACAATTTGAATGTGATGCAACTAGCATGTATGCAGCAACCAAACAACAACCATGCATGCACAAATTTAAATCTCACGCAAATGCACGGTACCAAACAACAGCTCTAGCTAGCCCTCGGTTGGGTTCATGCAGTAACCAAACAGGGGGCTCAAGCATGCATTTGGCGCCAAATTAACCCCGCCAGCCGAGCCATGCGAGCCAGTCGGGATGCCACATAGGCAACCAAACACGCCCTTAATGATCGGGCCGGCCGGTGCACTCCAACAAGAATGGCGACATGACGCTTGCAAAGAAAAAAATTGGGGTGGCGCCTTTCCTACAGACTCATCTATACTTACACAAAGCGCCTATACACACCCTTGCATGTGAATCCTTTGCGTATCCTACACACCTCACCAGAGAATGGGGCCCACCAAATCTCATGTTTGGTTTTGGAAATTGATGACACACTTGTGGACTAATCCTTTGCTCTAAGTGTGTGACTTAAGAATGGATTAGATGGATGATAAGGAGCATGATGATCATGAACATGGACAATGCCTGGTGGACTTGATGGATCGTCAAGCTCGGTGATCGGCTTGAGAGGAACCCGAGAGATCAAGGCAAAGGTATCTTGATAGGGTTTTCCCTTTGCGGTGATCAAGACACGATAGAGCGTGTGATCACATTATAGGATAGATAGCCGACTATCAAGAGGGATGCCGCGACAATCCTTTGGTGAAGTGCTTCTAGGTCCAATTGACTTGCATATTGCATTTAGGGACATGAGAGCACTAACCTCGATCTTGCCTAACATCTCGACGTGCTAACATTGGTGATAACGTGATCATCTTGGATGTGTTGGCAACCTATGGCAAGAGGCGAAGCAAGTTTGAAGCAAAGAGCAAAGAAAAAGAAGAAGATGCAAATTGCTTTCAGGCGACCGACGCCGGCAAAGTGATCGGACGCGACGCACCGGTGGGCCCTGGTGGGTGCGTCTAGCAAAGAGCCCCGCAGCCGGTTTTGGCCTGACGCAGGGGATCGGACGCAGACCGAAGCTTCCGGTGGTCGACCGACTCCCCGACCGGACGCATGGAGGAGGGTGCCAAAGAAGGGCCCGAGCTTGTCTGTTAGACCGGATGTCGCGACCGACTCGCGATCGGACCCGGCTGGTGGTTCCGGCCGGTGCGGCCCCGCCACCCCACAGAGAGCAAATTTTTTGGAGCAACGGCTCCATTTTGAGAGAGGAGCCATATATATACTTGGTTGGCTAGTTCCTTAGGCTCTCTCTTGCACATTTGAAGCTTCCAACTTGCTAGTGAGCATTTGATACTCCTCTCCACTCATCTCTCCATCCATTTACTCGAATTCTTGGTGAGATTGAGAGTGATAGAAGTGCATTGCATTGGTGATTGCATCTAGAGGCACTTCATCCTTGGAGAAGCCGCGGGATTCTTGTTTTCTTGGGAATTTGCCCGGTCCCTAGCGGCTTGGAGCAAGAGGCGGTGTTGAGCTCAAGTGGAGCTTGTTTGAGGCCACACCGGTGGTGATTGTGAGGGGTCGTTCCTTACCCCGCGGAGATTCGCGAAAGGAGCACTAGTGGATTGCTCGTGGCTTGTTGGACCCTCTCTTGTGATCGCTTGCTTGAGCTCCCATAGGGGATTTGGCATCGGCCATTGCTTAGCATACGCCAAGTGAGTGTGTCGCCACCACGGGACTAGCGTGCCGGCAAGCACGTGAACCTCGGTGAAAAATCATCGTGTCAACCTTGTTGTGCTCGTTGGAGATTTCTTGTTGATCACGGTGATTGGCTTCCACCTCTACACTTCAACGTCGGTATATCGTTCACTACTCCACGTGCATTTACTTTGATATATCTTGTGTAGCCTTGCCTAGCTTGTTAGCTTGAGTAGTGAGTTTAGTTTGCTTAGCCTTGTTAGCTCCTAGTTGGTAATCTAGTTAGAATTGCTTGTTCACCTAGGAGTAAACTAGTGACTTAGCCCTTAAGTGATCTTAGAGATATTAGAAACATCATCTCTTGCTTGTGGCTTGCATAGTTAGCTCGTAGCACCGCTTAATTAGCTTCGCCATCTTATTTACTAATCCGGGTGCTTAGTGTTGTTGCAAGGATTTTTAATAGGCTATTCACCCCCCCTCTAGCCATTAGGACCTTTCAAGTGGTATCAGAGCCGAGGCACCGTATTTGAGTGGCTTAACATCCAACGGTGATAAGAAAATGGCTACTTTCCATGTCAACAACACCAAGAAGGCGCCACCCTTCGATGGCACCAACTTTGGGCATTGGAAGTTGAAGATGACCGCACACCTCAAGCAAATCAATAGAGAAGTGTGGGTTGTCACCGAAAACAAGTTTGAAGTGGCAAAGCCAAATGAGCCAACCGCCGCGGAAGAGAAGAAAATATATGCAAATGATGTGGCCGTGAGTGCTTTTCATGAGGCATTCAACGATAGAGTGTTTGAGCAAGTCAAGACGCTCACCATCGCCCATGACATATGGAAGAAGCTAGAGGAGTGCTATGAGGGCACCGAAGGAGTCAAGCAAGCCAAAGCCTACATCAAGCTTGAACAATTCAATAGCTTCAAGATGGAGGAAGATGAGAGTGTGCCGGAGATGTTTCACCGCATGCAAGTGTTGGTGAACGATCTCAATGCACTCGGTGAAGACATCAAGGACACAACATTCAACATGAAGTTCTTGAGGTGCTTACCGGAAAGATTTGAGATGCTCAAGACCGTGCTAGTGAAGACCAACTTGAAGCTCTTGACACCAAATCAATTGCTTGATGAGGTGATGACCGATGACTCTTTTAGAGATGACTCAAAGAAGCAAGGAGCTCATCAACAAAGCCAACAAGAAGACCAAGGATGAGGACAAGAAAGATGATAAGAAGGGATTGGCCCTTAAGGCTAGCTCATCATCCAAGGGCAAGAAGAAGAAGGAAGAATCAAGTGATGAAGAGGTTGGCACATCTACTAGTGGGAGTGAAGTTGATGAACAATTAGCCCTCTTTGTGAGAAGATTGGGCAAATATGTGAAGAAGACATACATCAACAAGAACAAGAAGAATCAATCATCCAAGAAGAAGACCAAGGATGGCAAGAATGAAGGCAACATGACATGCTTTCGTTGCCATGATGATTGTCACTTGATTGCCGAATGCCCATATGAGAGTGATGATGAGAAGGGCATCAAGAAAGCTAGAAAGAAGAATGATGCCAAGAATGAGAAAGAGAAGAAGCCCAAGAAGAAGAATGAGTCACATGTGGCTATGTGGGATAGTGATGGCTCATCCTCCTCAAGTGATGAAGAAGAGGAAAAGAAGAACAAGAAGAAGGGACAAGCTCACCTTGCTATGCATGACAAGATCTCCTCTTCGACACACCTTCCTCATGCTTCATGGCTAAGGCCACCAAGGTAAAAAACTATCACTAGTGATGATGATGATGATAGTGATAGTGATAGTGATGATGAGGAGCAAACACCCACTAGGGAAGAATTGCAAAAGCATGCTTGATGATTGCATTGTTATGTTCAAGCAAAGTAGAAAGGAATGCAAGGGCTTGCATAAGGAAACAAAGAGCCTTAAGCAAGAGCTTGATGAGCTTCGGGCATCTTATGAGAGTCTAGAGGTAGACCATAAGAAGCTTGAGAAATCTCATTCTAAGATAGAGAAAGCTCATTCCTCTCTACTTGATGAGCACAAGTTGTGCTTAGTTGTTGAAAATGTTGATACATCCAATGCAAGCATCATGTGTGACATTCTCGTTGATGAATCAACCCCCAAGTGTGAGACCTCCACTAGCTCTATCACTAGCATATCCATCTCTAGTGAAGATAATTACAACCCTATGCTTATTCATGAGAATGCTTGTTTAAAGAGGGAAGTAAAGGAGGTCAATCACACCTTGGCTAAGGCCTTTGGTGGTGAGGACCGCTTGCTTATGTGCTTGGGTAGCCAAAGGGCATCCTTATACAAGGAGGGCTTAGGCTATATCCCCAAGAAAGGCAAGGCCGCCCTTGTAACTCACAAGACACGTTTTGTGAAGAACAATGGTAGCTATTGCAAAGCTTGCAAGCAAGTTGGTCACTTAGAGCACAAGTGCATGAACAAGAGGACCAATGTTTCCTCCATCAAGCTTGATAATTCATATATGCTTGTGAAGAAGAACAATGGTGTTCGTGCTAGGTACATTGGTACACCATGGATGGGCTCAAAGAAGAAAGCCATTTGGGTACCAAAGGCCTTGGTGACTAACCTTGAAGGGCCCAAGCAACATTGGGTACCTAAGAAGAATTGATCTTATTTTGTAGGTCAATTACCGTGCCGGAGGAGAGCATTGGATAATGGATAGTGGGTGCACTCAACACATGACCGGGGATTCTAATATGTTCAAGTCTATTAGCATCAAGGGCGTTGATGAGTATGAGTCAATCACATTTGGCAATGACAAGAAAGGCAATGTGTTGGGGCTAGGCAAGATTGCTATCACTCAAGAGAAAAGCTTGTCAAAGGTGTTGCTAGTTGATCATCTTGATTACAACCTCTTGTCGGTTTCTCAACTTTGTGACCATGGGTACAAATGCATATTCACAAGTCAAGAAGTTGAAGTGGTTAGTGGTGATGGTGAAAACATGATCTTCAAGGGATTTAGATATGGTGATCTCTACCTTGTTGACTTCAACTCAAAAGAAGCCAAGTTGACAACATGTTTACTCTCAAAGGTTAGCAAAGGGTGGTTGTGGCATAGAAGGCTTGGTCATGTTGGAATGAAGCAATTGAACAAGTTAGTGAAGCATGACTTGGTTAGAGGCTTGAATGATGTGAAGTTTGAGAAGGACAAACCTTGTGGAGCATGTCAAGCCGGGCAAGCAACATGGCAATGCACATCCAACCAAGAGCACAATGAGTACAAGCAAGACATTTGAGTTGCTACACATGGACTTGTTTGGGCCAACATCATACTCTAGCATTGGTGGCAACAAGTATGGTTTTGTCATAGTTGATGACTACACAAGATATACATGGGTGTTCTTTCTTCATGACAAGAATGATGTATTTGAGCTTTTCAAGACTTTTGTCAAGAGGGTTCAAAATGAGTTTGAGACATCCATCAAGAAGATTAGGAGTGACAATGGAAGTGAATTCAAGAATACAAGAATTGAAGAGTTGTGTGATGAGCTTGGAATTGACATCAATTCTCACCAACCTACACTCCTCAATCCAATGGTGTAGTTGAGAGGATGTAGGCACAAAAATCCTACTACTTGCGCCGCACACACCGACAAGCCGGAATAGCTAGCTTTACCCCCGCCCGGCGCCTTGAATCGATGGCGTGCCCAGTCAATTTGACCTCGTTACTGACAAGGAGGTAAACGTGAGATCTCGAACATGCCCGTGAGACCAAGACAGCTTCCGCATGTATGGCTCTAAGGCCAGATGTAAAGACATATAGCTATGAAAGCTATCTGTCGATGAGTAATAAATGCATTCGTAAGCAAATATGAAGATATGACGCGGCAAACAAATACCGAATGATCATAAAAAGACATGTCCGAACAAGTAAAGTCGATCATCATGATGTGTTATTGTAAAGCTCTATTGCATAGATCAAATTAATTGACAACATAGAAGAAAATAAATCATGAACATCGTAATAGACATTCACGACACATGAAGAGGGAGCTACCCTACGTAAAACGTATACGAACCCTCAACGAAGAAGGAGCTACCGTACGTGCGTAGACGTATACGAACCTCGCTAAGAAGAAGGAACTACCACACGTATAAATGTACACGAACCTCGCCAGAAAGAAGGAACTACCACACGTATAAACGCATAAAGAAGGAACTACCACACGTACCTAACTTGTAAAGAAGGAGCTACCGCATAAATAGACGCATACACGGACCTGCTACAAAGAAGGAGCTACCGCACGCGCATGCACGTATACGAACCCAACGGCTCGGAGCTACCGCACGTATAAACGTGATACGAACCCAAAACACGTGATGACTTAAAAGCATAACCGTGTTCGCAAGCTTACCGAATCGGGTCCATGAAGAAGGAACTACCTTACGTAAAAACCTATCGATTAAACCGATCTCTAGTCCACCGGATGACTAGCTCTAGGTTAACCCAAAGATCTCAGATTCACCGGATGACACAAATTGCCAAGATCTAAACGATTACGAACCCACAACATGTGACAACTTAGATTGATCTAGCTCGGCTTCTAAGAACGTATAGATCTAGTGACAAGCTAATGATAGACGTTGAATGAATTGACGACAACTAGATCTAACAAAAGATAAAGCCGAGACGCCTCAATCTAAATTGGGCAAAAAGTGTGTGCAAACATAATTAAATAAATAGATCGAAAAGCACCGCAAACACGTGGTAATAATGAATTCATTAGATCTTGCCAAAATCTAATGAAGCCGATAACTAGCTCTAAGCCGATCTTAGCCCACCGGATGGCTCATGATCGACAAAAGAACCCTCTTGCCCCCGATAGCTTAAATCCGCCCGACGATACTAAGCGTGAACAAGACTTCTTGCAATAATCTAAATCCGCCGACGATACTAGACATGGTGCAAGGTTGCTCTGCATTTCACAGAGGTCGACGGGTCGATGAATCCTCTTGCAAAGAGATCGACGACACGATCGACTCGAAGGTGGCCGGAGCCAAGGCACGGAGCCGGGTTGTTTGTATTGAATTGGGTATATCGCTTACAGCTGCTCGGGTCTCATATTTATACCCGGGCTTATTGAGTCCTAACTAGTTACGAATAATAACTAACAAAATATCTAGCTAAGATACATTGTCCTCCAAGTCTTCTCGAGTCGTGGAAATTGTACGTGATGTGGGCCCTCGCCCTGATATTCTTCTTGATGCTTCACGCTGTCGAACCATCTCTCGCCGCCTCTTCTGACTCAGTGCTCTTAGCCGAATGACGACGGCTTCCCAAATGCTACAAATAAAACAGCTTTTTTCGCTAGCCGAATGACCCTTACCAATCGTCGTGGCGCCGGTTCACTAGTCATCCAGTGCTCTACCAAATTTTGGTGTTAACATATGCCCCCTCAATTTTAGAGTAAAAGAGACTTCTTTTTGCTCAAATTGACCAATCTGTCCCTTCTCCTCGCTCAAAGCCGTGGGCTCCTCGCTAGTAGTTTAATCGCCTTCCTCCGTAAATCTTGAAACCCTAGACCGCCGCCGAACTTCGATTCAACCTTCCTGATGGATCCTCTCGACTTGGTTTTGGAGGTAATCCCATACTTCCTTTATTTATTCAACAAAGAATTTGACTCCAAATTCTTTTCCCTTATACGCACTTATTCCTTCTTTAAAGGAAAATGAGAATCAAATCTTAATCTCAACGGAAGCCAATCCGCATATTTACTTCCTAGGCCCCAAAGGCGCTTCGCACCCTCTTGAATTCATTGAGAAAGAAAGTCGAGAATCTCTTTCAAATTTGGTATCTCTCCAAAGAAACATTGAAGAAGACATTCAAGACTTGGCCATTTCCAATTGCCGGATGGCGAAATCGGGTACAAGCGGATTTCATCGCCAAATCTAGGAGCGAGAACCGACACTCAAGATATATCTCGCCAGTGTTTGGAGCCGTCTCTCGCCTAATACCCCCAAGAATGAAGATTTGTTGATGGCGGCAGCCATTTTTGGTCAAATGCCACTAATTCCTTTGTCTTCGGTCATGGCCCAATGACTATTACTTTGGCCGATGTTTTTATGATGACCGGGTTTGAACATCACCGAAGAGGTACATCCTGGAAGTATCAATATGGCAAAGAACCAAACATCCATCAAAACTCACCGACCCTTGGACGAAACACATTGAATCCTACATGAAAACCGGTCCAGTTTGCCGACAAAGAATATAAGGCCTTCCCCGAATTTCTCGGCCGTCGGTGTGTTTGTGTTCTCGTGGCAAGTCAAATGAGCCCGTGCTGAATCATATAGTCATGGCCGAAGACTTGGCGTACCGCCAAGACACTGCCCTTTGGTAAGTATCTCTTGGGTGCTACTTACCATATGTTGCATCGATTACCACTCAAATGTTTGAGAAAAAAGGAATTTCTTGTGTGAATGGTCCTTGGTGGTTAGTTCGATGTGGTTGCAAATCAGATATGCAAAAATTGGTCGAGTGGACTTGCATTCCTTGGCTTTCCCTTCAAGAAACTATGCCGAGGATGAAGAAGCAACATTTAAAGCTTGCCAAACTTATGGAGAAGTCGATCCGCCATCACTATCAACAAGAACGTTGGTCGCCTCTTCAAGATCTTCTACAAAGGCTTTGAAGAAGTCCTCTCGGTTTCCTTATAGAGTGTGAAGATTTCATTTTCCCTTGCAAATTTAATTATGACTCGGTTTGCAATGATAATCACAACAGTAAATCTTTAATGCAATCATCAAACCATGCATCCTCGCCTGCACTTTCATAATGGTAGGCAAGTGTGGTCTACTTATGAGTTCTATAATCCCAACATGGCAGCAAGACAGCTTGGGATGTGGCCAATTGCCCCCAAGGCTATTCTTTTTTCCGCAGCCATCAAACCAAGGGAAATCATAATCAATCTCTTCAGCCGAGATGGTTTTCAATCTAGGAAAAGATTTACCGCAGTACGTGCCCGATCCTTTTGTCTTAATTGACATTGCACACCCTCTGTTCCAATCTTGGTGGGAAGAACTACATGGTCATATATTCAACTCATTGGTTCATCCCTTTTGCCAAATACTTTTGCCGTAGTTTACCACTAATAGTGAGGTAACTCGCTTTTGCTCTGTTCCCCTTCTTGCTCCTTCCCCTTAATCAACTCAATTTTTCTTTACAGATATTGAACCAATTCTTCCTTCAAGAGAAATTGTTATTACCCGGCCGACCTCGCCCAAATTTTGGGTGATGAAGGATTGGCTATGAAAGCCTTCATGAAAGCACATATGGTCTTCCTTGAGGAGAAGTTGAAAGATATGAAGAAAAGGAAAGCTTCTACTCATTTGACTAGCGTCCTCGGTCTTCCAAGAAGAAAAGATCTCCAAGAACTAAGCAAGTTTCCAAGGTATGTCTTTCTTGGAATGTTATAATGATTGATTTTGCCTTTGTCTCATTTCTTCTCAATTGTAGATTGGCCCCGTTCACATTCTACTCAAATGCAAGACGGCACCCCCGCCGAGAATCCTCGAAATCCAAAGACCCGCGAAAAGATTGGTAATTGTACATATTTTTCACTTTTCCCCGCCACAAATATTAAAACCGAGTACTTTGGCCTTTTCCTCGCTTCTTCAAAATTATTGCCGATTTGACAGAAAATCCCTCGAAGGCAGATCCAATTTTTCCGAGAAGACTCATTCTGTAGGAGGGAATCAAAATGCCGAACCTGTTACCTCCAACCATGAGGAAGAGTTTTCTGCTGGTGCTTCTTCTCGAGATGATGAAGCCCAATCAGAAAACCAAATTAATCCTTCTCGACCATCTCCCATCCATGTGAGTTCATCCTCTCAAGAAAGTGGTCTAAAGGGGTGACAAATCACCTCCCCGCTACCAACATGAATGGCTTCCCCTGCCTCCTCCTCGCCTCAAAATGTGGATCAGGCTTCCTTCTTTTATAAATATATAGATTCTAAGAACAAAACCCTTGATATCTTTGATATATTTCCTTCTTTCCTTTCAAGACAAGAATGAGCCAAAGCACCAAGTATGACTTTCTTCTTAAAGGACACACTTGAACAAGGAGAAGAAGCCACATCTCAAAGAGTCTCTCTCAAGACAACCTGACAAGGCTTAAGGAGATCCTCTCTCCCTTGATGGGGACATAGGTATCCCGGTTCGTAATGCTCCCAAGATAAAAGAATTGGCTGAACTCTTTGATCAAGAGATCCCAACTTCTCTCGAAATCGGCTATGAATCACATCCTTCACTTGATCAAGACATTGCCGCCATCAAACTAGCTAATGATCATTCTCCGCTTGAAATCATCTCTCGCCGGCCGCTATGGAGACCATGAAGAAGGATACCGCAGATTTGTACTCCAAATTCAAAGCCGACAAAGAGCTCCCCAAACCAACTAAAGCCCGAAATGGATGAAGCGGAAAAAGAGAAGGCCTTGCTTGAAGAGAAGCCGTTAACTCTAAACAAGCTAATCGAGGAAAGGAAAACCAAGATGGCTGGTCTTCCTGAGTCTTTGAGTTCGCTAAAAGCAATAATCAAGAAGAACCATGATGAGCATCAAAGATGCAAAGCCAAAGTCTCCAATTTAGCGATCTTGAAGAGGATGATCGAAGGCTCTAACCAAGCAAGCTCCCTTCAGTGCTTCAGCTTGTTTCGATATGAAAGCTTTTCTCAATGTGTAATTTGTGTAACCTTGTGATCTCAAACATTGGGTCGATACTTTGTGACTGATGTTTGCATGGTTACCCTTTTATGTTTTCCTCTAGCATGCCTTGCCGAACAAAGTATCTTTTGGTAAACTTTATCATTTTATGCCGAGGAAACACACACTACTTCTTGCCGAACAAACTTAAACCGTAAACCTTCCGTAATGTATTCGGCAACGCCCTCTCTTTGAAATCCCCAAGCAACTTTTGGGTCTAATATTGATTTTAATATTTTTTGCACTAAAGGCGACATAACAATATTTATGCCTACTTTTCTCCAATTCCATGGAGTATTTTTTCTCGCTAAAGGCGATGATTTATACATCGGCTATCTCTTATGAATAGAACAAATTCCTTCGCTCTTAACTATTAACTCATATGTGTCGGCTAATCATATTTGGCAATAATTGATCCTTTTGAAAAGTCGACACAAAAATCTTTCCTTAGAAATTACTATGAGAGCCGACTATTTCGATCGGGTCGCCGGTCTTTGTAACGAGTAATCGACAGGACCTTCTTCCCATTCTCTTCCCCGAAAACACTCCACGCCTTCATATTCCTAGAACGATGGTTCGGGCTTGCCGCAATGCTTACCGAATCATCACTTTGCACTACCTCAACGCCGTCACCGCTCCATTGGATGAGGACTTGATGCGTAGTGGATGGAACGCAACAGCTAGCATGGATCCAATCTCTCCCAAGTAATAAGTCAGAGGACCCCTTACTATCGACCACAAAGAAGGTAGTGATCAAAGTCTTTGAGCCGATCATCAACTCAACGTGAACGGCTCCATGGGTATCCGAAGGATTTCCAAAGAAAGTCCCCGAGCACAATGTCCGCCTTGAGCAAATCCTCCTTGGTCATCCCCAAATTCCTAAAGGTTGTATATGGCATGATATTAATTGCAGCTCCCCATCGACGAACATGTGAGTCGAGGCTTTCCATTAACATATCCTTTCGTAAAAGAGGCTTCGATGGTTGTGTTTCCTAGGCCTGTCGAACACAAATTTTGTCTTGACAGAGCCAATTGTCCTAGGAGATCAATCATCTCTTTGTTGTCAAAATCGAATAGGCTTCTTCATCCGAATAAGCATCTTGTTCCTCCGATCATCAAGAGCTTGCTCAGAGGTGCCGCAAACTCTATTGGGACATAGAACACCATGTCGACATCCGCCGAAAGCCCATTTGCCGAATACTCTTCCTCCGAATGACCGCTTCCCGAAGTTTTCTTCTTTGGGCCACACCTCGCTATGCTCGGGCCGCTTGCTTCCTTGAGCTCCTTGTTTCGAGACGTTGGACTCTTCTCTTCCGGCTCTTTCTTAGACCAGAGGGCACCACCGCCCCTTTTGCCACACATACTCTTGAGGAGAGTCCATGTCATCATCGAATCTTCCACATCAGCCCATGCTTGATCTCGCAATCCTCTTACTCGACGTGAGGTATGCCGTCTTTTATTTTTTAAAGCCCGATCATCCTCTCGGGAAGCGTGCCCCCCGCCTTTCTTGGATGGGACGGCGGTTGACTCGCGGCTCGCTCTGCACCGTGGTACTGCTCACATGCATTCGACAATTGTTCCTAGCAGTGCAACTTCAAGCCTTCATTCCAAAGAATGTCTCAAGAAAGGACAATCCCAATGAGATTCCTCTCGCTCCTTCATGTACTCCTCCCTGCTCCCGATGGTACATCTCTTCCTCATATCTCGCCGCTCCCCCGGCAAGCCGCCGATCTCTACGATATTGCTTCTCTTGTCGCCTTTGCCATTTGTTCAACAATATACGAGATGTCACTCTTGGTTTGAGGTTTCTCCTTTTTCTCGCTCGCTATTTGGAAACCGAACACGCCGCCGCCGGAGCTCGCACTAGACACTTGCCGACTAGGGTCTACCAAACCACTTTGCTTTGCCCTTTCGTAAGTCAAGACCTTCATTGGGGCTTTGCCCTTAGGATCACTAGCGTAAAACCATGCATGAATTGAAAGCAATCATATTTGTAGGAAAGGGTTCCTTATCCACCTTCATGCTGTTGTTGAACTTGAGGAGACCCCCGCCATATAGCCCTCTCAATCGCTGTTTGAAGATTCGGCAAGCCGCTGATGTTGTGAGTGATCATATCATGGAAACCACAATATCCGCCAGCCTTGACCCAATCTGACGCTTCATAGAGTGATTATCTCGGTAGCTTGATTCGTCCCTCCTTGACCAAAAACTCAAAGAGCTTCTCCAACTTGGAGACGCCGGTCATATGCCCTCTTGAGTGTCTTCATCCAGCCATTAACCCGACAACAGTTCCTTGCCCCAAGTGAATTCGCAACCGCCACATCCTCCCCGCCATCATCTTCATCTTCTCCCTCTTCCAGAAGTGGTTGTATGTCCGATAAGACACGCTTGCCCCCTTTCTCGAAAATGGGTATCTTTCTTAATGCTTTGAACCTGATTGGCCATGAGTGACAGCGCCTAGAGAGCTGTCCTAGGTCATCAAACTCCATGCCGGCTAGCTTCTCCCTCGATGGCCGGATGCATTCCCCGAATGGCTACAACCGGCAAATGATGGTCCGCAAGCTCAAAGAGTAACAGAATTCTTTATCTCTCTAAACCTACGCAGAACTCTTGTGGCGATTCATTGTACTTCGTGTCAACCCCATCAAGTCGACGAGCTCTTTCTCATTGGAACCATCAGAAAAGTATGAATGAAACTTATCTTCCAGCTCGCACTGTGTTTCAATAGAATTGGCCGGCAATGTAGCAAACCATGTGAATGCCGGCCCTCGTAAGGGATGATGGAAAGAAGCGAATCCTCCATGCTTCATCATTGGCAAGCTCCCAATCGAATCGATACCGAATCGATGTGTTCGGTAGTAGAAGTATCGCCTTGTCCGCAGAACTTGGTCAAGTCGGTTGGAGGTTTCAATCCGAAGGGAGCGCCACTACTCGTATACCAACCGATAGGGTGACCGATACACATAGGGCCGATTCTGGGCTTAATCCCAAATTGGTGTTGCATCATATCGCCCATCCTCACTAGGAGTATATCCATATTTGAATTCTCATGTCCATGAGACTCGCCCCGACCGCCCAAACCGGCTTATACCCGTGGATTTGGCATAGCATGAACTATGGAATAGTCAACGAACTCTCAGGTAACTGGGCCAAAGGGATTTCTCTCGCAACCCACCGGCCATTGGAGCTATTGAATACGTGTTGTATAATCGGAGGGTTCCTGTGTGTACCGACGCCGCTTCCCATGCGCTTGGCTCCTGACCCCTCCGGTTTTTCTCGGTGTCTTGTTCTCTCCTCCGCATTTCCGATTCACGCCTCCTTTCTTTGGTGGTGGCTTTGGCACATGTACATATCTTGCCCCCGAAAGCTCACCAAGCCGAGCCTCAAAGTGATGATCAAACTCGGGTCCAAAGCTAGCCTTCATGATGTCGCGTGAAAAGTGTTGAAGAACACCGTGTTGTGATTGGTCATTGCATTCCCAACAAAGAAATGCAACAATCTCTTCCATCCGACGAACTTCTTCAGACTTAGTTCATCTTCCTTTCCTGCCCCATCTTCCTCATCGATATTTGCTAAGCATATCCCTTGTCACCGGCATCAATATTTTAGGAAGATCTGTCTTCCGATGATTGTACCGCTTTTTGCTTGGAGAAGCATGACATGCACTTTTGCGAAGGTCGCGCGACATATCTCTCACCATAGTCTCCGTGTCGAGGCAAGTCGCCATCTCGAGCTGAATGACGTTGTTCTTGTCGACTTCCTCGTGCATGTTGGCTTGACCTTGACGTGTCCCACCGAGCGTGCCAAAAGTGTGTAGGCACAAAAATCCTACTCCTTGCGCCACGCACACCGACAGCCGAATAGCTAGCTTTACCCCTCCCCGGCGTCTTGAATCGATGGCGTGCCGACCAATTTGACCTCGTTAATTGACAAGGAGGTAAACGTGAGATCCGGAACATGCCCGTGAGACCAAGACAGCTTCCGCATGTATGGCTCTAAGGCCAGATGTAAAGACATATAGCTATGAAAGCTATCTCGTCGATGAGTAATAAATGCATTCGGTAAGCAAATATGAAGATATGACGTGCAAAAACAGCTACCGAATGATCATAAAAGACATGTCCGAACAAGTAAAGTCGATCATCATGATGTGTTAATGTAAAGCTCTATTGCATAGATCGAATTAATTGACAACATGGAAGAAAATAAATCATGAACATCGTAATAGACATTCACAACACATGAAGAGGGAGCTACCCTACGTAAAACGATACGAACCCTCAACGAAGAAGGAGCTACCGCGACGCGCGCACGTATACGAACCTGCTAAGAAGAAGGAACTACCACACGTATAAATGTACACGAACCTCGCCAGAAAGAAGGAACTACCACACGTATAAACGCATACCTAACCTTCTCAGAAGAAGGAACTACCACACGTATAAACATACACGAACCTACTTGTAAAGAAGGAGCTACCGCATAAAATAGACGCACACGGACCTGCTACAAAGAAGGAGCTACAGATGCATGCACGATATGAACCCTCAACGAAGAAGGAGCTACCGTGACGTATAAACGTGATACGAACCCAAAACACGTGATGACTTAAAAGCATAACCGTGTTCGGCAAGCTTACCGAATCGGGTCCATGAAGAAGGAACTACCTTACGTAAAAAACTATCGATTAAACCGATCTCTAGTCCACCGGATGACTAGCTCTAGGTTAACCCAAAGATCTCAGATCCACCGGATGACACGGTCCTGCCAAGATCTAAACGACATACGAACCCACAACATGTGACAACTTAGATTGATCTAGCTCGGCTTCTAAGAACAGATAGATCTAGTGACAAGCTAATGATAGACGTTGAATGAATTGATGACAACTAGATCTAACAAAAGATAAAGCCGAGACGCCTCAATCTAAATTGGGCAAAAAGTGTGTGCAAACATAATTAAATAAATAGATCGAAAGCACCGCAAACACGTGGTAACTTAATGAATTCATTAGATCTTGCCAAAATCTAATAAAGCCGATAACTAGCTCTAAGCCGATCTTAGCCCACCGGATGGCTCATGATCGACAAAAGAACCCTCTTGCCCCCCGATAGCTTAAATCCGCCCGACGACGATACTAAGCGTGAACAAGACTTCTTGCAATAATCTAAATCCGCCCGACGATACTAGACATGGTGCAAGGTTGCCGGTATTTACAGAGGTCGACGGGTCGATGAATCCTCTTGCAAGAGATCAACGACACGATCGACTCGAAGGTGGCCGAGCCAAGGCACGGAGCCGGGTTGTTTGTATTGAATTGGGTATATCGCTTACGCTTGCTCTGGGTCTCATAATTATACCCTGGGCTTATTGAGTCCTAACTAGTTACTTAATAATAACTAACAAAATATCTAGCTAAGATACATTGTCCTCCAAGTCTTCTGAGTCGTGGAAATTGTACGTGATGTGGGCCCTCGCCCTGGATATTCTTCTTGATGCTTCACGCTTGCCGAACCATCTCTCGCCAGCTCTTTTCTGACTCAGCTCCTTAGCCAAATAACAGCGGCTTCCCAAATGCTACAAACAGCAAATGCTTTATCGCTAGCCGAATGACCCCTTACCGAATAGTCGTGCGCCGGTTCACTAGTCATCCAGGCTCTACCAAATTTTGGTGTTAACAGAGGAAGAATAGAACCTTGATTGAAATGGCAAGATCAATGCTTAGTGAGTATAATGTTAGCCATTCCTTTTGGGCCGAAGCAATCAACACGGCTTGCTATTGTAGCAACCGTCTCTATTGCCATGGGATGCTTGGCAAGACACCATATGAGTTACTCAATGGAAGGAAGCCCAATGTTGGATACTTTAGAGTCTTTGGATGCAAATGCTACATTCTCAAGAAAGGCACAAGATTGGGCAAGTTTGATAAGAAATGTGATGAAGGATTCCTAGTTGGATATTCAACCACAAGCAAAACATATAGAGTATGGAACTTGGGTAGTGGCAAACTTGAAGAAGTTCATGATGTGGAATTTGATGAAACCCAAGGCTCCCAAAATGAAGTTGAAAATCATGATGATGTTAGTGGTTCCAACTTGGAAAATGCAATGAGGACAATGGACATTGGTGACATTCGGCCTAGGCAAATTGATGATGATGATGATACTCCATTGCCTACCACTATGGTTGAGTTTGGTACAAATGAGGCTAGCACTAGTGGCACTCAAGGTGAAGATCAAGATCAAGAGCAACAACCTAGTCCATCCACTCATCCTAGTCATCAAGTGCAAGTGATGCAACCATCCAACATTGCAAGAGATCATCCAATTGACCAAATTATCGGTGACATCAATAGTGGAGTGGTTACTAGAAGAAGATTAGCATCTTTTTGTGCTCACCATGCCTTTGTAGCACAAGAAGAACCGGAGAATATTGAAAATGCACTCAAGAAGGAAGATTGGATAAATGCCATGCATGAAGAGTTGAACAACTTCAAGAGAAATGATGTGTGGGAATTGGTGGAAAGGCCAAAGGACTACAATGTGATAGGAACCAAGTGGGTCTTTAAGAACAAGCAAGATCAAGATGGAATTGTTGTTAGAAACAAGGCAAGGCTAGTAGCTCAAGGGTACACTCAAGTAGAGGGTCTTGACTTTGGAGAGACCTATGCACCAGTTGCTAGACTTGAAGCAATTAGAATCTTGCTTGCTTATGCATGTGCTCATGACATCAAGCTCTATCAAATGGATGTGAAAAGTGCATTCTTGAATGGCTTCATCAATGAGTTGGTGTATGTTGAACAACTCCCGGGCTTTGAAGATGAAAAGTATCCCAACCATGTCTACAAGTTGAAGAAAGCTTTGTATGGATTGAAACAAGCACCTAGAGCATGGTATGAGGGGTTGAGAGATTTTCTCCTCTCTAAAGGGTTCAAGATGGGAAAGGTGGACACCACTCTCTTCAGCAAGAAGATTGGTAAGGAATTGTTTGTGTTGCAAATCTATGTTGATGACATTATCTTTGGGTCAACCAATCAAGATTTTTGTGAAGAGTTTGCTAAGATGATGGCCAATGAGTTTGAAATGTCAATGCTTGGAGAGCTCACATTCTTTCTTGGTCTCCAAATCAAGCAATTGAAGAATGGCACATTCATTAGTCAAGGCAAGTACATCAAGGACATGATCAAGAAGTTTGATCTTCAAGATGCCAAGTCAATGTCCACACCAATGGCAACCAATGGAAGCCTAGACCCCGATCCAAGTGGCAACATGGTTGAGCAAAAGAAGTATAGGTCTATGATTGGTAGTTTGCTCTATGCAACCGCATCAAGACCAGACATAGCATTTAGTGTGGGCATGTGTGCTAGATATCAATCCAATCCTAGAGAGAGTCACCTCAAAGCCACAAAGAGAATTGTGAGGTACTTGAAGGGCACACAAGATGTTGGACTATGGTATCCAAAGGGATCCAAGTTTGATTTGATTGGATATTCGGATTCCGACTATGGAGGGTGCAAGATCAATAGAATGAGCACAAGTGGCACATGTCAATTTCTTGGAAGGTCACTAGTATCTTGGTCCTCAAAGAAGCAAAATAGTGTTGCTCTTTCAACTGCCGAAGCCGAATACATTAGTGCGGGAAGTTGTTGCACTCAATTGCTTTGGATGAGGTCAACATTGAAGGATTTTGGACTCCAATTTGACAAAGTCCCATTGTATTGTGACAATGAAAGTGCAAGGAAGATGACCCAAAATCCGGTTCAACATCCAAGAACAAAACACATTGATATAAGGCACCACTTCATAAGAGATCATCAACAAAAGGGTGACATTTGTATCATGGGCATTGGCACCGAAGATCAACTAGCCGACATATTCACCAAGCCACTTGATGAGAAGAGGTTTTGCATGCTAAAGGGAGAATTGAACATTATTGACTTCTCCAACTTGAGTTGATGCACCCCACTTATATGACATGCTTCTCCTTCGACAAACCCCAAGGTAAAAGTTTGTTGTCATGGCATTCATATATAGCTAAGGACTTGTTAGTGCATCTAGACATCTTGCATGCTTAATAGGCTCATTCATGGAAAATCAAATGACTTCAATGTATGTGTGGCACCACTATTGTTTTGATTGGTTCTATGAACTAGTGGTGGCATATGACATGTTTATGTGCTTGCAATCCTAGTGTCAACTCTAGAAAATGCGCTATTGATATGTATTCTAACATGGTGCAAGATAACCCTTATGTATATGAGGTGTGAAAAAGCTTGTCCTTGGTTCAAACTTGAATACATGGAAAGGCAAGTGATCTAGATGAGACCACAAGTGATACTTTGATTGACTTGATTTCTCTCATTTACACCTTTTTGGTGATTGTTGACAAAGGGGGAGAAATAAGTCACAAAGATGTTGGAAAAGGATCACACAAATAGGGGAGCAAGCTCATAGACTATTTGTGCATTTGTTATGTGCATGATCATAATGTGATGTTGCATTGGCAATCTAAATTCAATATACATGATTGCTTGGTGTATGCTAGTTTTTGAAAATTGATTGATGTATTGATCAACTAGCATGCATAGGATGTATCTAGACAAAGCTCACATTTTAGCCTATAATGTTAATCTCATGGGGTATGTTGAGTTTTTGATGAATGTCTAGATACATGATGCTAAGGACTCCGATGGTTTCACGCTTCAAAGGTCCAAATTCTAGAATCTTAGCATCTCTTTTGGTATTGGTATCTTTCCCCAAGATTTTATCCATACATATGTGCTAACTTGATCCAAACACGTGGAAGCACATATGTAGGGGGAGCTACTACTACCAAAACCGAACCTTGAAATGATTGTCCATCTCTTGATTCATGATCAAAACTCTATGGGCAAGCAATTCAAGTTCAATTGAATTTTATTTCATATCTTTGTGAGTTTGGTTGTCATCAATTACCAAAAAGGGGAGATTGAAATCTCATGTTTGGTTTTGGAAATTGATGACACACTTGTGGACTAATCCTTTGCTCTAAGTGTGTGACTTAAGAAAGGATTAGATGGATGACAAGGAGCATGATGATCATGAACATGGACAATGTCGGTGGACTTGATGGATCGTCAAGCTCGGTGATCGGGCTTGAGAGAGAACCCGAGAGATCAAGGCAAAGGTATCTTGATAGGGTTTTCCTTTCGGTGATCAAGACACGATAGAGCGTGTGATCACATTATAGGATAGATAGCCGACTATCAAGAGGGATGCCGCGACAATCCTTTGGTGAAGTGCTTCTAGGTCCAATTGACTTGCATATTGCATTCAGACATGAGAGCACTAACTTCGATCTTGCCTAACATCTCGACGTGCTAACATTGGTGATAACGTGGTCATCTTGGACGTGTTGGCAACCTATGGCAAGAGGCAAAGCAAGTTTGAAGCAAAGAGCAAAGAAAAAGAAGAAGATGCAATCAAGCTTTCATGCGACCGGACGCGGCAAAGTGACCGGACGCACGCACCGTGGGTCCGTGGGTGCGTCTCGCGTAGAGCCCTCGCAGCCGGTTTTGGCCGGATGCGAGGATCGGACGCAGACCGAAGCTTCCGGTGGTCGACCGGACTCCCGACCGGACGCATGGAGGAGGGTGCCAAAGAAGGGGCCCGGCTTGTCTCTATTGACCGACGCCGCGACCGGGACTCGCGACCGACCCGGCCGGTGGTTCCGGCCGGTGCGTCCGGCCACCCCAGAGAGAGCAAATTTTTTGAGCAACGGCTCCATTTCGAGAGGAGCCATATATATACTTGGTTGGCTGGTTCCTTAGGCTCTCTCTTGCACATTTGAAGCTTCCAACTTGCTAGTGAGCATTTGATACTCCTCTCCACTCATCTCTCCATCCATTAACTCGAATTCTTGGTGAGATTGAGAGTGATAGAAGTGCATTGCATTGGTGATTGCATCTAGAGGCACTTCATCCTTGGAGAAGCCGCTGGATTCTTGTTTTCTTGGGAATTTGCCCTGTTCCGTAGCGCTTGGAGCAAGAGGCGGTGTTGAGCTCAAGTGGAGCTTGTTTGAGGCCACACCGTGGTGATTGTGAGGGGGGGTCGCTCCTTACCCCCGCGGGAGATTCGCGAAAGGAGCACTAGTGGATTGCTCGTGGCTTGTTGGACCCTCTCTCTGTGATCGCTTGCTTGAGCTCCCATAGGGATTTGGCATCGCCATTGCTTAGCATACGCCAAGTGAGTGTGTCGCCACAACGGGACTAGCGTGCCGGCAAGCACGTGAACCTCGTGAAAAATCATCGTGTCAACCTTGTTGTGCTTGTTGGAGATTTCTTGTTGATCACGGTGATTGGCTTCCACCTCTACACTTCGACGTCGACGTTGGTATATCGCTCACTACTCCACGTGCATTTACTTTGATATATCTTGTGTAGCCTTGCCTAGCTTGTTAGCTTGAGTAGTGAGTTTAGTTTGCTTAGCCTTGTTAGCTCCTAGTTGGTAATCTAGTTAGAATTGCTTGTTCACCTAGGAGTAAACTAGTGACTTAGCCCTTGAGTGATCTTAGAGATATTAGAAACATCATCTCTTGCTTATGGCTTGCATAGTTAGCTCGTAGCACCGCTTAATTAGCTTCGCCATCTTATTTACTAATCCGGTGCTTAGTGTTGTTGCAAGGATTTTTAATAGGCTATTCACCCCCCTAGCCATTAGGACCTTTCACCCACGCCCCGCCACCGCCGTTCCGCCCATCTTTGCAGCAGGCAGCAGTGATCTCGGCAGCGACCTGCACCGATCGCTCGGGTTGGTCGGTTCAAATCCACCCAAAGAGTGCTTTTCTCTCACAAAAGTCAGCCGGCCAGCAATTTTCTCACACAACAAATCAAGACCAGCCGGGCGAGGCACCGACCGGGCCGACGAGAACGAAGGACGGACGCCCACTACTACGCACTCCTTGTTCCTAAAGCACGGGTCTCAAATCTTTTTTTTCCAAAGACTCGCTCACTAATTCTTATTTTAATTTGGTTGTTTCCCCATCCGACATAGTGTTAGACATTGTTCACAAATCTTAGAGATGTCTCTCGTAGTTTCATATAAACTATATGTGGATGTGTAAATCTTGTGAACAATGTTACCGTGACGTCGCCTTCGGGTGAAGAAATGACCAGTGTAAAAGGTGTACATCATAAGAAGTTGTACAACTTTTATATGTTCATGACTTCTTCTCGCTGAAATCATTAGATGCTCCAAAAAAATGTTGTTTGAAGTTGTAATTTTGAAATTCAAATTTCAAATGTTATTGATGAAACATGACAAATAGTAATACAAGTAATAATAATACAATCGCCGATAGAGCATGATTTAAAAAAATTAGAAAGAAAAATCATCAATTTTGGAGTTACTATGAGGGAGAAAGACTGGTTACAAGTTTTGACCGTAGATTAAAAAGGAAAATTAGAGTTTTTGAGCCCTATACACTACCTGTTTTAAATAGCCCGCTATAGCCTTTCGAGGCGTGGTGCCGCTATTTCCTCGCTCATGTAAGTACAATTTAGCCGCTCCGCTTATAGCCCGCTATTAGCTCGCTATAGCTTTGTTTCCTTGTATCGGTTTAATTAATATGATGCGTGTCAATCTTTTTTTTCTATCATTTGCGTTCTACGTTCCTCGTCTTAGAAACCGCACCAACGGTAATCACCCCTTCGAGGAGAAGTCCATCATGACGCGCACACGGGAGATGATGTCTCTAGCGACGGGAGGACAAACACCGTGATCCCCGTAACCTAGAGTTCTTATCTATGCTATCGGATGAGCAGGTTTGAATGGGCTCGCCACCGCCGAGCTCGACGCCGACGCTGGCAGGCGGGCGCCGGCGGAGCGGGAGCGACACTCTCGCGACCGAGGACAGGCCGAGGTTACATGGACGGGATGGAGGCATCGAGTGCGGCGTAAACGGTTTTCAAACCCTCGGCCGAGGCGGGACGGGTCGCAGAGGGGTTGTTGCCGCCGTGGTGAACGCTTAGCTCGAATGCGCCGGCCATACCGGTGAACCGGCGACACGGCAAAGATTCCAAAGGTGACCTCAACGGCACAGAATAGCGCCTTCAAGCCGACGAGCCTCGAGGTGGCAAGGTAAGAAAGAAGGGAGAGAGTTCAGCCCGAGAGGCGGCTAACTATAGCCATGCCGGCCGGGTGCTCACGGCGCCATGGCTGTGTGGCAAGGCTGCGAGAATTAATGGTAGACACCGAAACAAAAGTGAGCATTATAACACACGGATTATATTACAACTAATTAAAACATCTCGGTGTTCGCTCCATCCGCATCTACATTTCTTGAACATCACCGCTAGGTAAGGATCGAACATATGCACACCATATATGCATCACCTACGACGCACACACTTCCAAAAGCTACCAAAAGTTGTTATATCTAGCTAGGCGCCACCTGCAACCGTGAGCCAACTCCCCGCATTGGAAGAACGGCACACTCATGCCCACAAGCCATCAACGAAGAACAAAGTAGACTCGTCGCTGATCCGCATCGCTCGCCGCCGTTTTACTCCCCACGGTTGACTTCCACGCCCGACCGACCATCCGCAATGTCGCCACAGCCCGCACGCTGCATCGAAGATGCCCGTGTTGGCGAGGCACCGGCGGTTGGGCCGAGCAGGAGACGACGGAGAAACCGAAAACCCGCTGGATACGGCGCCACCATCGCCGCCGCTCAACACCGCTATTGCCGGCGGGCGTGGGGCGGCGGATTCATGGTGCCCCACGCCGCCCGCCGCTACCGCGCGATCCCCTCGCAACACCTTTCGCAGTGTCGCTGCCGTCGGCGCCGGTGTTCATCCCAGAGAGAAGGGTGTGTACGCAAAGCGAGTTGATGCCCCAAGCCGGTAGCGCAGCATGTCGATGGGGCGCGACGGTGCCGCGCCATCGACAACAGGCGCATACAGCCTGCTTGAAGCACGCCTCGGGTTGCCGACGATGGCGCAGATTGGTGGCAGGGTACGCCATTCCCCGGTTGGAAAACCCGCCCAATGGGATGCTCCGCCCCACCATGGCGCCGCCGCACACCGCCATCATCGCTACAAGGCGCAGAATGGTGAGGTCGCCCATGGGATCCTCTCGCTCCTTGGCGACGCGGATGGCAACCAATGCAAGCATCTCCGACGGAAGCCGGCGCGCCGGCGAGGACGACACGGCCCGGCGGCGGTGGTGGTACATGGAAGGCGGCGCGTGAAGCTAAGCTTATAGCGCGACGGCGGCGATGACGACGAGATAGATGTAGCCGGGCGCGGAAGTGAGTTCGCGCTCCAATTGCGCAGTGCAGAGGTGGCGGACGACGTCGTAGAGTAGAGTAGTAGACTCAAATTACTCACACGCTTTTTAGTATCGCGTGTCTGAGTAGAGTGTAGTTGCGAACCCACGCACGGCAAATGTGAGTACTCCCTCCGTCCAACCAAAAAACGCAATTCTTTGACCTTTCAAAATCTAATTTGACCATTCGCTTTATTTGAATAATGTATATAAATATTATCAATTTTGTTATGACTTATTAGATCATTAAAGATATTATAACAATAGCTAATTTATTTTGGAATTTACACAAATATGTTGAGCAAGACGAATAGTTAAATTAGATTTTGAAAAGGTCAAAAAATTATGTTTTTTTTTTGATGAACGGAGGGAGTATCACTCACGCTTTTACACAACGCTGGGTCAACGGATGACATCCCTATTAAGCAATGGATCCACTCCACTCGCTTGACTTTTCATAGGTGCGTAATCTTGACACCAAGCATTGCACTTGACATGTTGTGATATTCGCAAATTACCACAATAATAACATTGCATCGGGCATTACATGTTTATAAAGATACTCCCTCTGTCCCCTAAATGTTTATCTCTAGAAAACCGTGTTTCTCTCACAAACACGCTTCCCCGCAACACACATAAAGGGACGGAGGGAGTACATCGTAACACATCCAATGACAACACGCATAAAGAGACAGAATAATAAACATGTTCATCTTCCTCATCAAGTCCTCCGGCAGATATCCGCTCCAAGTTTTTCTTCTTGGTGTCACCACTTGGACCGCCCACCGAAGCTTCTTCTTCATCCAAAGACCAACTCCTCTTTCCAATTCGAAGGGCTTAACAACTATGATGCCAAGATCCTTCAAGACCTAGAAATATTCCTTTTCAAATTGGTAGTAATGACACCGCCGCTTATTAGGGTACTGCGAAAAACAGGCACACAAATTAGTGCAAAACTAGGGGCGGGAGGCCCCTGACAACACGTCAACACTACGAACAAAATACTCACCCCATTTCCTAGCACACTTGAAGTAGAGTCGGCCGCGGTTATCACCATCCTTCTTGGTCCGCGCCTCCACCACCCAAAAAGACCGCAGTCCGGACAACTGATGAGCGGGAACCCGCTGAGCTCACCAACTGGATCCCATTGAAGCCTATTCCTCGCCCATCCACCTCTAGACGACTCCGCCAAAGGAGACCGAGACATCGGGCTCGAGCTCACCGGGAGAAGGGATGGAAGAGAGCGAGATGGAATGAATCGCGAGGGCGCGCATACGAGGGAGAGCAAACGCAGTAGTAGATCCCGACAGGATGGCCCCTCCACGGGTGTGCACCGTGACCTCGACAGGGGCGGCCCCACCACGCGCCACCGCGGTGAAGTGGCTTCTCTTTCACAGAAATAATGCTATTCAATCGGCCAAAATCAGCCGAGCGGCTTTGGGCCCGCCCAATTTTTCGCTACGATTTTTTGCGTCGCCGAGCCTTTACAAAACTCAAAAAATTACCCGCCTCGTCACAGGCAAAGGCGATTCATTTCGATCGGGGTGTTTGGTTCCTAGCCACACTCCTCACACGGCGACTCTAGGGTTTCCGGGGCCGCCTCATCAGCCCAACCCACCGCCGACGCATCCGCGCCATTCAAAATCGACGCCGCTTCCGCCAGTGACCTCCTTCTCCGATGGCTTCTTCCTCCACCAGCCGGCCGCCATTCTAGGGTTTGATATCTAGCCCATCAATCTTGTCTCGTGCCCACTTTTTCTCGAACTACGCTTTGTTAGATTCCACTATTCCTGAACTACCTTTTTTTGTTTTTCCGTGATCTGTGCCTAGGCTTGTGTTTAATATATAGTATTCTGTATGTGAGAGAGAATAAGCTGAAACAAGATGAAGCAAGCACAAGCGAACAAATTTACACATACCGCCTATTATGTACAGAATTGAACTATATTTTTATCCTCATAATATGGATATAATTGAGTTGTACATACCGAACTTGACACCTCACCGCTACCGCCCGATCGCTACTATATATACACTATGTAAAAAGGCCTCTACACCACGCGTTGAGGGCTTCTACAATAGCCCATTAGGGTCTCTAAATTATTTTTTTACACGGATTTCGTGCGCCTCAAACTTCCCGTCTGTATGAGCCCTTGACACACGCCCGCCGTGGAACGCTCACCCGGGGATTTGCTCGACCGCTACGGTAGAAGATGCAATCACTCAGAACGCCACGTACCCGCTTTGAAAAAAGTAGTGACACCCGTTAAAAAACGGATTCCTGGACCGACATCCCTTTTTACAAAACTTGAACAATGATGCGATGTCGACGCGGCGTACTCGGTACATCGCACACGCACGCCTTTTCATTAGTAAAATACGCCCGTCGCGGACGATAACCGATGTCACGGCGGGTTACGATATACGCCAAACCCGTGTTTGTGGTTTTACGCTTCATTTATAGACGCGTGCGTAGATTGCCTATCGGTTCCGTAACCCTTTTATAGACGTTCATTTTGTCCCACGTCCGTAGCTTTCGCTTAGTTTACTGACGCGGGTTTTTTTTTCGATGAATCGTTCCGCATTTTCGGGCGCTTGTAGCGGATGCTCGATCGTAAAACCGACCGTGTCCGTTGTTACATAGGTTTCTATTTCGACCGTTTACCGGTGCTCGGCGGCGACACCGAGACTAAATGGTTCCGACGCGCCGGAAACACCCGTGCGTTAATAATTTAGATATTACGAGGCGGATTCACGTGACGAAACTATTCGAAACCCACGGGCGCTCGTTAGCCATGGTGGTGCGTACTTATTCAGTTATTACGCATGTTAAGATGGGTCTCAGAGTGCCGAGACTAGAGACGCAACGTCCGATCACAAACAAATGGCGACGCTGCAGCATGGAAAATTCATGTGTATTTCTTAAAATTCATGTGTATCTCTCGAAAATTCATGTGTATCTCGGAATGTTCTTCACCCAGACATACCCAGTTGTTCAGAGTGGTACGCCACACGCATTGTTCACAACACAAATAACACGTTCAAATGCATGTATCCACCCCGATCGTCATGCGGCAAGGGAAACGAAGGAACTCACGGTTCACGAAACGAATACTACCTTCGGGGCTGATGATCTCTTCCATAACAAACTTGGCGATCTCCTCTCTAATATCCTCCAAATTAATCGAATTTTTCATACAAATAGAAATCCTAATACAAAGAAAGGTAGGCATAAGTGTTCGTTGTACACATGGTCTTTATTGCCAAACAAAGGTAGGCACATGATGGAGCTGCACTTCGAGTTTACCTCGTGATGGTCGGATGAACTTGTTTCATCGCAGCCAGAAGTGGTGGGCGTGTAGAACCCACATGTCTTTTCATCGGTTTTGCAACCGCACTTACAAACATATGAAACACGCCGGTTATTCATCGAATAGAAACACGTCTGAGTGCGAAACTCCAAGTGAAGCACTACTTACTTATACATTCTTGTTTGGACCTCCATGCTTCTTGCCCGAAACATGCTTGTTTGGACCTTGCCGTCATCTTTGTTGAGCCACGCTTGATTCTCAGCACTCACTCGAGAGGCTGTTGGTGTTTCTTACGCACACGAAGATCCGCAAGCGCACGGAAATACCGTTGTAGCACTTCACCCGTGGTAGCGTGGGGTATCGTATTTTCACGAGGGACGGTCGCACAATGTCAACCTAAGGCAAGGGTTTGTTTTCTAAGAGTAGCGAGGTATCTATAGGCTAAGTTTTCCGGCCAAAGATTCCTAAAGTCTGTTGTCTACTCACTTCGGGCACCGCCCACGCTCAAAGAACGATGTCCGCAATTAGCACTGCGCCACCCGAACGTGGGGGATTTCAAGGGACGGACAAGGCTTGTCACGACCAAGCCGCCTACCCCCCTCAACCGTGGGATGCGCCACAAAAGGTAGGTGAACGCTAGTCCAAACACCACGCTTGCACTATTGGTCACGCCAGCTCTTGATGTTGGCCAAGGTTCCCCTGGTCAAAGAGTCCCTCCACCAAGAACTAACGTAAAAACGATCTACCAATCCCACAAGTCTACAACAGCTAAGAAATGTACGAAGGAAATTAAGTAGTCTAAGATAATCACAAGACTCCTTACCAAAGCGTAAGCAGCTTGCGAGAGGTACAAGCGGGTGGGTGCCGACAAGTCCGCACTCCGTCCTCCTAGGAACCGCGGAACACCGAGGGGTGAACCGGCAACCTGTGTAAAAGAATCAAGCTTCTTTCTAGCCTTTCCCTCTCTCACTCTCTAGAATTGGGAGATAGAATACAAGAAGTAGAAGAAGAAGAAGATCTAATTCTACTCTCTTGCACAAGTGGACCGGTTTCTCCTTTGAATTTGTATTGCTTTTTGAGAGGGAGAGAGGGGGGTCTATTTATACACAAGGGGAGGGACCTAAGTGCTAAAAAACACCCAAACCGACCTAGGAAAACCTTCCATGTACGCCAAACCGACCATCCCACGCCGGTTTCACCGCTTTGGAAGGTAACAAACCGCCCCCCCGAAGGGCGGGCTCGAACCGCCTCGGCCGCCGGCCGCACTAGGTGGTCTTGCAAGCACCTGCCGAGGGCCGGCCGAGCTTCGGCAGCATTCCTTGCTCGAAAAAGTTGTAAGGTGGACTTGGCCCGCCTGGTTTCGACGTTTTGTTGCGATTTCGCTTGGGCTTGCCATTTGCTCCCTTGGGCCTTCTTCTATTTGTTGATTTTATTTCTTTTTTCTTTGTCTTTTTGGCCCAAAGTGATCATCCATGAGTTTGTACCGAAGTCCAAATAAACACCAAAACTTTGGAATATGTTAGTTGAAATTCCTATTTCTAGGTTGTTTTGGTGTTGTGTTGACGGTATTTAATTTGTCGTTGGTTACCGTCAACAAACTCCCCACACTTAGCCCTTTACTCGTCCTCGAGTGAAGGCACAGGGACTAAAGTGGTTCAATCTCCAAGATGTAAGCTTGCATACATGTTATTCCAAGCCTTACCTGCCTTGTGAGCATTTTCCCACCCTTTATTACCTTTCATCGTAGTGGGGCTTTCTAGCTTTTCTCCAAGCCTTGAGTGGTTGCCAGATAGAACGGTTATAATAGAGGTGCTTATCATTCATCCTTTTTGATCAACTTTTTATCCGGGGTTTTATTTAGATAAAATTTTATTTTTTTCGAGAAAGCATGGGCTTTATTGCTATAATTTTTTTTTTTTTGGAGAGGTGGGCTCTGCTCGCCCTAGACTTTTGTCTTTTATTTCCTCTCTTTTCTTTTTCTCTCTTTTTTTTAGAGATGTGGGCCCTACTCGCCCTTGGACACTTGCCCATTTTTCATCTCATTTCTTCTTCTTTTCTCTCTCTTTTTTTTTTTTAGAGATGTGGGCTCTACTCGCCCTCGGACACTTGTCCATTTTTCATCTCATTTTTTTTTTTTTAGCATAGCCCAAGACATTTCTCTTTTTCAAAGAATAGATTCCCGGATGTTGAGTTTCTCTTCTGGACGAAGGCATAGCAAATCCATTTATACCATATCATATTTGGCAACAACTTAGACTAGATAGAGCATATGCAACCCACATGAATCAGGTTTTTTCAGATGAGTAGTTGTTTTAACAGTAAGCTTGGTATTCTCGGCGAGGAATAAAATGTACGCATGCCATGTATCAATTGGTAGATGTAGAGATGGAGTTTTGCTAACTTGGTTCAGGTTTTAGCACTTAAAGAAGATCACAAGTCAAAATTTAATCTTAATAAATTGCGTACCTTTGACTTGCGAACCTCCCCACACTTGTTTTTGTACCTATTTTTATTTTCTTTTTGCACAAGGACAAAAACAAGTGGAGACATAGACAATAATATAATAATAAAACTTTATTGAATTTATAAATAATTCAAAACTCAAGCACACTTTGAAGAAATTACAAAATGATTGGAAGGGAAAATACTGAAAATTAAACTAGTGCGCGCCTAATTATTGATAAAGAGGTAGAGCACTTCTACTCGAAAAGGTCAATGAGATCCATTGAGCGCTCTACCCCCATCTCTTTAGCAAATGAGCTTGAGCTCCTCGTGCATGCTAACATGCAAGTCTCGCTAGCTTCTTCCTAAGGCGGATGTTGGCACTATGCCTCTCTCGCTAACCTTGCCTCTAAGGGTTTGGATGAAGTTTGAGAGATCTGTGATCTTCTTTTGTACACTTTCGATTGTAGGACCCGTTTGAGGTTCAATGTCATCCCCGAAGAATCCTTTTGGCTGTCCCTCGAACCTGTGGTTTGGGAACCTTCTTCCTCCATTGTCCGCTTGGCAATTGCTCTAAGGTATAAGGGAAACAAGAATCGCCTTTTTGGAAGTAACCGAGAGATTCCCTAATAGTTCTTCGTCATAAACTACTGTTCCTCTATGGGGACATTCTCCTTGCCGCTCTACCTTTCTTTTCTTTGGTGTAGGAATCTTGGTCGAGAAGGTAGGAGAGCTAGGCTTTTTTCTCGGGGTTTCCCTCTTCTCTAAGTATTTGGAGGCAAAAGTCATGGCTTCCTCTCTATTAAATGGTACTAGAGCCATAGGAGGAAGAGAACCTTGCTGCCGTTCTTGACTTAGAGGAAAAGAATTTGAGAGGAGGAGGAGAGCAAGAAGGAGAGGTGTGAAGAATGGAGAGGAGGGTGGATTTTATAGGACAAACACTCCTCTCTTTTTTGGCAAGTTAAAATCTCGCGGAGCGCACCTCACCATTGTAGGTTATGAGAAAGAGGAAGGTGATGGGTGAAATCCCAGCTGAACGGAGCCGGCCGCCGGTGCGGGCGCGCACTGGTGGTGCGCAAGCACCACCCAAAGGCCCCCCGTCGAAGCTTTCGTCCACATTCGCTTCCTTTTTCAAAAGTTTTGAACTCGGGTTTGCCGCGCGAGAAACATTTCCTTTCTTGCCGATCTCTAATTGATCCTCAAATTTGAATTTTGAAAATAGTTTATGCTTTGATTTAATTTAGAAAGTTAAAATTCTTTGTGTAGCAAATGACCAAAGATAAATTTAATAGAATAAAAGGAAAATAAAAAGGCAAATACTTAATTAAAAACAAAGTAAAACTATATAGATAACTTTTTATGTTTTACTATTATTATATATATATATATATTATTATATATATATATATTTTTTTTAATTGTGATAATTTTAATACATTTTTATTATTATTAATTTTTTTATATGCTGATCAAACAAATTAATTCTCAAAGCATAAATCTATTCTATCGAGCTCTTGGTTAAGATCGTGCATCGCTCGAAGAAAAGCTTAAGACGTTGACCGCTTACCTTTTGTATTTCACCCGCGTCATCTTGAATTGTGATTGCGCCGTGTGGCGCGATATTGATGACGGTGTACGGTCCTTTCCATTTGCTTCTCAGCTTCCCTTCGCCGAATAATTTCACCCGAATTGAATAGGAGTACTTTGTCTCCCGTGGCGAATTCTTTTTGAATTTGATGCGCCGATCATGCCATCTTTTTGTGCGCTCTTTGTAGAGCTTTGCACCGTGGGTACGCCTTCTCTCGCCATTCTTCTAGTTCGAGATTTGTGTCTCGACGGTTTTTCCCGGCGAGTCCGACGTCCATATTCCACTTCTTGATGGCCCAATGAGCTCGATGCTCCAAATCAACCGGTAAATGGCAAGTTTTGCCATAGACCACCGGTAAGGTGACATGCCGATGGGGGCTTTGTATGTCGTCCGATATGCCCGTGAGCATCGGGTAGCTTGTTCTTCCAAAATTTTCCCCATCTCGTTGACCGCCTTTCCGCAGGATGTTCTTGATTTGTTTGTTGGAGGTTTCGCTTTGCCCGCTGGTTTGGGATGATAAGGGGTAGCAATGTTGTGCCGAAAGTGCCAAGCTCTTTCAAGAATGTCTTGAATGATTTGTCCTTGAAATGCGATCCTCCGGCACGATCACCATGCGTGGCATTCCAAAACGGGGAAGATGATTTCATGGAACATCTTGCGTGCATGCTTGCCATCGCCAGCTGCATGGTAGTGCCTCTACCCACTTTGACACGTAGTCTACCGCCACCAGATATACCGCAATCATGGGATCTCGAAATGGCCCCATGTAGTCAATGCCCCACACATCAAATATTTCTATTTGAAGGTTGTAGTGTAGGGGCATTGCATCACGAGCCGTGATGTTCCCCGCCTTCTAGCGCTTGTAGCATCTTCTCGATGAACTCTTTCGTGTCGCCGTACATCGTCGGCCCAGAAGAATCCGCGACCGCCAAATTTTGGCTTGTGTGCGAAATACTCCCGGATGCCCTAGGGAGATGCATGACATTCTCGATGATCTGCATTCCTTCCTCCCCGGGTACGATCTTCTCGCCAGCCGTCCGCACACACCCCTCGCACGTATATGGGTCATCCCATAGGTGCCGCCGCTCCATTTGAGCTTCCGCTTGTTTTCCCCTGTGGTACGTATCCCGCAACCATGTAATTCACAATGTTTGCGTACCATGGGTTGAAGTGCGACACCTTGAGTAGCATGTCGTCGCGTAGGTAATCGTTAATTGGTGGTTCCCGCATGTTAGTTACCCGCATACGCGACAAATGATCTCGCAAATCGTATTTTCTACTCCCTTTTATCTTTTATTTCTATATCAAATTCTTGGAGTAGAAGAATCCAAATGGATCAGGCGAGGTTTCGCATCCTTTTTGGTGAGAAGGTACTTAAGGGCGGCATGGTCTCGTATAAACGATTATTTTTGCGCCCACTAAGTAGGATCGAAACTTCTCGATAGCAAAGACTACCGCCAGAGCTTTTTTCGTCGTGGGCGTAATTAAGCCGGGCTCTGTCGAGTTTTGCTAGCATATGCGATGGCATGCTGCTTTTGTCCTTGGTTTGGCCTAGGACCGCACCAACAAACGTTAGTCGCTAGCATCGCACATGATTTCAAATGGCAACGACCAATCCGGGGTTGGATGATCGGAGCCGAGATGAGTGCTTTCTTTAGGGTTTCAAAGCGTGCAAGCACTCATCCGTGAAGTCGAAGGGTACATCCTTGGCTAGCAGGGCCGTAAGAGGTCTAGCGATTTGCGAAAAATCTTTTATGAATCTTCTATAAAACCTCGCGGGCCTAGGAAACTACGGATACCTTTGACGCTCACCGGGGGTGGTAGCTTTTCGATAACTTCTATCTTAGCTTTGTCTACCTCTATCCCCCTCTCGGACACAAGGTGCCCAAGAACGATGCCTTCTCGACCATAAAGTGGCACTTTTCCCGCTTAAGTACCAGTGTCCTTTTCCGGCATCGCCGCAAGACCCGGTCTAGGTTCTTCAGACACTTTCGAAGGTCTTACCATAGACGGAGAAATCGCCCATGAAGACCTCCATGATTTCTTCGATCATGTCCGAGAAGATAGACATCATGCACCACCGAAAAGAAGCAGGCACATTACACAGCCCAAATGACATTCTACGATAGGCATAGGTTCCGTATGGGCATGTGAACATGGTCTTGCTCGTCATCGTGGTGGATCGGATCCGTGGTAGCCGTAATACCCGCCAAGGAAACAAAGAAAGAGTGTTTCGCTAACCGCCCAACATTTCATCAATAAAGGGCAGCTGGAAGTGATCTTTCTTTGTTGCCTTGTTAAGTTTTTCTCAGAATCAATACACATTCTCCACCCCGTGACTTGTCTTTGTGGAATGAGTTCGCTTTTTAGCGCTCTCAACGACCGTCATTCCTCCCTTTTTAGGGACCACTTGGATGGACCGGGCTAACCTAATCATCCGTGGTGGTACTTCCTTCTAGATAATCCCTGAGCCTCGGGGTTCGCATGAAGAAGTTTGAGAACTTCCTTCTTCACGACTTCATAGATAATCGCGATTATTGCCTTCTTCACGACTTCAGCCTCGCATTATTGAGCCTTATTTGGGGGTTCGCATGATGGGGTACCGCCGTGGTCAATAGGTATGCGATGTGTGCATAGTGTTGGGCTTACCCCTTTCGATCTTGAAGGGAATACCCGAAGACCGACTTCGTGTTTCTCTAAAACGGCTATGAGCCGGGTAGTCTCCTGGTCACTAAGTTTATCGCTTATGATGACCGGTGCTTGTGAATCGCCGTTTAGGAAGACATAGCGTAGGCCTCGGGGTAGGGGTTTAAGCTCAACCGAGGCCGAAGTTAGCTCTTCTTCTTTGGGAAGTTCTATGAGTTCCCCCGAATCGCCCTCTTCTTCAATAAAGAATTGGGCGCCTTTTTTCAAGGTCCGCTTTACGGGTTCTCATATAGCATAACTCCCATGACCTCCTCGGGCGTGTCGTACTCAAGGAAGGGTTCTCATTACCGAAGTTTTTAGCTCGAGTAACCGGGATAGAAAACTTTTTCTTCCCCCGAGTTTGACATCTAAATCCCCGGATGTTGGTAGGTCAAGAATCTTTTCCGTGGGGTGCCCGATTAGGATGTCGAAGTCTTGATATCAAAAACGTGAAAGTCCAAAGACAACTTGACATCCTTGTGCAGAAGATTTGTTCATGTATAACCTCACGGCTTTCAATGGTGGTACGAGGTGCTATGCGCAGGTCCGTGGCTGTGGGGTCCTAATGGCTTCCTCGACACAAAGCTTGTGCAAAGGTTTCGACATTATGTTTATCCCCACGTAGGGTTATACATGACTTCCACCAAACTTCCCCGATATCTGCAATGGATTGGTGTAGAGGGGCCACTTATCCGAATTTCTTCGAAAGAGGGTCCTTCCTCTCGCAACCATTCCGTGCTCATTATAGCTGTTAGCTCCTTAATAGACTCCCGGAGGAAAGTTTTATCCAGGGCTGTTCGGGCTAGCCGGGACTGGTGGTTTCTTCCATTGTTCGTACTTCGAGGTGTCACCGAATTGATCGAGAAGGTCAACCTCGAAGAACGGAGATCCGTGCACACGGTCTCCTTGTGTTCGTTCAGGCGAGGGTCTCTTTATGGGTTTAACAGTTTCGGCTTTTGCCGAAGAGACTTCCTCCGGTTTTACGCTTGGGTTCTACTCGGATGGGTTCTAGCGGAGGAGTATTCTCAAGAATACGGTTTAGGAGAGCTTCTCCTTCCGCTGTGGTTTTATGTGAAATGACCCTCCGGCAGCTAAATCAAGCAGCAGGGCAGTCGCCCCGTCCCAATCCTAGCCAAAAATGCGGTAAAAGCACGTGGTTTGGTATGGACAGTCCGGGCCGGATCGTGTAAGCGTGGTAAACCGGTCCCGGGCTGCACCTAAGGTTTCACCCTCTATTTGTCGGAAGTTGAGTATCTCTTGTCGCAGGTCCGCGATTCTCGATATCGGGTAGAACGCTACACGTGAATGCGCCAAGCAGCTTCTTCCCATTCTCCGTTTACCAACCCTACGTTATGGGCGTACCATTGAGTCGCCCTCTCGCAAGAGAGAACGGAAACAACTTCCACCTCAACGTGTCATGTGTCATGCCCGCAATTGTTAGGCAGCCACAGAGCCGCTCAAACTCCCGTAAGTGATGATAGGGGTTTTCATATTCCGAGCCCGAAAAGGCTCGGGCCCGAACCATGGCTATAAAGCCCGGGCGGAGCTCATATTCGAAGTCTGTGATTGGCTTCGCAGATTGACATGGTTCTACGAGCTCGCCCTTTGGGAGCGCATTGTGATTTGAATAGTGGGTTGCTCCATGGGTAACAGAACTCTTTTGGTATTTTTGTTTAAAGGATACTACCAATCCACGTAGGTTGACTCGGCTCGATATATAACTACGACAACCGAAAACGGCGCCGAAAATGCTTGTTGGTGTTTCTTACGCACACAGAGAAATCCGCAAGCGCACGGAAATACCGCTTGTAGCACTTCACCCTAAGTGGTGCGTGGTATCGTATTTTTCATCATAGGACGGGTCGCACCGGGCTTTTCAGGTCTATGTCAACCTAAGGCAAGGGTTTGTTTTCTAAGAGTAGCGAGGTATCTATAGGCTAAGTTTTCCAGGCAAGGATTCCTAAAGTCCGTTGTCTACTCACTTCGGGCACCGCCCACGCCAAAGAACGTTGTCCTGGCAATTAGCACCGCGCCGCACCAAACGTGGGGGATTTCAAGGGACGGACAAGGCTTGTCACGACCAAGCCGCCTACCCCCTCAACCGTGGATGCGCCACAAAAGGTAGGTGAACGCTAGTCCAAACACCACGCTTGCACTATTGGTCACAGCTTCTTGATGTTGGCCAAGGTTCCCTTGGCCAAAGAGTCCCTCCACCAAGAACTAACGTAAAACGATCTACCAATCCCGCAAGTCTACAACAGCTAAGAAATGTACGAAGGAAATTAAGTAGTCTGCAAGATAATCACAAGACTCCTTACCAAAGCGTAAGCAGCTTTGCAGAGGTACAAGCCGGGGCGGTACCGACAAGTCCTGCACTGGCCCTCCTAGGAACCGCGGAACACCGAGGGGCGAACCGGTAACCTCCGTGTAGAAAGAATCAAGCTTCTTTCTAGCCTTTCCCTCTCTCACTCTCTAGAATTGGGAGATAGAATAGAAGAAGTAGAAGAAGAAGAAGATCTAATTCTACTCTCTTGCACAAGTGGACTTGGTTTCTCCTTTGAATTTGTATTGCTTTTTTGAGAGGGAGAGAGGGGGTCTATTTATACACAAGGGGAGGGACCTAAGTGCTAAAAAAAACACCCAAACCGACCTAGGAAAACCTTCCATGTACGCCAAACCGACCATCCCACGTCGGTTTCACCAGTTTTGAAGGTAACAAACCGCCCTCCCGAAGCTGGGCTCGAATCGCCTCGGCCAGGGTGCGGCCGCACCAGGTGGTGCGCGCACCCTCGCCATATTCCTTCCTTTGCTCAAAAAGTTGTAAGGTGGACTTGGCCCGGCCCTGTTTTCGACGTTTTGTTGCGATTTCTGTTTGGGCTTGCCATTTGCTCCCTTGGGCCTTCTTCTATTTGTTGATTTTATTTCTTTTTCTTTGTCTTTTTTGGCCCAAAGTGATCATCCATGAGTTTGTACCGAAGTCCAAATAAACACCAAAACTTTGGAATATGTTAGTTGAAATTCCTATTTCTAGGTTGTTTTGGTGTTGTGTTGACGGTATTTAATTTGTCGTTGGTTCACCGTCAACGGAGGCACTGGACATTCTTGTCATGCGAGCCACTCCCGCATTCTCGGCCCCTCGCGACCTGCGAGGCAATCCGTCATCCTTGCCTTGCGAGCCAATTTCCACATCGTTAGCCGATGCACTCGCAAGGCACTCGACCGTCATTGGCATGCAAGCGAAGTCACCGCATTCCCATCCATTACGACCGAGAGGGACTCGATCATTCTTTGCTATTCCCATTTAAGCCGTGTGTCATATAGGCCTTTAGATTGACTTTCATTGAGGCGGCGTAAGGCACGAGGTTTTGGGGCGGTAAAAGAAGAGAGCTTTAGGAATGCTACAAGAAGACGGGCTCGCTCCACGGATCATCTTACACATAGCCCGTCCAAGAGCCTTTAATCTCGCCTTCGGTGGATCCAAAGAGTGTAGCCTCAAAACCAGGAGTTACATGATCAATAAAAACAATAGAATATCCTTCCAAATTGGTTGACCTTTAAGATGTAGTTGATTCGGGTATACCATTCCCTTGCTACCTCAACCGAGATAACCTCGAGTCTTCACCGCAAGGGTACATGGTGCCGACGTGGAAAGTATCTCAACTGCAAAGATCCGCCGACCTGGCTTCCTCGCACGCAGCAGCTCTTCACACCACCTACACGGCTAGGGGTGTTGGCGACGAAAGAACCATGTCCTCCCGATTCCAACGCCGCCACCTTAGCCGTGAGCTCATCTAGTTGAGGTCCAAACTCTTCTCTATATGCTTCGCCAACGCACTGAGACTTCCTCTTTCTATACATGTCGGCGCAGTTTGCCAAAACTTCCAACCAGTCATACTAGACATACCATGCACACGCCCTCCCGCTCCTGGGTGCCCAGACCTCTGTGAGCATATCTCTTTCCCTTACACCAAAGCCCTCGGAAGAAGCACGGGCGGTCTTCTAAAAAACCTTCTCGATAAAGACCGAGACTCTTCACCCGACCAAACAATTGCAGCCTTTATTACCCGACACAGCCTAGACCGCACCGTGCACGCAAAAATGCCGAGCGCGGTTCACCGGAAATTCATGCCAAGGATTCTTGATGCTATTGTGGAGTAAGTAAGTGTCCTCCTTCTCCCACACTTCGAACTTTGCCTCATAACCTCCTCGTACCCGTGCAAAGGGTCATGCTTGTTCTTCTCCCTAAACCGCTTGTATCTCTCACTTGTTGCCGTGCCTCTTTGTCGCTCTTCGCTTCAACGAAAGTCGCCCAATCGTCCCTTGGTGATGTATGGGTGCTTCACCGTGGCATCCAACCCCTTCATGATGTAATTCCGCACTAGATCGCTTTTGAAGGTCCTAAAACTTTTGCCTACTAACCGCCACAATTCATATATGCTATGCGCCTTAAGTTGCCTACAAACTCCAATGAATTTTGGACACGCTTCTCAAATAACAATTCCTTTGTTGCAGCGCTTAAGGAAGAGATCGAATATGTGAGCAAGGGGACCTTTTGTCTAGCAATCGACCCAGAAGTCTCTTCATTCTTAGCATGGCCACCTTCTCGCTGGGAAACCCATTTGGCTTGAGCGCCGTGACAACTATCTTGCCTTCGGCCACCTTGTGTGTGTCCCCGACCCTCCGCTTTAAGACCGAAAAGCCGATGGCTGCCCCTCTCCAAGAAAAAATCCCGAACGCCCCCGTGGTACCATCATCTCTCTCCTACCCCCGTGGTACCATCATCTATCTCTTGCTCGTCTCTTCATATGTAGCTCTCCACCATCCTCTAGAGAATAAGTTGTTTCACGCGCGGATGATGTTGTAAATGTGCCAACGCACACCTACATCAAACAGATTTAGGTTACACAGAAGTCAACAGCTAGCACTAAGCAAAAAGCTAACAATAAGTAGGGTTTGTATATCACATAGTCAGCAGCTTACCATTTTCGAAGGCCGTCAACAACCAAAGACACACGACAAAGCTTCACCGGTAGTTCTAGGGGCGAGGAAAAGGTGCAGTCATTGTTCTATCTTGAGCACGTATATTCATCTCTATAAATAAAATAAGCAGCAGTGAGTTGCAGCTTCCTATGACAAAATCACACGTATAACAACATTACAAGAACACTCAAAGTCAAGTTCAAGATCTACAACCGAAAACATCCATGTGAGGATAAAATTATACAGCTTCAATTCAAAATAGGCTTTCTTATGAGGACTAAACAAACCACCGAGGCAGAGAACAAATAAAATGTCGAAAAACTGAAAGGAAGCCGTAAATGTGTTGGTTGTAATATGAATGAGACCATCCAACACCTTTTCCTAGATTGTCCGTATTCAAAAACGGTATGGAGGATCATCTTTTATGCTACCGGCCTAAACCAAATTTAGATCTATATAAGCCATATGTTTGGTACATGGCTTACTAATCAGAATTAAAGGTTTAGAAACTTGATTTGGGTTGGCGTCACAATATATGTCGGGCCATTTGGCGCCGCTGAAACGATATTATCTTTTAACAAAATGAAAGTTTTCTCGTTGTCGAAGGTTATTTTCGGATGAGCCTATTGGCTGCGGTATCGTGCCCCCAGGTTGCGGCGTGATGAACAGACAAGAACACACTCTCGCTAATTAGCGTAAAACTAGAAGTGATTACTTTGGAGTTTCCCTATAGAGGGTGGAAGCACATTTATCATTTGCTTTAGTTCTCTTTATCTGTTTTAGAGACTTGTTTTGCTCTACCTTTTATCCACTACTTGTAATAATCGGGCCGTACACATCCTCGGATGTAGAGGCCGGATGTTTTTCTCATCCATTATCTAAAAAAAAAAAAGCTTCGTCGCCTCGAATAGATTTGAAAATTTTAGTCACCCGGAAATTAGCAAGGCCCTAATATTATACGAGTTCAATTCTATAATAGGCGCCGCGGAGGACTACACAATCCACGAGAGGCACGTATCACAAAAATTGCACTCCCTCCGTTTCAAATTGTAAGTCGCTTTTGACTTTTTTTGGTTCGCCCATTTTGCTATATATCCAGGCATTTTATTGTATCTAGATACATAGCTAAATGGATGTACCAAAAATGTCAAAGCGACTTACAAACTGAAATGAAAGAAGTAGTTCAGAATAGATGAATATAAACAAACCGTAGTTTAGCAACAGTTCGTTTAGTAGGAAATTTTTGTAAGACAAGATAGTAGTAGTACTTGACAGAGCAGCTTAGTGTTCTCGTGGTTTTGTATTCATCTATGAAGAAAATAAGCGGCCAGAATTATCACCTTTCCTCACTTCCCCGGCGATCGAAAAATTCAGCGACACCGGATGATGCGTTGATGCCTACCGTTGGATGGAAATCATCAAGTAGCTTCACCACTGAACAGAGGTCCCAAACCCGGGTAAAGGAGGAGGGTTGCATTAAGTTTGGCAAACCAACGTAAAAAATAGCCACCGTAATGGAGAGAGGCACGTATCACAAAAATTGCACTCCTCCGTTCCAAATTGTAAGTCGCTTTGGCTTTTTTGGTTCGTCCATTTTGCTATGTATCCAGGCATATTATTGTATCTAGATACATAGCTAAATGGATGTACCAAAAAGTCAAAGCGACTTACAAACCGAAGCGGAGGAAGTAGTTCAGAATAGAAGAATATAAACAAACCGTAGTTTAGCAACAGGTTCGCTTAGCAGAAAAATTTTTGTAAGACAAGATAGTAGTAGTACTCGACAGCAGCGCTTAGTGTTCTCGATCTTGTGTATTCATCTATGAAGAAAATAAGCGGCGAGAATTATCACCTTTCCTCACTTCGTGGCGATCGAAAAATTCAGCGACACCGGATGATGGCGCTGATGCCTCGGCCGTTGGATGGAAATCACCGAAGTATCCATGTGAGGCTAATATTATACCGCTTCAATTCGAATAGGTAGTCTATTAGCACTACAAGAACTACGTAGTCACGTAACACAAAATAAATTAAATGTAGTTCAGAATAGAATAGTATAGACAAACTCATAGTTTAGTAACATTTCATTTAATAGGAGCAAATATTGTTCTTGAGCATGTATATTTATCTATAAAGAAAATAGCAGAGTAGTTGCGCCTCCTAAAACAAAAACATAAAGGTAACAACATTAATATAGTAGGCAGTGTCAAGTTCAAGTATGTACAACTCAATACATCCATCCGAGGATACAGCTTATACAGTTCAATTCTGTAATAGGTAGTGTATGAGGAGTAGACGAGAGCCTGTTCGCTTGTTCTGCAATTTTGCTTCATCTTGTTTCAGCTTATTCTCTCACAGATACTATTAAACAAGCGAACAGTGCTCTCAAGGGCACATATCACCAAAAAAAAAGGTAGTTTAGAATAGTGGAGTATAAAGAAACTATAGTTTCATGGCGGTTCATTTAATATGCACATTTTTGTATGACAAGATACCTGTAGTACTCTACAGAAAGCAACGTTTACTTGAGCACGCATATTCATCTATAAAGAAAATAAGCAAAGAAAGGGATAACAACAACATTGTAGTTATATATAGTAGCAAATCGGGCCGGTAGCAAAGTGAGGTGTCAAGTTCAAGATACAACTCAATTATATCCATATTATGAGGATATAATTATAGTTCAATTCATGCGTAATAGACAAGATGTGAGGACTAGTCGACCTGTTCGCTTGTGCTTGCTTCATCTTGTTTCAAATTTTATTCTCTCTCACGCATGTAATACTATATATTAAACACAAGCGAACAAAGCTTCGTAAGCAATGCATCACGTAAAAAAAAAAAAAGGTAGTTCAGAATAGTGGAATCTAACAAACTCGTAGTTCAAGAATGGGGCAATGCATAAGATTGATGGGCTAGATATCAAACCCTAGAATGGCCGGCCGGCCGGTGGAGGAAGAAGCCGTCGAAGAAGGAGGTCGCCGGCGGAAGCGGCGCCGGCTTGAATGGCGCAGATGCGCCGGCGGTGGCGACGGGCCGATGAGGCGGCCGGAAACCCTAGAGTCGCCCCTCGTGAGGAGTGTGGCTAGGAACCAAACACCCCCGATCGAAATGAATCGCCTGCCTGTGACGAGGCGGGTAAATTTTTTTGAGTTTTGTAAAGGCTCGGCGCGTAAAAATCGTAGCGAAAAATTGGGCGGGCCCAAGTAAGTCAAGCGGCTGATTTTGGCCGATTGAATAGTATTATTTCGTGAAAGAGAAGCCACTTCAGCCGCAGCCTAGCGCGTGGTGGGGCCGTCCCTGTCAGTGGTCATGGTGCACACCCGTGGAGGGGCCGTCCCGTCAGATCTACTACCGCGCTTGCTCTCCTCTCCAGATTCCGCCGCTCTCGCGATTCATTCCATCTCTCGCTCTCTTCCATCCCTTCTCCCAGCTGAGCTCGAGCCCGATGTCTCGGTCTCCTTTGGCGGAGTCGTCTGGAGGTGGACGGGCGAGGAATAGGCTTCAATGGGATCCAGTTGGTGAGCTCGGGGTTCCGCCATCGCTTGTCCGGATCATGTCTTGCTCGGGTGGTGGAGGTGCACACCAAGAAGGATGGCGATAACCGCGGCCAACTCTACTTCAAGTGTGCTAGGAAATGGGGTGAGTATTTCGCTCAGAGTGTTGACGTGTTGTCCCGGGCCTCCCTGCCCCTAGTTTTGCACTAATTTGTGTGCCTGTTTTTCAGTACCCTAATAAGCAGCAGTGTCATTACTACCGATTTGAAAAGGAATACTTCTAGGTCTTGAAGGATCTTGGCATCATAGTTGTTCGCCCTTTGAATTGGAAAGAGGAGTTGGTGCTGGATGAAGAAGAAGCTTCAGTGGGCGGTCCAAGTGGTGACACCAAGAAGAAAAACTTGGAGCAGATGCTGGAGGACTTGATGAGGAAGACGAACATGTTTATTATTCTGTCTCTTGTCTGTGTTGTCATTGGATGAGAAAAAGCACGTGAGTAATAAAGCGATCGCCGTGGCCGAAGTCTACTACTACTCTACGACGCCGTCCGCCACCTTTGACCTCTCTCGCATCAAGCAAGCAATTGGAGCGAACTCACTTCCGCGCCCGCTACATCTATCTCGCCGTCGCCGATGTCGCCGCCGCCGCCGCTTATAAGCTTAGCTTCACGCTGCCGCCTTCCACGCATCACCACCGCCGGCGGCGCCACGCGCGCCCTTCGCCGCAAGCACCATGCAGCGCTTCCGCCGGAGATGCTTGCATTGGTTGCCATCCGCGCCGCCAAGGAGGCGAGGGATCCCATGGACGACCTCACCATTCTCGCGCCACACCGTAGCGTATGGCGTAGGTGTGCGGCGACGCCATGGTGGGATGGAGCATCCCACCGGAGCAGTTTTCCAACGTAACGGGAATGGCGTACCCTGCCACCAATCTTGCCATCGCCGGCAACCCGAGGCGTGCTTCGCAGCAGCCCGCGCATGCCCTGTTCGCCGATGGCCGCGGCACCGCCGCGCCCCGCCGACATGCCGCGCTACGCCGATGCGGGCATCAACTCGCTTCGCACGCACACGCCTTGCTCTCTACAGATGAACACCGGCGCCGATGACGACGACACCGCATGAAAGGTGTTGCGGGGGATCGGGCGACGCGGTGACGGCAAAACATGGGGCACCGCGAACTATGCACGCCTCCATGCACAAAGCAATAGCGGTGTTGAGCGACGAGCCGATGGTGGCGCCGTGATCCGGCTGGTTTTCTCTGGCCTGCCTCTCGCCGCCCAACCGCCGGTGCTCACCAACACGGGCATCTTCGATGCAAAGATGCCGGGCCGTGGGCGACATTGCCGGATGGTCGGAGTCGAGCGTGGAAGTCAACCGTGGGGAGTGTACCGCAATGAAAGCAAAGGCAGATCAAACGACGAGTCTACTTTGTTCTTCGTTGATGGCTTGTGGGCATGAGTGTACTTCGCTCTTCCAATGCAGGGGGAGTTGGCTCACAGCTGCGGTGACGCCTAGCTAGATATAACAACTTTTGGTAGCTTTTGGAAGTGTGCACGCGTCGTAGGTGATGCATATATGGTGTGCATATGTTCGATCCTTAGCGTTGATGTTCAAGAAACGTATCCGAATGGAACGAAGACCGAGATGTTTTAATTAGTTGTAATATAATCCGTGTGTTATAATGCTCACTGCTTCGCTTCTACCATTAATTCTCGCGCCCACGCAGCCATGGTCGCCATGAGCACCCCGGCCGGCATGGCTATAGTTAGCCGCCTCGGCCGAACTCTCTCCTTCTTTCTTACCTTGCCACCTCGAGGCACGCCGGGCTTGAAGGCACGCTATTCCCGTGCCGCCAAGCGGTCACCTTTGGAACGCCGCCGTGTCCACCGGTTCACACGCCGCCACCGCTGCTCGAGCTAGCGCTCACCACGATGGCAAAGAACCCCTCTCGCGACCCATCCCCGCCTCGACCGAAGTTTTGAAAACCGCTTACGCCGCACTCCCCGATGCCTCCATCCCGCCCATGTAACCTCGGCCTGTCCTCAGCCACCGGAGAGTGTTGCTCCCCGCCCCGGCCGCGCCCCGCCCGCCAACGTCGGCGCGAAGCTCGCGGTAGGCGGAGCCCATTCAAACCCGCCATCCGATAGCATAGATAGGAACTCTAGGTTCCGGGATCACGGTGTTCGCCCCTCCCGTCGCTAGAGACATCATCTCCCATGTGCCGCGCCATGATGGACTTCTCCTCAAAGGGGTGATTCACCGTTGGCGCGGTTTCTAAGACGAGGGAATAGTAGAACGCAAATGATAGAAAAAGATTGACACGCATCATATTAATTAAACCGATACAAGGAAATTTTAAGCGGAGCTAATAGCGGCTATAGCGGAGCGCTAAATTGTACTTACATGAACAAATAGCGCACCCCGCCGAAAGGCTATAGCGGGCTATTTAAAACAGTAGTGTACATGGCTCAAAACTCTAATTTTCCTTTTTAATCTCCTCGGTCAAAACTTGTAACTAGTCTTTTCTCCCTCATAGTAACTCCAAAATTGATGGTTTTTCTTTCTAATTTTTTTAAAATCATGCTCTATCGAGCGATTGTATTATTATTACTTGTATTACTATTTGTCATGTTTCATCAATAACATTTGAAATTTGAATTTCAAAATTACAACTTCAAACAATATTTTTGGAGCATCTAATGATTTCAAAGAAGAAGTCATGAACATATAAAAGTTGTACAACTTCTTATGATGTACACCTTTACACCGGGTCATTTCTTCACCCGACGACGCCATGGTAACATTGTTCACAAGATTTACACATCCACATATAGTTTATATGAAACTACGAGAGACATCTCTAAGATTTATAAACAATGTCTAACACTATGTCGGATGGGGAAACAACCAAATTAAAATAAGAATTAGTGAACAGAGTGCCGAAAAAAGTTACTGCACCCGCCGGGAACAAGGAGTCCGTAGTAGTGGGCATCCGTCCCTTCGTTCGCCGGCCCGCCGGTGCCTCTACCGGCCGGGTGCCGATTTGTTGTGTGAGAAAATTATCATTGGCCGGGCCGGGTTTTTGTGAGAGAAAAGCACTTTGGCCGGTGGTCGAACCAAATACCAAACGATCAAGGTGTCACCGCAGATCACACCGCGCGCCTCGCAAAGAAAGATGGACGGAATGACGGTGGCGCACGGGGCCCCCATTCTACAAATGAGGTGTGTAGGATACGCAAAAGATTCACATGCAAGGGTGTGTATAGACGCGCTTTGTGTAAGTATAGATGAGTCTCAGAGGAAAAGGCGCCGACCCAATTTTTCACCGCAACGCTTCATGTCGCCATTGCGCCGAGTGCACCGCCGCCCAATCATTAAGGGCGTGTTTGGTTGCTCAGGTGGCATCCCAGCCTGGCTCGCATGGCTCACCGACAAAGCATTTGACCGCCAAATGCATGCAACAGCCCCTCTCGCTTTGGTTGCCCGCATGAACCCAACCAAAGCTAGCTAGAGCCGTTGTTTGGTACCGTGCATTTGCGTGAGATTTAAATTTGTGCATGCATGGTTGTTGTTTGGTTGCCGCATACATTCTAGTTGCATCACATTCAAATTGTCACAAGCTACAAGCCGATCACAATAAAAGTAACTAGTCTTTTACCATAGCTTCCAAACTAAAAACCCTATGACTACAACAATAATTAGACTACTACGAGCACTAGTAAACAAGGCCACTGATCTCCAATAGGTTGGTTTACATGTGGATTAACAAGTGGTAGTAGAAGGGGCGGATCCACCTGCCGGTCCACGACCACCGCAAAAAGCTTGCTCGGCCTCCACTTTTGTGTTATATTTCCTCGTAGCAATTTCCCGAACCTATATACTTGCTCGTGTGCTTCTTTCCAGGTTGAGCACACCCCAAAGTTACCCGCCATGATGAACCACATACCATGCCATTGCCGCAAAAAGAAACAAATTGTAGGAAACATAACACAAAGATGGCTTATGTGTGCTCGTGAGTTCATGTAGAAACATCATTGGCTAGGTCATGTGCTCGATTATAGGAACAATGATCACAGCCCTAAGGCATGTGCTTAAAGTATAGGAAAACATCACAGCATATAGGGCATGTGCTCAGATTTTATGAAAAAAACATCACAGTAATAAGGCATATGTAATCCCGTGCTAGGGTTTCAAGAACAAGGAGAGAGGAAAAATCACCCCGAGAGAGGAGAGGGCTCGATCCACCGCTACAACACAAGAGAGAGAGAGAGAGGGCCTCGATCCATGATTCACAAAGAAAGAACAAATCGAGAGGGAGAGAAAAACCGACCGGTGGCGAAGAACTTCGAGCGGCGGAAAGAGCAGGAGGAGGGAGCGAGGGGGATATATAGGCGATTGGCGCTGAAGGGAGGAGGAAACCCTAGAGAGTTGTCATCTCCGTGTGGCCGAATCGCCGAGCGCCGCAAGCACGAGGGAGCACGGAGCGAGCGTGGGCCGGGAGGAACGCCGATTTGGCCGCTCCTCTTGAGCCCGGCCGTGGAGCACTTTTTGCACGAAAAGGGGAGCCCGGCTCGGGATGAGAGCAGGTACCAAACACCGGGACACCGCACGACGGAGCCCGGGCCGGGGCATATCCAGTGGCACCAAACACGCCTTAAAAATCCCACGCCTTCGCACTTCGCAGCCTGCATCTCGCACTGGGTTTAACTCACCCGCATATCGCCGGCTCGCCTAACCGAGCGGGATCGTTGAGCGCGGATCGCATATGGAGACATGCTTGCAGAGGCCTTCGTGACTCAAGAACTCGATTTTTCTTTTTTAACTGCGGCCAAAACTTGTAACTAGTCTTTTCTCCCTCATAGTAACTCCAAATGTGATAGTTTTTCTTTCTATTTTTTTTAAAGAATAATGTCAGATATATCAAGATATTGTATTCTTACCGCTATTACTTTTGTCATGTTTTATTGAGAACATTTGAAATTTGAATTTTAAAATTACAACTTCGCATAACATTTTTGGTTCATCCAATGATTTCAAAGAAAAGAAGTCAAGCACGTAAAAGTTGTATAACTTCTAAGGCTATCCACTATCCGCACTTATGTTTCTCTATTTACTTCCACTATGCATCCTAGTCATCAAGATTCCTCCTTTACAAAGACTTCCTTCCGCACTCATCTCTTCTTTACATCTCTACTCTATACCAATTACCATTAGTGGGACCCACTTATAATTTTATCCAAATATATCCTTGTGAGATTTTGTTTTGAAGGATTTATTTAAACGAATTTAACGGTGCAATCGGATTTTAATTTGGATTTTTCATTTGCAAGTTATAGCATATTTTAAGTTAGATAAATGGTAGGGCCCACGGTGCATGCTCTTCCCTCCCACCTCTCTCTCGACGCCGCACAACAAAGACCTTTCGCTTATAGTACGCGACCGGCAAAATTCCAAATATGGCGGGTTCCCCGCTTCCCGTGTGCCACCTAGCCAATAGCGCATGCCGGTAAGCCTATTTTTGTCCAGAAAACCGACGTGGTGTGTACAGGGAGGTTTACCGGCCCCAAAGGCAGTCAATGGTCTAAAGATGTAGTACACCTTTTATATTGGCCATTTTTCTTCATCCGACGATAGTCATATATAACATTGTTCACAAGATTTACACATATCTCATATATAGTTGATGAAACTATGAGAGAGATTTCTAAGATTTGTGAACAATGTCACTAGCACTACTATGTCGATGGGGAAGCGCCAACTTTTGTTCACCTCCCCGCCACGCCCAGAGCTTCCAACAAGAACCCTAATTTTTCTTTTTAATCTATGGTCAAAACTTGTATAACTTTAAGATGTACATCTTTATGTAGGTCATTTATTCATATGATGATGTCGCTGTAACACTGTCCATGAGATTTACACATGTGTCATAGAGTTTATGAAAGTAGAAGACAAATTTCTAAGATTCGTGAACAATGTCACTAGCACTATGTCGCTGGATGGGAAAACAACCAAAAATAAGAATTGTAGGTCTTGCTAAGTTGTGAAACCCTCTAGTTGAAAACTTTTTGGTTTCACGTTATCTTGTAAAGATAAACTATATATATATAGGTCTCAATTTCAAAAAATTGGAAATTGAAATTTAAATTTTTAAGTGACGCCGATAGACAAACCACCAACATAATGATTGTAGTTCTCAAATATCCATGAAACTTTATAGCTTACAACATTTTGATTTGAGATCATCTTGTCATGGGAAAACATGTAATGTAGCTTTGAAAACATTTATCTTACGTGACGCCAAGACTAGATAGTTCGTCCCGCCCATTTGGCTCGACACCTCCGCCGGATCGCACCGGCCGTGCGGCCCGCCCATAACCCACGCCCCCGCACCCGCCTCGCACCAAGATTATTGCCGCCGACCAACTCTTCGCCGCACAAAAACGTAGCTAGAGCACGCGCGCGCCCCACCAAAGCCCTCCAGCCGCCCGCGCCATGGAAAACCTTCCGCGTGACATGCTTGTAGAGATTGCGATTGGTGTCGCCAAGGTCTCGGCGAATCCCATGGAGGACCTCCACACCCGCGGGCCACCTGCTCACGTATGAAAGCGGCGTGCGGCGACTCGGTGGGACGGAGCATCCCGCCGGGATCGGTGCCGTACGGCAGCGGGGGTCTGGTGGTCGCATTTACCGCTTCAAGTATCGCGAGAATCTTATCACCAAGCTCGCCGCCGCAACCCGAGGCGCGTTTCAAAGCCGCATGTATGCCGCCTTCGCCAGCGTCGCTACACCGCCACGCCGCCGCCGAGAAGCCGCGCGGCGCCGCCGCCGCTGCCGTGGCATGAAGCCGCCAAGTATGTTCTTGGTCTTGTGCTTTACAGGCCAACACCGTGCCACGAACGACGACTATGCACGGCGGGTGTTGCGTGAGATCGAAGGCGACCACCCGCGACGGCCGGGCCTGACGCACGTGAACCGCAGAACCGAACTCGCCGAACGGCCCCCGCGACATGCATGGGATTTCTTGAGGAGTTTACTTGATGACGGCACATATACCGCCAAATTGGAGTAGAGAATACCGCCTCTCCAAAGACCACCGGTGCCTCGCCATGACTCCGCATCGGTGCAGGGGCGAAACCGGTGCGCCGCCATTCACGGATGGACGATTCATTTCGTGACGTGGAGGATGTTCTCGCAATGAGGAGTGTAGGATCCGCAAGGAGTGTGAAAGTTTCTTCCGTGGTGTTGTGTGGGCACTATAAGCAAGTTTTAAATTGGGATTGATCGATCTATCGATCACATGCGTGATGAAAAGTTGGATGTTTTGTTAGTCGTAACCATGCATATTTTCCAAAAGTGACGAAAAGGCCGATTCCTAACAAATTTTCGCTTTGGGGCCGATTCCCAAATTCAAAAAAAATGGTTCTAGATTCCTAAGACAAACTTATTTCAGGGCCAAATTCCTAATTCTCCCATAGTCCTTCCTATTACTCCAAACAATGTTTGAAATTTCAAAATAGCACACAAGTTACAAATTTTTACATTAACCGTGGGACCATGGTGTCTACATCGAACACTCTACGCTTGCCACCTCGATTCCTTATAGTGCTATGGGCGCGCTCGCAGCCTCTCGTCTCTTCCTTCTCCCATACTACACCCACCGTACTAGTAGTTAGTACTCTTCTCACCTCTTCTCCGTCCCGACTTTCCAAACTCATCTCAACCAAACCCGAGTACGAGCGGTCCGACACAGGGGGTCCGCCGCCCGCGCCTTCGCTTCCATCCCGGCGTGTGGTGCTCTTTATCACATCCTAGATATGGTTTTTCATGTGGTTTTTGAAACAATAAATACGTAAGTTTTTTCTTTTTTTGGTGGTTGCAGATCCGATCGAAGTCCCCGCCGCTCGTGATCTCGACTTCATGTGGTCTCTCAAGTCCCGCCGCCCCGATCTCGTGTTTTAGCTAGTGTTGGGTTGGGAAGGAGGCCGAAGAAAATGTCGCAAAAAGAAGCACATCTTCTTGGGTAAACACAAACCGAGATCTCCGAAATGCACTTTTTTTTGAAGTTTTTTAGTGGCTCTAAAAAGGTTTTGTTTTGTCTTGTATATTTGTGTGATTCATGCTATAGCTTGTACAACCACAAAGACCTACGCTGGGAGATTATAAAAGTATGGGTGCCGGAGGTCGCGGGCGGGCCACTCCCTCCTCCTCGCCGAAGTCGAGCATTTTTCCCGAGTCGCGCTTGACCCGGCCTCAACAAGTTTGGCAAAAGAAGCTTTGGCTCCGCCCCTCCCCGCACCCCACCGTAGCTAGGGAGCCACTTTTCTCTCTCCCTCCCTCTCAACATTGGGCCATGTCGCTAGGAGCCGGAGAAGCTCGATTTTGGGGCTCCCCTCTTCTCCGCTCTTGCGCGCTACATGCTGCCTTCGTAGCTTAGGTCTTGCTTCCTCTTTTTTGACAATGTTCGCTTGCTCTTGCTTCATCTTGTTTCAAATTTTGTTGTGTCTCACGGAATACTATTAAATCACCAAAAATCAGCGTTAGCAAAACAACCTCGTTTCTCCGTAATGTTGTTATATTATCAAAAAAATTGTTAACATTTGGAATGCTTTTGCTCTCCAAGAATCTACATCGAACCTCGTATTGCTAGTTTGTGCATTGTGGCTCAACAAACGAATTCAAATTTTGATTTGTTCCGTAAAGAGGCAAATTTTGGCCTTGTGTTGAAACAAATTTGGCATCGAACACTCACCTCATTCTCTCTCTCTCGATTGATCGAACAGCATGTGAAATGACTCCATACGTGACCCCCTCGATGTACAAGACACCTATCGCATACGCGTTCGTGCATGTCAACATCATCATGATTACGATTCTACGCACTGCGGCCGATGAGCCGGGCGGCCGCGGGCAACGTGAACGCTTCGTTCCCTTGTCGCAAGCCGCCGAATTATAGACGAGAGAGAGAGCATGGCCACCGGGCGGGCCCCATAATTTAAACAACAACAACAAATTGGGTTCGTGCACGTTGAGGGCCCCACAATTTAAAAATACCTAAAAAAATGTTTTAACCGACAAACCAAAAATCTAAATTAAATTCGACATAATCGTAAATTTGTTTCAATTAATTCTTCAAAACAAGACTTCACATGTATTTAGATAAAATTAATAGTAGGCCCACACGATGGCAATTGGGATAGAGTAGGACAAACTTTTTTCAGTGGCCAATTCCTAATTCTCCCTAGTCCTATTACTCCAAATAATGTTTGAAATTTCGAAATAGCACACAAGTTACACGCCTTTTACATTAACCGTGGGACCATGGTGTCCCGTGATCGAACACTCTACGCTTGCCACCTCGGATTCCTTTATAGTTGCATCGAACACTCTACAGCTTGCCACCTCGATTCCTTTATAGTGCTACTATGGGCGCTTTTCTCTCAGCCTCTCGCCTCTTCCTTGTTCCTTCTCCCATACTACACCTACTAGTACTCTTATCACCTCTTCTCCGTCCCGACTTTCCAAATTCATCTCAACCAAACCCGAGTAGTACGTAGTTGTCCGACACAGGGTGCCTCGCCGCCTTCGCCTCCATCCCGGCGTGGTGCTTTTATCACATCCATGCAGCTAGATGTGGTTTTTCATGTGGTTTTTGAAGCAAAATGGTAATACAAAAGTTTTTCCTTTTTTGGTGGTTGCAGATCCGGGTCCGTCACGAAGCACATCTTCTTTTCATTTTTTGGTGGTTGCAGATCTGGGGTCCATCGCGAAAGCACATCTTCTTGGGTAAGCACCGAAATCTAGTAAAGTGCATTATCCTTCCTTTTTTTGAAGGGTTTTTTTGAATGGCTATAAAAAGGTTTTGTTTTGTCTTGCATATCTGTGTAACTCATGCTATCTACTAGCTTGTACAACATTGCTTAATTATTTTGCCGTCTTATACCTTTTCCCCGATTCTTCCTAGGTACAAACACAAAGACCTACGCTGAGATTATAAAAGGATAGGAGGAGGCGAAGAAAATGTCGCAAGAAAAGCACATCTTCTTCGCTTGGAGATCCTTTTCCACCTCTCAACCTTCTTCTCGCATGCTATCGGCCGGCCTCGCCTTGCTTCACGTGGATTCCACTTCACGTATCATGCGCATGGCTAGAGCTTAAGGGGGTGTCGATCACGCCCTAACTCGCCTTCATAAGATTAGGCATGCCACGGACCCAAGGCGAGTGTTTGGTTTAGTTTCGCGGCCGCCGCCACACCCCGCATGCTTCGCTGCTTTTTCTATTTTTGCTCGCCGCTTAGTGTGTGGCGAGTGTGGGGCGTGGGCGGCCGCTTTTGCCCGCCACCGATGTGTGGCCGCCACACCGCGGGCTGTGGTCGGGCGCATGTGGCAAAGGCGCATGCCGGGCCGAGACCTCGCGCCGAGATTATAATCCCGCCAAGGGCCGCAAGCTGCCTCGACGGTGCCGTTGTCTCTACACGAAGTCCGACAGAGGAGGCCGCCTTCTAAATAGATGCTCCCTACTCGACCAGATCGAACCCGTATTGCTAGTTTGTGCATTGTGGCTCAAAACAATTCAGCTTTTTGATTTATTCCGTAAAGAGGCAAATTTTGGCCTTGTGTTGAAACAAATTTGGCATCGAACACTACCTCCTTCTCTCTCTCTCTCGATCGATCGAACGAACAGCATGTGAAATGACTCCATACGTGACCCCCGATGTACAAGACACCCATCAGACATAGTGATTCTACTGCATCTGCCGGGTGCGATGACACCGCGAGGATGGACGGAACGACGAAGTTTTTATATTCCCAAAAAGTTTTGACCCAAACCCTTTTCCAACAATACTACGGGGACTCAAGGCCGCCGGCAGAGGCGTAGCCGCCGCCGTGCCAACGTGAACGCTTCGTTCCTTGTCGCAAGCGCCGGATTAATTATAGATGAGAGAGAGCATGGCCACCGGCTGGCCCCACAATTTAAAAATACCTAAAAAATGTTTTAAGTGACAAACCAAAAATCTAAATTAAATTCCGATTCCACCATTAAATTTGTTTCACTAATTCTTCAAAACAAGATTTCACATGGATATACGTATTTAGAAAATTACAAGTGGGCCCACACGATGAATGCAGAGAAACCGAGAATCTTGATGACTAGGATGTAATATTCCTTCTAAAGGAAGCAAATAGAGGAACGTGAGCCAATTTTTTTTTTTTTGTTTTTGCAAAAATCCAAGGATAGTACTCAGACTAGTTTAGCAAACTCTGGAGACGCACCGTTATTTTACTTTTTAATTGTGAGAAATTGTGAAATTTAATCCTCGCCGCTAGAAATATGACACGTAATTCGCTTGTTTTACGAAATATGACCCATGTTGTGCGATTTGCTATGAAATCTAGACTTTTCGAATTTTCCGTATTTCAATAATTACAGGGGCCATTTTTCACCGCTTAGGGCATCGTGGCCACCTACCAACGTGCCGATCGACCGCGCGTGGCAGCCTTGCCACGCCGCGCCACCCTATGGATGTGGGTCGGGCAAATGAGGCGCCGAGGAGCAAAGGGAGAGCGCGTGGCGTGTAGACTTGGGGCAGCGGACGGCGGTTCGGCGGTGACGGCGCTTATCGCTACCGCACTTCGCGGACTCAAGACAAAGGTCGTGCTCGGTCTAACTCTCCGTGGAGCCGACGGCTCAAGAGGAATTGAGGAAAGGGTAATGATGTCCTTTCCCATTCTCAAACGCTTAAAGAAATTTTCTAAATTTATAGAAAATACAAAAATCCCAAAAAAATCCAGATTTCATAAGAACTCGCGCGACATGGGTCATATTTCATAAGGCATGCGAATTCCGGGTCATATTTCTAGCGCAATACACGATAATGGGTTAAATTTCATAATTTCTCGTTAATTGTATAAATGAAGCCGCTAGGAAGCAATGGTTTAGCAGCTCCCCGTCAGTAGTCATATCTTGTTGGCTACTCTACTAAGCAGCCCCTTCGTAGTCATATCTTGTTGCCTACTCTACTACAAGCAAACCCCCCGTCGTATTTTTTAGGGCAAAAATCTAGATGAAAAACTCGATACTAACACTCCTCGCCCACACCTAGGGTGGCCTTGTCATCTGCCTTACCAACCTCATGATCTTTGTGGATGTAGACCATGTGGACAACCTTGGAGGCGATCCAAAGACGGATCTAGCGCAAACGCTTAGAACAGTCTCTCCGTTGTGTCGCCTTACAAATCTACTCAGATGTGACTCAATCTAACTTGTACAAAAATTGTGTTGTCTTAAATATCTTTTTTCGGGTTGATCCCTGCATAAACCACAAAGAACTAGTGGGCAGGAAATTATAAAAGGATTAAAGAGAAGATCATATCCATCTATCTATGGTGCTCGAGCAATTTGAAGATAATAGTAGATCTTTGTGGTGCGGTCCAAGTGAATAGTAGTAGGAGTAGGTGTGCAGATCGATGGTGCCTTTGTGCAAATGGAGGGTGTTTAGTTCCCATGCAACCCAAAAAGTGCTACAGTACGTGGCACATCAAATCTTTTAACGCATGCATGGAGTATTTAAATATAGAGAAACAAAAAAAACTAATTACACAGCTTTTAGTCAAAAGAGCGAGATGAATCTTAAGCCTAATTACTCTATGGTAAGACAATAAATACCAAATACAAACGAAAAGTGCTACAGTCAGAATATTTCACCAACTAGTAATTGTGTCGAAACAAATTTGGCAGCCCTATATCAAATGGAGATGCAGGAGCTTGGCCAAACTCTCTCTCTCTCTCTCTATGCGCCTCTCGTCTCTTCCTTCTCCCAGTACTGCATCGAACAGGCCTGTCAAATGACTCCATATGTGACCCTACAGGCCGGTCATGGAAAAAAGGAGTCAGTGCAGGTGCAGATGACACTGGGCGACCTGCACCAAGGATGGACGGAACGACGGGTGCAGATGACACTGAGCGACCTGCACCAAGGATGGACGGAACGACGATAGGCAGCGTGGGCCCTATTGTACTCAGAGGATTCGCATGCACGGTATACAGAGTACTACTCCCAGGGCCCCAGTGCCCCTCGTCCCGGCTCCTCGCCGACTCTTCACAAAAAAAAAAAAAGAAAAAAATGATTTCTATTTTTAATCCGGGAGTGCCGCCAAAAGCCTAACAATCGAGGACCGAGCGTAGCTCGGTTGGTTAGCTCGCCAGGTGAGCGAGCAACCGGACGCTAGTTCGATTCCCAGGATAGTGTGTGTACTAGTTGTAGTGTAGTTAGGTCTGGTTGTAGTACACGGGTAGTGTGTGTCGTGTGCGTGTAGTGTGTGTGTGTGAGTGTGTATGAACAGATACTACAACTGTATTCAGAGTAAGAGGCAACTCAAAAAAAAAAACCTAAAAACAGTCTTTTTCTCCCTCCTATTAATCCAAACTCTATTTCAAATTCAAATAGTACACAAGTTACAAATGCCTTAGCAAGATTTAAGAAGCAAAAATGTGTCGCCCTACATTAACCGGTGCCCGTGGGGGCCATGGTGTCAAGATAAAACACTCTACAAGACTACTACTACATATTGAATATGTTCGGCCGATTTTGGTTGATTGAATAGTATTATAAGCTGAAATAAGATAAGCCAACTTTTTTTTTTTCGTTTTTGCATAAAATCCAAGGATGGCAAACTAGTTTAGCAAACTCTTGTAGATGCTATGTCATTTTATCTGTTAAATGTATACATGAAGCTGCTAGGAAGCAATAGTTTAGCTCCCCTAGTACTCATAAAATCTTGTTGGCTATTCTATTCTTTAGGGTGAAAAACTCAATGAAAGTAAGAAAAGACATTTTTTACTGGAGGTAACATATTTTATAATAATTATATACATGAAGAAGCAATGATTTATTAGATCCCTCAGAGTACTCATATCTTGTTGGCTATTCTATTTTTCAAGGTGTAAAATCGATGCTAAGACTCTCCACAACGTTACGTGTGCTCAAAAGGATCTAACCCCGCAACCGGTAGAGCCGGGTGTGCCTCCTTCCGCCAGTCGGTCCAAGTGAATAGTAGTAGTAGCTGTAGTTGGTACTCATTGTCCCTCGCTAACATCGACGAGAGGGGTTCGTGGGTCGTAGGGACTATAATAATTAATAATCTTCCATATAGGTCTCGAAAGCTCGTCATGGACATGGCTAGCGCTTAAGACCTCGCGCTAGACATTATAATCCCGCCGAGGGCCACAAGCGCCTCAACGGTGTTGTTGTCATCCCTATTCAAGTCCGGACCCGAGGGACGCCCATATTTTTCTTCATAGCTTAGGTCTATCTTCCTTTTCTTTGGCAAATTTCCCGATTTGAATACATACATCGTATTTGAAGTCCAACCCACACTCGCTACAAGTGTCCCCCCACCGAAGTGAAATGAAACAAAACTACTCTTGCTTTCTCCACCCTCCTCCCACCCCTCTCGCTCAAAATTGAAATTGAGGAGCGTGGCTCCAAAAGCCTAAAACATTCTCCTCTCCCTCCTCCAAACTCGTTTAAATTTGAAATACTTTGTTCGGCTTGCTAGTTCAGCACACCACCAACAAAGGTGTTTTTCTCTCTCACAACAAACCAAAGACCAAATGAGACAAAATGTAAATAAGATTTTTCTCTCACAACAAACCAAAGACTACCAACACCAACACCAAATTTAAACACTCTACTAAAAGTTCTTGTCTTTCTCTCTCCCAGCCTCCCATCACCTCGCCGCTTCCTTCTCCTCCCATACCAAGACTAGTAGTACCACCTACACCACCACTCTTCTCGCCTCTTCGTCGACTTCCAAACTCTTCTCACCAAATCTTACCAAATAAAGAGTACTAGAGAGCGGTCCAACATAGGGATCCGCCTCATCCCGGCGCCGCGTCTCCATCCTTGGCAAAGCACCTCTTTATCACACCCATGGATCTAGATATGATTTTTCATATGGTTTTCAAAACAAAGAAATACGTAAGTTTTTTTTGGGTGGTTGCGCATCCGGATCCGCCGTGGGGCCTCGTGGTCCCCGGTAGCGGCTATGGTGAGGTCACGCCATCGCCTTGACTTCCCCGACCGGGGATCCCGCCGGCGGGGAGCGGGGCGGAGAACGAGGCGCTTATCGCGGGCGTTCGACAGATTGCCGACGCCATCGCCCGCGGTCCCTACCGCCGCATCTCTAGTGTTTTACTTGTGGGTTGGGGCGGCGTCGAAGAAAAAGTCGCAAGAGAAGCACATCTTGTTGGGTAAACACCTAAATCTAAATTGTAAAGTGCATTACCCTTTTTGAAGTTTTTTTGAATGGCTCTAAAAAGGTTTTGTTTTGTCTTGCATATCTGCGGTGATTCATTTTATCTCGCCTTAAATACCTTTTTCCGATTGATTCAAGTATAAACACAAAGATCTATGGGAGATTATAAAAGTGTGGGAGGAGGCCCAAGAAAACGCTGAAAAAACACATTTCTTCCTAGGTAAACCCCTCGAATCTAATCCCAAAGTGCATTTCATTTTTCACTAACCAACCAATCCCGCATCTATAAACTTCCCACTTTAGCAAACTTTAAGGCAGAACCCCGAGAGTGAAACTAAATTATATTTCCACCCTTCGCTTACCTCTTCTCGCCTCGTTTTTTTTTTTGAGGTGTTCCCATGTACGATAGATGGGCCGTCCAAAGAGGGCTATAACTTTGCTAAGAGCGATCAGAATCTTGTGTAGTACAAGAGACATGTGCTACTTGTATTTCCACCCTTCGCTTACCTTTTCTCGCCCTGCTCGCTCCCATGTATGATAGATGGGCCATCCACTAGGCACTAACTACCTCTTCCTCGTTGGAGCCAAGTTTTTTTTTTTTTTACAAAAATCCAAGGATGGCAAACTAGTTTAGCAAACTCTAGGAGATGACTCCGCCCACAAAAATTAGAGGCGCAACCAAACACACGGCGTAAGATGTCGCTATTTTATTGTTAATTGTAGTACATGAAGTCGCTACGAAGCAATGGTTTAGCAAAATCTCTATCATACTCATATCTTGTTGACTATATTTTTTTCAGTGGCAAAAATCGACGAAAAAGTCGGAGGAAGGTGAAGAAAATAATTCCTCCATGTTGCGCCGATAATATTAACACACCTAAGTACCACGCCCCCATAATGGGGAGGGAGGCCTCGCTGTGTGAGATGTCTCCCCTCATCGCCTTTGTTGATGCGACCATGAGGACGACCTTGGAGGCACTATCTAGCATCGGATCCCGCGCGAACGCCAGAAAGGTATCTTCTTGTGTTACAAATTTATGTGACTCGCCATCTAACTTGTATAAAAATTGTGTTGTCTTAAATACCTTTTTTTCGGGTTGATCCTGTGTACAACCACAAAGAAGATTTTAAAAGGATCAAAGAGAAGATCATATACACATCTATCTATCCTACCGAGCAATTTGAAGATAATAGATCTTGTGTTGTGGGCACAAGTTGTGGTGCGGTCCAAGTGAATATACACAGCAAAGTAGTAGCTCTCTATCCTCCCTTTTAACATCTAAGAGAGGGGCTCATGGTCGTAGGACTATAATCTCCCCGTGGTAGGTCTTGAGCCCGGGTCATGGCCATGGCTAGCGCTTAAGACCTACGCCGGAGATTATAATCTCGTTGAGGGCCACAACCGCCTCGATGGTGTTGTCGCCTTTATTCGAGTCCGACCCGAGGGATGTCCATATTTGTCTTCGTAGTTTAGTTTTTTCGGGTAAAATATGTAGGTGCAAACCACCACCTTCGTAAAAAACCACGGTAAAAACCATGGCTAAATTATCAAAAAAAATCACACATGTAGATGATATGATGATACATTTGTAAATATCATGTCCAAACCTCGACTCGCTTGTGATCGAGAGTTATAAAAATAACAAATTTCTAACAAATTGACTGACAACTTTCTCGGGTTTGAAATTTATTATTTTTGTATCCCACAAACGAAGTCGAGTTTGGACAAGATATTTTACAAGGTTGTGTATCATCATATCATCTATATGTGTGAATTTTTTGAATTTAGATGACTTTTTTTGCCATGGTTTACACGGGTTTACACGAAGACGGTGATTTGCACTCACATATTTTCCCTAGGTCTTTCTTCGACAATGTTCTTGCTTCATCTTGTTTCATCTTATATTGTCTCATTGTGGTACTATTAAATCAAATTCGAATCAGCCTTTAGCGTAACAACCCTTTCTCTGTAATGTTATTATTATCAAAATTTTGTTCAAATTTGGAATGCTCTAGCTCTCCAAGAATCTTGAAATAAATAACTTAAGATCGAGAGAGTATTTATCTATACAAAGTTTGGCAAATTTCCTAATTTGAATACATTTTTGAAGTCCAACCCACGCCACTACAAAAACTCATTCTAAGGTGCGGTGTCCCCCGCTTTGAAGTGAAACGAAACAAAACAACTCTCGCTTCCACTCTCCTCCCGCCCCTCCGCTCAAAATTGAAATTCCGCGAGCACGGCGCCAATGTCCTCGCTCTTGTCGACCCGTCACAAAAAGAAAAACCCCTCCGATTTCTATTTTTAACTGGAGTGCCGTTTGTCTCAGTGCCGCCAAAAGCCTAGTCTTTCTCCCTCCTAACTCCAAACTCAAGCTTCAAATTCCTTGCATTGTAGTATGATTGTATCTCTTGCCTCTAAAATAGCTTTTCAACTTGGCTTAAACCTATGTTTCACAATTTGGTCGGTAGGGTCTTTTATTGTTTTTTGAACCCCTGAAGAACATACTTTGCCCGGCAAAAGTTATTATTTATAGAAATGCGCTTCTAAAGGAAGTGATCAAGAGATCTCACCGTGGCATTTCAAATTTACCGAGGATGACCCCATTACTAAGAATGTTTATAGCTCGATTCACCCATACCGTGCATAGCAATCAAAAGAACAGCCATCACCATCACTTTCTAATGTACCACAAGCTCACCAAAAACATCCATTTTGATCTCCCAACTCGCCCAATTTCTTTTTCTCACCTCACCGTGCCTCTGGTACTACAAACTAAGCATCTCCCTCGGCATAAGGGCGCCGATGTCGACCATGGACCACCACACCACCGTAGGCGTAGTAGCCATCGAGGAGATCCGCGCAGTTCGCCAAAGTGTCGCCTTCGGGAACCTCCCCACCCGCCGAGTTCCTCGCCGCACCATCGACCCGCCATCGATAGTGCCATCACGGCGCCACGACAGGCGCTGGCACTCACCGCGCACGCGCGGCGTTCCGCCGCGCCCAACTTTGCAGGGTACGCCACGCCGCAAGCAAACAAACAATGGATTAGGAAAAACCGGCGTAGCACAAGGGCAATCGGGCGACCACCCGGCGAGGTGGAAGTCGCCGCTTTCCCGCTTAGATGCGGCGGACCGCCCATCTCCCGCCCATACCCGCAGCCTGTGTCATACATGGAATTCAGGTGTCGGGAAGGCGCCACTCGGAAAGTGGGAGGAGGAGGAGACGGAGCCGGATCGGGAGCACGTGGAGGCAGGGGAGCCACAACCCGAGCTTAGGTCCCGCTGGGCGGCGTGGGGGAGCCGGTTGCGGTGACGGGACGCCTGCACCCCCCAAATTTCAGCCTGCTCTAGTCAGAGAACCACCCTCCATTGTGCTCACAAGTAGGAGTGGTACAAGATGAGGGGTGCGTAAGAGGAACAAAATTTAAGAGTGGAGTGAACCTGCGACGCTAGGGAGGGGGGCAAAGCTCGAACTCTTCCCCTCCCTTTTCAAAAACAAAAGGTGTGGCGACGCCGCCGAAAAAAAACCTTCCCCACCTCCTTCACTAGTTAGCTGGCCGATTTTGCCGCACCCCATCCGTGGCGCCTCCTAGAATATGTATTTATTCTTCTAAAAAAAGAATATATATATTTATTGGTTCTAAGAAAAAGAATATATATTTATTCATGCTTGTAATATTGTTCAAACATGTCGTAGTCATGATTTGTTCATGTAAAATATTGTTCTATGGGGAGATGGGGACTCGAATCTAACCTAGACGTGACGGGGTTGAGATTTGTTTGAGGTGTCCAACAAAAAAACGCAATTCTTTGACTTTTTAAAAATCTAATTTGACCAAAATTGCACGCTAGCTTTTTTTTTTTTTGACCGCACGATGCTACAAGTGTCGCCTATCCCAATTTTTTGGACCGAGAGGATCAGTGGTTCAATAACTTTTTGACATTTTTTTTATACTTCGCACTGTGTTGGATACATGCGATCGTAAAATGCCCGCAAGCCGTAGCCTATACGCATCGCTTCAACTCCTTCCCTCCACTCGCTTTTTTTTTGCGTGCTCCACTCTCGCTTCAACTCCTTCACTTCCCCGCCAGCGTGCCGCCGCCCGCGCCTAGCCTCTTCCCGCCCACCACGCGCGCCGCCGCTCCATTCCTCCGCCTCTCCCTCCCCCCGCCGTCGAAGATGAAGTGGCACAGGAGAGGGACCTAAAGACGGAGGTTCGCCCCTAAGCCTCCTCGTCTCGGGCGATGTCGACGAGGTGAAGACGGGAGGTGACGACACCGCCATAGTGTTCAACAAGGGCGCCCCTGCCGCCTCCACACGGGTACAACAAGCCGGGCATCCGTGCCGCTTCGCCCTGTCTCCGTGGAAGACTGAAGCCTCGCGGGCCACTCACAGCATCAAACCCTAGCGACGCCGATGATGGAGAGGCGGAAGCGGCATGCGCCGATGGCATTGAGGAGTTGCGTCCGGCAACACCGAGTTGGAGGCGCCACCCGGGCACGACATGCGCCGTCGATAGGCAGTCGCGACGCCGCTACCATTGCCGAGGCCTTGTACTTCGCCCTCCCGGCAATGTGGGCGCCGTTGAGGCGGCTAGCGGCCGTGAAGCCGGGCAGGCGAGGGCGAAGGAGAAGTCCCCAAGCGGCCAAGCCGAGGCAAGCGGTGAGGAAGCCGGGGCGGAGGCAACGCCGGAGAGAAGGAAGCAAGCTCGCCGCTGGCGCAGTAATAATGCCCGCGCTTAAACCCCGAACCCGACTTTTGAAAACCCGCTCGTGAGTACTCATAAATCTCTCATGCGGATACATGTGGTGGAGATACATCGTCCAAGATACCGATCTCCTTAACCGGATGGACCATGAGATGGACGGATATGTCGAAGAAAGTCGGCGCAAGTAAGCCTCAAGGAGACACGTGTCATACATGTTCTTTTTTCAAGATCGCTCAGTTTTCGCTCGTCGATCACCTTCTCGAGAGATTGCATTAAAGAAGGCGCAGAGGTCGGCGATAGCCTTTCTGACCTTTCCCGCAATATGTTTCGGATCCCGACCGCAAGCATCGCCGTGAGCATGACATCGCAATCGTGAGCCTTCATCGAAGCATTTTGTTCTCTTTAGCGTGCACGCTTTCCCGACTGGGGCCGGTATCCGTAGGGAAGTTTGACACTACGAAAGAAGTCGCACAACTCCCCCGGCTCTCTTGGCGGGTCGGTTTACTACAGACAAAGGTGGATTCGCACCGGTTTCGTCGTTAGGAAGGAGCTCGGGCCTTATGTCCATCTCCTCTAGGTCAGCTCTTGCTTTATCATGGTCCTTCGATTTCCATTTGTCATTCATGAGTGTCCCAAGCAAACTTCCAAAGACGTTCTTTTTCACGTGCATGATATCTATACTTGGGCGAACCGCTATGTCTTTTTCCAAAGAAGGTAGCTCCCATAGGATTGACATTTTCTTCCACCTCTTCTTATCGGCAGTGCTTTTTGCGGTTTCTAGCTCTTCGAGCTGCTTTCTTTCTTTGTTTCTTGTTTGTTTCCTTTGGTTCGTCAAAAGGCGGTCGATCCTTTACCACCGCCAGAACCTGTTCCCCATTGAAATGCCTTGGTGCACCGCTTTTCTCTTCCTCCCATCAAACCGACGTTTCATCTCACGTATGGATGCTTTGTAGGAAGGAAACGCTTGCTTTTACATAAACCCTCTTCTTTGAGTTATTATTCACCAAAACAAGCCTCGTGTCGCCTAAGCAATGAAAGCGCCTTTTCTCTCCTTGTTTCCATCCGCACACGCCACGGTGTCCCGGAATATCGCTGATTGTGGTGAAGAGCAGGCACGAAATTGAAGCGCTCTTTCTTGTAAGCATCGCACACACCGACACCACCCTCTTTCCGTAGCTCCTTGAGATCGCCAACAAGCGGCCTCGTGTACACATCGATGTCAATACCTGGCCGATGAGGACCAGAGCTCAAGACTAACATCATCATGTACCTCCTCGTGTTACACACCCGCGGTGGAAGATTGTAGATAGTTAATAGCACCGCCGCAGACACTATGTGTGCTACTCATGTTACCAAAGGGGTTCATGCCATCTCGTGCTCGCTGCAAACCGAATATTCCTTGGGTCATCAGAAAAAGTTTTATGTTTGTGATCAATGTCCCGCCACTGAATACCATCTGCTGGGTGCCTGTTGACTGTCACCAACGACATATTTTTCCCGTCAACTTACTACCATAAAGGGAATGAAACTATACCTTTTATACTCATATACATTTATTACTAATATATTTCCACTTGTAATGTCCGAAATGTATTTTGTAGTTTTTATAATAAAAACAGTGGAGATATTTCGACTAAAAGTATGCAACCCCGAAAGCGCATTTCGTAATACTTCAAGCCCAGGGTGGAAATGGACCAAAACGCCGAGTTGGGCCGAGCAAACACCACCGCCAGACTTTTCAGCCCAACAACGCCACCCCTCGGCCGAAGCCTGAGCTCGCCGAGCCAGATCTGCAAGCTACAAGACCCTAAGGTGCGCCCAAGCACCCTAAGGTGCGCCCTCATCCCACTTTGGTGCCGAACCGGCCCAACCTTGGCGAGGTGGTACATTAAGTGCATAGGAGTACAGCCAATGTGTGGCCGGTGGTGGTGAAATCCATAAAACAAGCCCAAGAAGTCGAGGCCCAAATCCAACATGAAATCATACCGGGCCGCAGAACATGGGTTCAATGTTTTGGGCATAACTTTCATATAATGAAATCGGATTTCGATCCACCAACCAAAACGAAGCTTACTCCGAGGCCCACGCACTCCTGCAAAATTTCAGGCCAAACAGCCCACATCTTGGTGTGCCCGCACCAAGTGGTGCGCGCTGGCACTCGGGCGGTCGCTGCCGGGAATGGTTGTCGTAATTCTCTCTCGAGCCTAGAGCACCCATGTGTTTGTATCCAAAAAAAAAAAAAAAACAAAAAATAGTTATTTATTTTTCTTTTTCAAATTGAAGCCTACTCCATTTCGAAAACCTTCTCGCTTCAATGGGGAGTTCACAAGAGCCACAATCTTTTTTCAAAACCAAAATTTTTATCTAGCTATGAACTCACCCTAATTAAAAAAAATTGGTTCGGGCACACTCCATCTCCGTGACCATTTTGAAAATCTATGTTGCCACCTACAGATTTCGAATTAAGATCAAGCCCATGCCCCGCTAGTACACTAGTACACTTTGTCGTAGGAAGTTTGAATGGGGACCGAGAAGAACTCAAAGACAATTTTTTGTCTAGCATTCTTTTCCCATCAATGCCTACCAAGGACAATCCTCGATCTCAAGTAGGATGAGAAGGAGTCCATAGGTGCAGCCTAGGCCGATTTATAATGTTTATACATGTTGGCCTAGACTTGTCATTACCCAGTAGTGTGCTTTTTGCATATCTTTTGTTCTGGGTATTGACATTGATGCTGCCCTATGCCTTGACGTGACCATTGAGGGTCGCTTTACTCGTAAACCTATAACGGAACATAGGAAAACCCTTGAACACATCCTAGAGAAGCTTGCTTCCCGTTGTAGAACCTTACCCCCATGACAAGGGCATGTCAAGCTTTTGAGGAGCCCTCATCACCAAACCATTCCTCATACCATCGTTAGAACCGACCGTTGAGCTCCTCTCTCTCAACCACGAACACCGAAGGAAGGAATGCTTCGTCCTTCGAGTTCGCGATTGAATTCAAGGATGGTGGCGTAACCCTCGAAAGCCGAGGTGCGCTTTAGACTCCCATATATACCCCATCCTGATTTCAATTTCTCATAGGCTACCCTCTCGAAAAAGCTTTTTCATGAAAAACCTATAGAGGGGAGCCGTGATGAGAAGTTGGGAAAGAATGTTTCCGCTTCTCACACCTTGACATCCCAAAGGCGAAGCATCTTCCCAACCAAAACCCGCTCGAGGGGGCGAAGTTTATAACTCTACTGCTTCACCCAAGTTGTTTTCACATCTTAGTGAAACGAAACACCCGTCACCCCTCACACGAATGCAAGTCATGTCCCTTCCGGCCGCTTAAGACGTTGTTCTTGACAATGGTCAAGATTCAACGTTCGCCCTTCATGACACATCTTTTGAGGAGAAAACCTCATGTGCCATGGACATGCACGGCGACAACTCTTGAGACCAAGCGTAAATTTGTTTTTGAGCATAACAAGTTGTCACTTGAGACTTCTCACATGCTCATCTTTGGGTCTTCTTGAGTTTGTCTTGCTTCTAGCCGAAGTGCTTCGACGAAAATTACAACCACCTCTTGGTTCTCTTTGTAAACCTTTTTAAGAATGGTTGCAAGCCTCGTAGTAGCATGATGACGCTAACCTTGCAAACTTTGAGCGTAATGCTAAATTCTCGGTGGTGAACCGGGAACTTCACCACTAGCCAAGCAGGATGTTTTCCCACCCATTGCTTTTACGACCATAAAGAAAGCACCGCCGTGAGATACCCCGACTATCTTAAAAAAAAAGAGCACAAAAAAAGTCTTTCTCTCTTCTTATTAATAAAAGCAAGAACATGTTATCAAGTTAGTATGCACCTTCGGGTATTCTTGTCGCTAACCATTTCGGTGGAGATCGATTAAGAAGAACAAAGAGGCATGCGACGCCGAGAACATGAGGGCTACATCACCCAAAAAAATATTATTATGATGTTCATGGGTGACTTTAACATGCTCAAGAGGAGACTGACCTTGCACACTTGACTTTTACACAAAAAGTCTAAGTGTGGGGAAGATGGTGACAATCCCAAGTTCCATCCACCGTGGATCATACAAAAAAAAAAAAAAAAAATGATGAGTGAATAAAAAGATGATGTCAGCCCGCCTTGCTAAAAAAAAGATGAAAAAAAAAAGAGAGAGAAAAAAAAAATGAAAAAAAAGAAAAAAAAAAAAAAAAAAGAAGAGAGAAGAGAGAGGTAAAAAAAAAAGATGAGAGAAAAAAAAATATATATATAAGAATGTTGTTGAAAAAAAAAATAGAATAGAAAAAAAAACAATAAGAGAGGGAGGAGTAGGTTGGCCCCACACGGTCAAGATAAACATCAATGAGCTGCTCGACTCCACCCTTCATTGCTTCAACAAGCAAGAAGGGCTCGCCTCTCATCCTTTGTTGCTATCATCAAGACCCATGGCCCGCACACACGTCATGTGTGTGTGGCCTAGCCTTGAGATGCACCTGGGCTGAGCCATCAAGCAAACCGCAAAGAACTCCTTCAATGCTTCATCCATAAATGCCGACGGTATTTATACTCAGGTATACAAAGGTAACATTCACCATCTCCTCACTCATTTTTTTGTCTCCATGAAAATAAAACTTTATGCTTTCCATGCCATGGCATATGCTTGAGTTTGGGTGCACCCACATGTGTACACGTGTAATGCATCCATAGGTCTTTTTAAATTGAGCGTGGTGCTTAGGTTAAAATGATCTTCTTTAATCAAAACTTTGACATGGTGTCAAAGCTAGGCTAATGAACTTAGAGCTTTGTTGTCATGATCTTTGGAAGTATCTTATGTTGGAGATGATCAAGGCTATGTTTTTCAATGCTTCTTTATGTTAGCCTTGCTTGAGTGATGTTGAGGTGAATAAAAAAAAATATATAAAAAATAAAATAAATAAAATAATAATCATAATAAAGGCTCCACGGTATCCTTTGCCGATAGAGCCATGTTGTTGTTTTTGTTTTGTTTTCTTTGTTTAAAATAAAACACAGTACAAGAATAAGTGTGGGGAGATCTTTCAAAACATATAAGCACACCTATCCGAGATCTCCCCAACACAAATGCACGAGCGCCGAACAATTCCACGGTGGAGAAGGACAAGACGAATCGACTACCATTAACTCCTTCCTCTTCAAACTAAGTGGTTTGTGCAAAACTCTCACTCTCACATCTCATAAGAATAAAAGAAAGGGGAGAGAAGAGAATGAGGAAAAATGAGAGAAGAGGAGATAAACCTTTCAACCCCAAGTTCTTTGTCCCGCTTTTTGTGATGACATCAAAAGACAAGCTTGGGGGAGCCTCCAACCACGCGACCCATCACAACTCAAATCATTGCGCACAAGCTAGCACAACCATGAAAGGTAAGTAAAGAGCTAGCTTGGGGGAGGACTCCAAGAAAGGTAAACGTGTATCTCACATTTTGATTATATTCTCTATCTTATGAAAATGATGAGTTATGCTAAAAAAAGGGAGACAAAAATTCCATTCCTATACATATGAGTTATAAAAATGTTTAGCTTTAGTCCCTTGTTGAAATGATGAATAGTTGCTCGCTTTTATGTTTTGCCTATGCCTAGTTTATAATTCGAATTTCTCTAAAGTTTGGGTTTAGTGGCTAAGTCTAAAAAACTTATCCTCGAAAAACCTGATTCATGTGGGTTGCATAAGCTCAATCTAGTCTAAGTTGTTGCCAAGTATGATATGGTACAAATAGATTTACTATGATTTCGTCCAAAAAGAGAAACTTGACATCCGAGAATCTAATTTGAAAGAAAAGAGAAATGATATGGGCTATGCTAAAAAAAAAAAAAAAGAGATGAAAATGGACATGTGTCCGAGGGCTAGTAGAGCCCACATCTCCAAAAAAAAAAAAAAAGAAAGAGAGGAAATAAAAGACAAAAGTCTAGGGGCGAGTAGAGCCCACCTCTCCAATATATATATATATATATATAGCAATAAAGCCCATACTTTCTTCTCGAAAAAAATAATCTAAATAAATAAATCCCGGATAAAAAGTTGATCAAAAAAAAAAAGGGGATGAATGAAAAGTATTTCTGTTATAACCGTTCTATCTCGGCAACCGCCCAAGACTTTGAGAAAAGCTAAAAAGCCCCGCTACGATGAAAGGTAATAAAGGGTGAGAAAAAGATGTGCCATTTTATTCAAACTTTAGTAGAAAATCTTATTATAACCCCGCACTTGAAAAACATAATTGGCATAGTAGCAACTCCTAATCAACAACCAAGTATTCATCTTTTTGCTCGAGGACGCCAAAGCAAAGGGTAAGCTTGGGGAGTTTGTTGACGGTCACCAACGACATATTTTTCCGTCAACTTACTACCATAAAGGAATGAAACTATACCTTTTATACTCATATACATTTATTACTAATATATTTCCACTTGTAATGTCCGAAATGTATTTTGTAGTTTTTATAATAAAAACAGGGTTGAGATACGACCAAAAGCACGCAACCATGGAAAGCGTATTTCTCGAATACTTCAAGCCTGGGTGGAAATGGACCAAAACGCCGAGTTGGGCCGAGCAAACACCACCAAGCCAGACTTTTCGTGCCCAACAACGCCACCACTCCCGCCGAAGCTCGAGCTCACTCGAAGCCGGGGTGCGTGGCTTAGACCCTAAGGTGCGCCCGCACCCACTTTGGTGCCGAACCGCCCAACCTTGGCGAGGTGGTACATTAAGTGCATAGGAGTACAGTCCATGTGTGGCCGGGGTGAAATCCATAAAAACAAGCCCAAGAAGTCGAGGCCCAAATCCAACATGAAATCATACCGACCACACGACATGGGTTCAATGTTTTGGGCATAACTTTCTCATACGAAATCGGATTTGTGATCCACCGGTCAAAACGAAGCTTACCCCGAGCCCACGCACTCCTGCAAAATTTCAGGCCAAACGGCCCACATCTTGGTGCGCCCGCACCAAGTGGTGCCAGCAAGATCCCGCGGGCGCCAACCGGGCCCAAATTTCTCGAGGCGGTGCATTACCTTCCAAAAGTGTGTTGCCGACGTTGGTTGGTCGGTTTGGGCTGATTAGGAAGGTGTACCAAGGTCGGTTTGGTTCCTTCCATATGGGGAGGGACATTTTCCAACAAGCCCCCTCTCCTCTACCTATAAAAGGAGGCCCTCTCCCTCTTCCTCAACACACCAATTCCATACAACACAAGGAGGAGCCACAATGTAATAGAGAGGAGAGAGTTCCATTCTTGTTCTTCTTCCCCCTCTTAGTTCTAATGGAGAAGTGAGAGAGGAAAGGCTAGAAGGAAGTTTGGTTCCTTCTACACAGGAGTTGTCGGTCCGCCCACCGTATGCCGCGGCTCCTAGGAAGTCGGAGTGCGGAGTTGCCGGTACCCGCTTCGCTTGTACCTCTACAAGCTACTTACACTTTGGTGAGAAAGCTTGTGATTATCTTTCGCTTATTGTTCTTCAAGTATATTATCTTAGCTGTTATAGACTTGCGGGATCGATAGTCGTACCTTCGGTCGTAACTCTTGGAGAAGGAACTCTTTGACCGGGAACCTTGATCAACCCAAGAGTTGTGGATGGTAGTGCAACGTGGTGTTTGGGCTAGCATTCACCTATCTTTATGGTGCATCCCACGGTTGAGGGGGTAGGCGGCTTGGTCGTGACAAGCCTTGTCCGTCCCCTTGAAATCCCCCACGTTCGGGCGTGTCGTAGAGCTAATTGCCGGACTACCTGCCCGGTTGGGTGCGGGCTCGGTGCCCGTGAGTAGACAACGGACTCTAGAAATCCCCCGCCTGAAAACCTAGGCCCATAAAGATACCTCACTATCCATAGTTATCCTAGGGTGGCCCCGCTCAAAGATTAGAGCGCAAACCGCCTGTGGAAAATACGATACCCTAAATATTTCCGGGTGAAAGCTACAACGACAATTCCGTGCGCTTTTGCGGATTTATCGTGTGCGTTAAGAAACGTCAACGGTTGCCTTATATAATCATCACGCTTCCGGCCATCCGAGTGCCATGTCATCGATCGTGCGTCCTCGGAGGTTGCAAAAAGACGTTTTAGGCGAGGAATTATTGGAAAGTACCATGCAACCTTCCGAGGAACTTTACGGCGCACCTCCGCCTTCTTCACCATCATCGGTTGTTCGCTTGTAACGAGAGGTTTTACACTTGGGGCATGCAGCAAGATTTGCATAGTCACCTCGGACAGATGCGCCATACATGCAAGCATGAATTTTCTCGAACTTCAATCCCAAAGGACAAACGATCTTTTTGGCCTCATATGTCGTCTTTGGCAACACATTCTGTGGGGAAGCATATCCCCAATCACCCCTAGCAATTGTCTAAAGCTCTTGTCAGTCAATGGTTCTCCGCCTTGAGTTGGAGAAGCTTTAGTGTACCGTATAGCTTGGAAAAACTCTTTACGCTAGGCGAAAGAGAGTGGTGTCCTCATATCTTTCAAGAGCTGTTCCGGCTTCTTCAACTCTTCAGCCAGTGTATTCATCGTAGCCCATGCCATCACACAACAACTTGTCCATATCCTCAACAGTAGGGACGGGGCTCGCAGCAAGCTCGCTACTTCATCATCGATAATTATTTCCTCATCCTCAAATGTCGCTTCTTCCTCGCCACCGGGCACCACTTTCGGAACCCGCGCTTGTTCTCCGTCGTTGACACCTTCTCCATCCTTGTTCCAACTTGTGTACCCGACCATGAAACCTCGAAGGATTAGGTGGGCATGGGTAAACGAACTCGAGTATTGCATCCGTTCTCCCGCAGTCCACACATGGGCACCACAAACCCGGCATCCGGGTCTCGCGCATATCGGCCTCCCCAGGCTGACTAGGAAAAGATTGCAACCCATCTATGTACTCACGACCGCCGCGTCTCTCCCCGGTACATCCAAAGGGCTTTCGATCCCCCATCGTCTACAAAATTAAGCATGGTGGAAATGGAAGAAATCCTCGACCAATTTAAGTCAAGATATTGTTGCCAACAACTAGATGCTTTAATTCTATCTCACCCATTATGCATTAATCGATGCGAAGCACTATTGTATTTTAATTAGAAGCGTCCGTAGCTAGGGCTTGCTCACCTACGCTTCGTAGATCGGCCCGACCACCGTACCGGCGACCCCTGCAGGCCGGCGGAGCATGGCCTCGCCACGGCTGAAATCCTGCGGCGGTCGGGCGAGCACGCCGACGACACAAGATGGCGGCGAAACGCGCGCGTCACGCCCTTCTTGCGTCGCTGCTGGAAACGCGACGAGCACCAATATAATGCCGGAGAGGAACACGGTGACAAGGGAGGAGAGCTCTAAGCACGCCCGCGGTACTTACGGCTCGATATGGCGGAGCACACACCAACGCAAGCCGCCCCCCGTGCATTGCGCCTCATTGCCCCCCCCAGTGTGCCGCCACCGCCCGGAGAGAGACGGTGCTCAAGTGTGTGGCAAAGAACGCCTTATATATATCCGCGATAACCCGGCGGCTAACCCGAACGCGACGTATAAGGTACAGCGACGTACTAAAGAATCGTCGCTAACGTATAACCCTAACCGGGTGCGCTTACAAACGCATATCCGCTTTACTAGGTAGGAGTACTATAGTTCTGAGACACATGGTACCACATACGCGCCAGAACCCAATGAACGTGGCGCGCGTCGCGATGTGCCGCCGATCCTTACACGCATGCCGACATCCATCGTCGGCGGAAATGGCCCAAATTGTTGTACCACAAGAGAACGGGTCTAACATGTAGGTCCAAATTCGAGCCCAAAGGAAGGCCGGCCGGGAGTGAAGCGGAGGCCCGTTCAAAACCGGATGCGAGGCCCGGCCAAATTCGATGCAGTACGACGCGTGTCAACATCCATCGTCTCTAGCGGGGAAAAAGACGACCGTAAGACTCGGGAACAAATACAAAGCTGCGTCAACCAGCCGAAGCGCTCGCTCACCGACATGTGTGCCCGCGGCTGGACACCACGGACACTGTGGGACTCTGGCAGAACGCACGATCGTAACATCGACGGCGATTCGCGCACGCTGCACCCATGGCGTGCGTTTAAGCGTATACGCGTGTCCGCAATACCGAACAGCGGCACCGCAAAGAAGCGACAACACACGTCACGTAAATGACCGCGTGTCGGTAGCGGTTGCGACATGTACGAACACCTGATAACACAACTTGTTCGAAACTATACAGCGTCGGTAGGAGCCGCGACATGTCTGAACACCTCCTAACACAACTCGCCGAAAATAAACGCCATCGGTAGTGGTTTCGCGACACGTACGTTTACCCGATAACACAACTCGTCTAAAATAAACGTCGGTAGTGGTTGGGACATGTACGCACACCTCTAACACAACTTCGTCACGAAAATAAACGACTTTAATTTGCGTGGCGTTCACGGACCCTTGTACTGTTCCGCGTGTCGGATCGCGGGCACGCGATGCATGCCGGTGTCAAGCAACACGATTTGGGTATCGACCAGCGGTCTGTGAATCCAGCGTCTGTAATACTCGTAACGGTACGCATGGCGACGCGCCGAAAAGGTGTCTCGTAAGCAAAAAACACGTCTAAATTAGGGGTTGCATCCACAAATGATCGGTCTCGAAAAATGCGCCGATGAAACACGGTTCGAGATACGTTGAATTCTCACGAGACACTTTCGGTTTCAAAAAGCATTCGCCGTGGCCCGGCGTCTATGCCCGGCCAACGAAAAACGCTGCGGATTAAGAAAAACGTATCGCGTTACATGAACACACGCCCGTAATGACCTCCTCGGACGCCGTATTGGTCTTGTGGGACCATCCGATGCCTACATCGGCTTCGCCAGCCCAGCGCGTTAGTAATGTCACAACACAAACCGCTCGTTATTAGTGACGTTTACGGGCTCAATGGCGGTTATTAGCCTTTTACATAGTGATAACTACAATGTTGTTGTTATCCACTTCTTTATTTTCTTTATAGATGAATATGCGTGCTCAAGTAAACACGACTGCCTGTAAGAGTACTACGGGTATCTTGTCATACAAAAATGTGCATATTAAATGAACCGCCACGAAACTATAGTTTCTTTATACTCCACTATTCTGAACTACCTTTTTTTTTTTGGTGACACATTGCCCACGAGCACCTGTTCGCTTGTTTAATAGTATCTGTGAGAGAATAAGCTGAAACAAGATGAAACAAGATTGCAAGAACAAGCGAAACAGGGCTCTCGTCTACTCCTCATACACTTGCCTATTATAGAATTGAACGTATAAGCGTATCCTCGGATGGATGTATTGAGTTGTACATATCGAACTTGACACACGGCTACTACATTAATGTTGTTACCTTTGTGTTTTTGTTTTAGGAGACGCAACTACTCTGCTATTTTCTTTATAGATAAATATACATGCTCAAGAACACCGAACGCTCCTATTAAATGAAATGTTACTAAACTGCAGTTTGTCTATACTATTCTATTCTGAACTACATTTAATTTATTTTGTGTTACGTCACTCTGTGGTTCTTGTAGTCCTAATAGGCGCCTATTGCAGAATTGAACTGTATAATATTAGCCTCACATGGATACTTCGGTGATTTCCATCCAACAAACAGCATCAACAGCGCCATCCGGTGTCGCTGAATTTTTCGGTCGCCACGGTGAGGAAAGGTGATAATTCGGCTGCTTATTTTCTTCATATATGAATACACAAGATCGAGAACACTAAGCGCTCTCACGAAAGTACTACTACTATCTTGTCTTACAAAAATTTTCCCCGCTAAAACGAACCCATGCTAAACTACGGTTTGTTTATATTCTTCTATTCCCGAACTACTTCCTCGGCCCCGGTTTGTAAGTCGCTTTGACTTTTTGGTACATCCATTTAGCTATGTATCTAGATACAATAATATGCTGGATACATAACAAAATGGACGAACCAAAAAAGCCAAAGTTTACGACAATTTGGAAACGGAGGGAGTGCAATTTTGTGATCCATTGCCTCTCTCCATTAGAGTGGCCATTTTTCTGTTGGTTCGCCAAAACTTAACGCAACCCTCCTCCTTTACCCGGGTTTGGGACCTGTTCGGTGACGAAGCTACTTGATGACTTCCATCCAACGGCCGGCATCAACGCATCATCCGGTGTCGCTGAATTTTTCGATCGCCCGGGAAGTGCGGAAAGGTGATAATTCTCTTTGCTTATTTTCTTCATAGATGAATACAAAAGCTTGAGAACACTAAGCTGTTACGTCAAGTACTACTACTATCTTGTCTTACAAAAATTTTTCCCACTAAGCGAATCATTGCTAAACTACTGAGGTTGTTTATATTCCTCTATTCCTGAACTACTTCTTTTGTTTTAGTTTGTAAGTCGTTTTGACTTTTTGGTACATCCATTTAGCTATGTATCTAGATACAATAATATGCTGGATACATAGCAAAATGGACGAACCAAAAAGTCAAAGCGACTTACAATTTGAAACGAGGGAGTGCAATTTTTTGTGATCTCATTGCCTCTCGTGGATTGTGTAGTCCTCCGGGTTGCCTATTCTGCAAATTGAATCGTATAATATTAGGGCCTTGCTAATTTCAGTGTGACTGAAATTTTCAAATCTTTTCGAGCGAAATGCTTTTTTTTTAGATAATGGATGAGAAAAACATCCGGCCTCTACATCCGAGGATGTACCACGACCAATTATTACAAGTAGTGGATAAAAGGTAGAGCAAAACAAGTCTCTAAAAGCAGATAAAGAGAACTAAAGCAAATGATAAATGTGCTTACACCCTCTATAGGGAAACTCCAAAGTAATCATTTCTAGTTTTTGATAATTAGCGAGAGTGTGTTCTTGTCTTGTTCATCACGGCAAATCGGGCTCGATACCGCGACCAATAGGCTCATCCGAAAATAACCTTCAACAACGAGAAAACTTTCATTTTGTTAAAGATAATATTGTTTCGACAAATACCAAATGGCCCAAAGATATATAGCTGTGACGCCAACCCAAATCAAGTTTCTAATCCTTTTATTCTGATTAGTAAGCCATGTACCAAACATATGGCTTATGTAGATCTAGGCTGGTTTAGGCCAGTAGCATAAAAGATGATCCTCCATACCGTTTTCGAATACGGACAATCTAGGAATAGGTGTTGGATGGTCTGATTCATATTACAACCAACACATTTCTGGCTTCCTTTCCAGTTTTTCCTAGTGAGGAAAGGCGATAATTCTGCTGCTTATTTTCTTCATAGATGAATACACGAGCTCAAGAACACCGACCGCTTCCTCGCCGAAAGTACAACTATCTTGTCTTACGAAATTTTCCTACTAAACGAACTATTGCTAAACTACGCTTTGTTTATATTCTTCTCTTCCCGAACTACTTCCTCCGTTCTTCGTTTGTAAGTCGCTTTGACTTTTTGGTACATCCATTTAGCTATGTATCTAGATACAATAATATGCCCGGATACATAGCAAAATGGACGAACCAAAAAAGTCAAAAGCGACTTTTACAATTTGGAAAGGAGGGAGTGCAATTTTTTGTGATCCGTGCCTCATTCCATTAGAGTGGCTATTTTTTATGCTGGTTCTCCAAACTTAACGCAACCCTCCTCCTTTACCCGGGTTTGGGACCTCTCTCGGTGACCAAGCTTAGTTCGGTGATTTCCATCCAACAAAGGCATCAACGGTGTCGCCTGAATTTTTCGATCGCCAGAAGTGAGGAAAGGTGATAATTTCGCCGCTTATTTTCTTCATAGATGAATACACAAGCTTGAGAACACTAACCGCTTCCTGTCGAGTACTACTACTATCTTGTCTTACAAAAATTTTCCCACTAAACGAATGTTGCTAAACTACAGTTTGTTTATATTCCTCTATTCCTGAACTACTTCTTTCGTTTCGGTTTGTAAAGTCGCTTTGACTTTTTGGTACATCCATTTATCTATGTATCTAGATACAATAATATGCCCGGATACATAGCAAAATGGATGAACCAAAAAAAGTCAAAAGCGACCTACAATTTGGAAACGGAGGGAGTGCAATTTTTTTGTGATCTCGTGCCTCGTGGATTGTGTAGTCTTCACAGCTGCCTATTACGTAATTGAATCAGTATAATATTAGGGCCTTGCTAATTTCAAGGTGACTGAAATTTTCAAATCTGTTCAGCGACAATGCTTTTTTTGTTTTTAGATAATGGATGAGAAAAACATCCGGCCTCTACATCCGAGGATGTACACGACCACTTATTACAAGTAGTGGATAAAAAGGTAGAGCAAAATAAGTCTCTAAAACAGATAAAGAGAACTAAAGCAAATGATAAATGTGCTTCCACCCTCTATAGGGAAACTCTAAAGTAATCACTTCTAGTTTTTACGCTAATTAGTGAGAGTGTGTTCTTGTCTTGTTCATCACGCAACTAGGCTCGCACCACGGCCAATAGGCTCATCCGAAAATAACCTTCGACAACGAAAAACTTTCATTTTGTTAAAGATAATATCGTTTCGACAAATACCAAATGGCCCAAAGATATAGTCGTGATGCCAACCCAAATCAAGTTTCTAATCCTTTTATTCTCGATTAGTAAGCCATGTACCAAACATATGGCTTATGTAGATCTAGGCTGGTTTAGGCCAAGAGCATAAAAGATGATCCTCCATACCGCTTTTCGAATACGGACAATCTAGGAAAATGTGTTGGATGGTCTCATTCATATTACAACCAACATATTTCGGCTTCCTTTCCAGTTTTCCTAGTGAGGAAAGGCAATAATTCTCCGCTTATTTTCATCATAGATGAATACACAAGAACACCGAAGAACAACGGCTTGACAAAATTGCCGAGTACTACTACTATCTTGTCTTACAAAATTTCCTAATAAACGAACTGTTGCTAAACTACAGTTTGTTTATATTCATCTATTCCCGAACTACTTCTTCCATTTTAGTTTAGTAAGTTGCTTTGACTTTTTTGGTACATCCATTTAGCTATGTATCTAGATACAATAATATGCCTAGATATATAGCAAAATGGACGAACCAAAAAAAAGTCAAAAGCGACTTACAATTTGGAAACGGAGGGAGTGCAATTTTTGTGATCTCGTGCCTCGTGGATTGTGTAGTCCTCACGGTACGCCTATTACGCAATTGAATCAGATAATATTAGGGCCTTGCTAATTTCGGTGACTGAAATTTTTCAAATCTGTTCGAAGCGACGAAGCTTTTTTTTAGATAAGGGATGAGAAAAATATCCGGCCTCTACATCCGAGGATGTACACAGCCAGCTATTACAAGTAGTGGATAAAAAGGTAGAGCAAAACAAGTCTCTAAAACAGATAAAGAGAACTAAAGCAAATGATAAATGTGCTTCCACCCTCTATAGGGAAACTCCAAAGTAATCACTTCTAGTTTTACGCTAATTAGCGAGAGTTTGTTCTTGTCTTGTTCATCACGCCGCAATTGGGCTCGCATCGCAGCCCAATAGGCTCATCTGAAAATTACCTCCGACAACGAGAAAACTTTCATTTTGTTAAAGATAATATCGTTTCGACAATACCAAATGGCCCAAAGATATAGTCGCGACGCCAACCCAAATCAAGTTTCTAATCCTTTTATTCTCGATTAGTAAGCCATGTACCAAACATATGGCTTATGTAGATCTAGGCCGGTTTAGGCCAAGAGAATAAAAGATGATCCTCCATACCGTTTTCAAATACGGACGATCTAGGAATAGGTGTTGGATGGTCCGATTCATATTACAACCAACACATTTCTGGCTTCCTTTCCAGTTTTCCTAGTGAGGAAAGGCCATAATTCTGGTTCTTATTTTCTTCATAGATGAATACACGAGCTCAAGAACACCGACTTGCTCTGTCGAGTACAACTATCTTGTCTTACGAAATTTTCCTACTAAACGAACTATTGCTAAACTACGCTTTTGTTTATATTCTTCTATTCTGAACTACTTCCTCCGCTAGGTTTGTAAGTCGCTTTGACTTTTTGGTACATCCATTTAGCTATGTATCTAGATACAATAATATGCCCGGATACATAGCAAAATGGACGAACCAAAAAGTCAAAGCGACTTACAATTTGGAACGGAGGGAGTGTAATTTTTTGTGATCTCGTGCCTCTGTCCATTAGAGTGGCTATTTTTTACGCCGGTTCTCCAAACTTAACGCAACCCTCCTCCTTTACCCGGTTTGGGACCTCTGCTCGGGTGACCAAGCTACTTCAGTGATTTCCATCCAACAAAGGGCATCAACGGTGTCGCCTCGAATTTTTCGGTCGCCCGAAGTGAGGAAAGGTGATAATTCTCGGCCGCTTATTTTCTTCATAGATGAATACACAAGCTTGAGAACACTAACCGCTTCCTCGAAGTACTACTACTATCTTGTCTTACAAAACTTTTCCCACTAAACGAACTGTTGCTAAACTACAGTTGTTTATATTCCTCTATTCCTGAACTACTTCTTCCGTTTTGATTTGTAAGTCGATTTGACTTTTTTGGTACATCCATTTAGCTATGTATCTAGATAAAATAATATGCCTGGATATATAGCAAAATGGACGAACCAAAAAAGTCAAAGCGACTTACAATTTGGAATGGCGGGAGTGCAATTTTTTGTGATCCGTGCCTCGTGGATTGTGTAGTCCTCACAGATCGCCTATTACATAATTGAACTCAGTATAATATTAGGGCCTTGCTAATTTCCAGGTGACTGAAATTTTTAAATCTGTTCAGGCGATGAAGCTTTTTTTTAGATAAGGGATGAGAAAAATATCCGGCCTCTACATCCGAGGATGTACACAGCCAGTTATTACAAGTAGTGGATAAAAAGGTAGAGCAAAACAAGTCTCTAAAACAGATAAAGAGAACTAAAGCAAATGATAAATGTGCTTCCACCCTCTATAGGGAAACTCCAAAGTAATCACTTTTCACTTCTAGTTTTACGCTAATTAGCGAGAGTGTGTTCTTGTCTTGTTCATCACGCCGCAACTAGGCTCGCATCACCGCAGCCAATAGGCTCATCCGAAAATAACCTTCGACAAACGAAAACTTTCATTTTGTTAAAGATAATATCGTTTCGACAAATACCAAATGGCCCAAAGATATAGCCGTGGACGCCAACCCAAATCAAGTTTCTAATCCTTTTTATTCTGATTAGTAAGCCATGTACCAAACATATGGCTTATGTAGATCTAGGGCTGGTTTAGGCCAAGAGCATAAAAGATGATCCTCCATACCGTTTTCGAATATGGACAATCTAGGAAAATGTGTTGGATGGTCTCATTCATATTACAACCAACACATTTCTGGCTTCCTTTCCAGTTTTCCTAGTGAGGAAAGGCGATAATTTGCCGCTTATTTTCTTCATAGATGAATACACAAGCTCAAGAACACCGATAGCTACTGCCGAAAGTACTACTACTATCTTGTCTTACAAAAATTTCCTACTAAACGAATTGTTGCTAAACTACGGTTTGTTTATATTCATCTATTCCCGAACTACTTCTTCCATTTTCAGTTTGTAAGTCGCTTTTGACTTTTTGGTACATCCATTTAGCTATGTATCTAGATACAATAATATGCCCGGATATATAGCAAAATGGACGAACCAAAAAAGTCAAAGTGACTTACAATTTGGAACGGAGGGAGTGCAATTTTTGTGATCTCGTGCCTCGTGGATTGTGTAGTCCTCACTGGGGCCTATTACGAAATTGAACTGTATAATATTAGGGCCTTGCTAATTTCCAGGTGACTGAAATTTTCAAATCTGTTCAGGCGACGAAGCTTTTTTTTTAGATAATGGATGAGAAAAACATCCGGCCTCTACATCCGAGGATGTACACAGCCAGTTATTACAAGTAGTGGATAAAAAGGTAGAGCAAAACAAGTCTCTAAAACAGATAAAGAGAACTAAAGCAAATGATAAATGTGCTTCCACCCTCTATAGGGAAACTCCAAAGTAATCACTTTTCACTTCTAGTTTTCTGCTAATTAGCGAGAGTGTGTTCTTGTCTTGTTCATCACGCCGCAATCGGGCTCGCATCGCAGCCAATAGGCTCATCTGAAAATTACCTTCGACAACGAGAAAACTTTCATTTTGTTAAAGATAATATCGTTTCGACAGCGCCAAATGGCCCAGCATATAGCTGTGACGCCAACCCAAATCAAGTTTCTAATCCTTTTATTCTGATTAGTAAGCCATGTACCAAACATATGGCTTATGTAGATCTAGGCTGGTTTAGGCCAGTAGCATAAAAGATGATCCTCCATACCGTTTTCGAATACGGACAATCTAGGAAAATGTGTTGGATGGTCTCATTCATATTACAACCAACACATTTCGGATTCCTTTCCAGTTTTCCTAGTGAGGAAAGGCGATAATTCTGCTGCTTTATTTTCTTCATAGATGAATACACAAGCTCAAGAACACCGACAAATTGGCCGAAAGTACTACTACTATCTTGTCTTACAAAATTTCCTACTAAATGAACTGTTGCTAAACTACAGTTTGTTTATATTCATCTATTCCTGAACTACTTCTTCCATTTCAGTTTGTAAGTCGCTTTGACTTTTTTGGTACATCCATTTAGCTATGTATCTAGATACAATAATATGCCCGGATTTATAGCAAAATGGACGAACCAAAAAGTCAAAGCGACTTACAATTTGGAACGGAGGGAGTGCAATTTTTTGTGATCTCGTGCCTCTCGTGGATTGTGTAGTCCTCACAGACGCCTATTACGCAATTGAACTATATAATATTAGGGCCTTGCTAATTTCTAGGTGACTGAAATTTTCAAATCTGCTCAGTCGACGATGCTTTTTTTTTAGATAATGGATGAGAAAAACATCCGGCCTCTACATCCGAGGATGTACACGGCCCGATTATTACAAGTAGCGGATAAAAAGGTAGAGCAAAACAAGTCTCTAAAAAGATAAAAAAAGAACTAAAGCAAATGATAAATGTGCTTCCACCCTCTATAGGGAAACTCCAAAGTAATCACTTTTCACTTCTAGTTTTTACGCTAATTAGCGAGAGTGTGTTCTTGTCTTGTTCATCACGCCGCAATCGGGCTCGATGATCGCAGCCAATAGGCTCATCTGAAAATTACCTTCGACAACGAGAAAACTTTCATTTTGTTAAAGATAATATCGTTTCGACAAATGGCCAAATGGCCCAAAGATATAGCTATGACGCCAACCCAAATCAAGTTTCTAAACCTTTATTACGATTAGTTAGCCATGTACCAAACATATGGCTTATATAGATCTAGGGCCGGTTTAGGCCAAGAGCATAAAAGATGATCCTCCATACCGTTTTCGAATACGGACAATCTAGGAAAAGGTGTTGGATGGTCTCATTCATATTACAACCAACACATTTCTGGCTTCCTTTCCAGTTTTTCTGACATTTTATTTGTTCTCTGCCTCAGTGGTTTGTTTAGTCCTCATAAGAAAGCCTATTACAGAATTGAACTGTATAATTTTATCCTCACATGGATATTTTCAGTTGTAGATACTGAACTTGACACCTGAGTGTTACTATAATGTTGTTATCTGTGTGGTTTTGTCATAGGAAACTGCAACTACTGCTGCTTATTTTATTTATAGAGATGAATATACGTGCTCAAGATAGAACAATGACTGTACCTTTTCCTCGCCCCTAGAACTACCGGTGAAGCTTTGTCGTGTGTGCTGGCTGTTGACGACGCTCGAAAATGGTAAGCTGCAGCTATGTGATATACAAACCCTACTTATTGTTAGCTTTTTGCTTAGTGCTAGCTGTTGACTTCTCTGTGTAACCTAAATGTGTTTGATGTAGGTGTCTGATGGCACATTTACAACATCATCTGGCAACGAAACAACTTATTCTCTAGAGGATGGCTGGAGAGCTACATATGAAGAGACAGAGCAAGAGATAGATGATGGTACCACCACAGGGCAAGAGAGAGATGAGGGTACCACAGGGGGCGCTCGGGATTTTTTTCGGAGAGGGGCAGCCATCTGGCTTTTCGGTGCGAGAGCGGAGGGTTAGGACACACACAAGGTGGCCAGAAGGCAAGATAGTTGTCACGGCGCTCAAGCCGAACGGGTTTCCCACTGAGAAGGTGGCCATGCTAAGAATGAAGAGACTTGCTGGTCTGATTGCTAGAGAAAGGGTCCCCTTGCTCACAGATTCAGTCTCTTCCTTAAGCGCTGCAACAAAGGAATTCTTATTTGAGGATCGGTGTCCGAATTCATTAGAGTTTGTAGGCAACTTAAGGCCCATAGCATGTAAGAAGTCGTGGGCGTCCAAGAGGCAAAAGTTTAGGACCTTCAAAAGCAATCTAGTGCGGAATTACGTCATGAAGGGGTTGGATGCCACGGTGAAGCACCCATACATCACCAAGGACGATTGGGCGCCTTTCGGTGAAGCAAAGAGCAAAGAAAGAGGCACTGGCAACAAGTGAGAGATACAAGCGGCTTAGGGAGAAGAACAAGCATGACCACGCCTCGGGGACGTGGAGGTTATGAGGCAAAGTTCAAAGTGTGGGAGAAGGAGGACACTTACTTACTCCACAATAGCATCAAGAATCCTTGGCATGAATTTCCAGCTGAACCGCGCCGGCATTTTTTGCGGCACGGTGCGCCTAGCCGTGTCGTAATAAGGTCGCAATTGTTTGGTCGTGAAGAGTCTCGGTCTTTATCTCGAGAAGGTTTTAGAGAAGACCGCATGTGCTTCTTCCGAGGGCACCGGTGTAAGGGAAAGAGATATGCTCACAGAGGTCCCGGGCACCCCGCAGCGATAGGGCGTGTGCGTGGTATGTCTAGTATGGTCTGGTTGGAAGTTTTGGCGGCTTGCGCCGACATGTACGTAAAGAGGAAGTCTCCAGTGCGTTGCCGAAGCATATAGAGAAGAGTTTGGACCTCAACTAGATGAGCTCACAAAATAAGGTGGCGGCGTTGGAATCAGGAGGACATGGTTCATCGCCGCCAACACCCCTAGCCGTAGGTGGTGTGAAGAGCAGCTACGTGCGGGAAGCCGATTCGATGACGAACCGGATGCTGCAGCGCTTGAGATACTTTCCACGCCGCCACCATGTACCCTTGCAAAGGAAGACTCGAGGTTATCCGGGTTGAGGTAGCAAGGGGAATGGTATACCCGAATCAACTACATCTTAAAGGTCAACCAATACTAGAAGGACATTCTATTGTTTCTATTGATCATGTAACTCCCCGGTTTTGAGGCTACACTACCGATCCTCCGACAAAGCGAGATTAAGGCTCTTGGATAGGGCCGTGGTGTAAGACGATCCAAAGGGAGCAGAGCCCGCCTTCTCGTAGCATTCCTAAAGCTCTCTTCTTTTACCGCCCCAAAACCTCCCTCGTGCCTACTTCGCCCTCAATGAAAGTCAATCTAAAGGACTGTATGACACGCAGCTTTAAATGGGAATGATAGCAATGATCGTAGTCCCCCTCTCAGCCGCAATGGATGGGAATGCGGTGACTCGCCGCATGCTAATGACGGTCGAGTGCCTTGCGAGTGCATCGGCTAACGATGTGGAAACCGGCTCTCAAGGCAAGGATGACCGAGTGCCTCGCAGCGCGCAGGGGCGAGAATGCGGGAGTGGCTCGCATGACAAGAATGTCCGCAGTGCCTCTCGAGTGTAGCCGCCGAGAATCAAGCGTGGCTCAACAAATAGACGGCAAGGTCCAAACAAGCATGTTTCGTGCAAGAAGCATGGAGGTCCAAACAAGAATGTACAAGTAGTAGTGCTTCACTTGGAGTTCTCGCTCTGTACATGTTTCCATTCGCTGAATAACCACTTGTGTTTCATATGTTTTGCGCGTTACCAAACCGATGAAAAGATATGTGGGTTCTACACGCCCCACCACTTCTCGGCCGCGATGAAACAAGTTCATCTCGACCGTCACGAGGTAACTTCGGCGCAGCTCCATCATGTGCCTACCTTTGTTTGGCAATAAAGGCCATGTGTACAACGAACACTTATGCCTACCTTTCTTTGTATTAGGATTTCGATTTGTCTAGAAATTCGATTAATTCGAGGATATTAGAGGAGATCGCCAAGTTTGTTATGGAAGATATCATCAGCCCCTGAAGGCGCAAGTATTCGCTTCGTGAACCATGAGTTCCTTCGCTTTCCCTTGCCGCATGATGATCGTGGGATACATGCATTTGAACTGTGTTATTTGTGTTGTGAACAATGCGTGGCATGCCCCGAACAACTGGGTATGTCTATGTGAAGAACATTCTCGAGATACACATGAATTTTCGAGAGATACACATGAATTTTAAGAAATACACATGAATTTTCCATGCCGCAGCGCGTTTGCCATTTGTTTGTGATCGGACACGTATATGTATTATATACATATTAATAATACCAATGCTTTGGTCTGCAGACGGTTCTAGCGCGTCTGCGACATCATCATTAATACAGACGTCCCAGTTTTCTAGAGGCGTCTCTAGTCTTGGCACAATCTGCACCCATCTTAACCATGCTGTAATAATCGAATAAGTACAAACCACCGCTGGCTAACAAGCGCTCGTGGGTTTCGGAATAGTTTACGTCACGTGAATCCGCCTGCAGTAATATCTAAATAATTAACGATGTGTGTTTCCGATCGCGCCTGTGAACCACCGTTTGTAGTCTCGGCGCGGTTCTGTCGAGCACCGGTAAACGCGTTTGAAATAGAAACCTCGACCTTGAACCGCCGAAAGGGACACGCATATGTAATTTCCCGTGTAGCTACTGGACGAGCATCCCCAACAAGCGTCACGAAAAAATGCGAACAGTTACTGATCGAAAAAAAATCACGCCCCAGAAACTAAACTAAAGCTGCGACGTGGCGGACAAAATGAACGTCTAAAAAGGGTTAAGGAACTACTGACGGGTAATCTACACACGCGTCAGAAATGAAGCGAAACCACGTAATCCGGGTTTTGCATATGTTCGTAATCCGCCGTATTACGGTCCGGTTATCGTCCGCCGCGGGTTTGTATATTACTAATGCTTTACGACGCGTTCACGCCGGGCGTACGTGCGGTTTACTAGTTACAGGGCGTGTGGCACGCACATGCGTCGACATGCGCTGTCATTGTTATAAACGAGCTTTTGTAAATGGGTCTGTAGTCGAAGCTTCTACGATCGTATCTCGCTACGGCGTCACTACTTTTGCACGCCAGACATCGACATGCGATGATGTCTGCGGAGGTTTCCCCAGGGTCGCATCTTTTGTACGGTATGTTCGTAGATACCAGACCCGCAGTCGAGCAAAACCCGGGACATAGACGCGTTCCACGGCGCGTGTGTAATAGGGGCTCACCACGCACGGGAAGTTTGAGACGCACGAAATCCCGTATGTATTAAAGCCCGGCTGCGCGACGCCGCGCACGGATAGGTCTATAAAGTCGACATTTAGAGACCCTAATGGGCGTATACGCGCGCGCGAGGATCAGAAAGCCCTCAACGCCGATCAGAGGCCTTTTTTACATAGTGAGACATCTAGTTGAGGTAGCTAACCAGTCCATGCCCGCATCACATTGTATGAACTCAACCGAGAACTCAAGGTGGAATGAAATGTATACTACCCCGTAATTTCAACTCAACAACCGGTAGCTCGGTTGTAGAGTTGATGACGTAGCCATTAGCAACACGGACAAGCATTGGTGACGATAACTCCCAACCGGAAGCAGCCACGCATTCAAGGACAAATAAATGGGTGTTGCCTGAATCAACAAGAATCAACACGCTTGCCCATCAATAGAGCCTAAGAACTACATGGTAAGAAGATCGAGACTTTGAAAAGAGTAGCTGTGGGAGTCACCTCAAAAATTTGAGCAGGTGTGTCTTCTTGATTAGGAGGAGAATCGCCGGTTTGTCGGTCATCCACTTGGATACCAAACTCATCCCGGAACAGCTCCCACACTTCCCGTAAAGCATGTAGCCGTGGTTGCTTGGCACAAATGATGGCTCTGAGCCTACTTGTGGCCGCAACGCATGTAAAGACCCCGAGCATGGTGACAGCTTTTATAGGGTGGCCAGCTTTTTCCTCGGTAGCGACTTGCTTGGAGTCAACAATCTTGTCCTCAATCACCAAATTTGTCCGCCGCACGACCCGCGCAGCCGCCGATGGGAGAGGTAGAGGTGCCCCGGCTCCCGGAGGACGGAAAACACAGTGGTGCTCTATCCTCCGCACATCCACTATGTAAAAAAAAGGCCTCTACACGCGTTGAGGGCTTCTACAATGGCTGCAGCCTTCTTTATTAGGGTCTCTAAATGTCCGACTTTACGCATCTGTCCGTAGTGAGCATCCCCGCAATAAGCTTTAATATAGACGGGATTTCATGCGCCTCAAACTTCCCCGTCTCATAGGTGAGCCCTTGTTACACACGCCGCGGAACGCCCGTGTCCTAGGGTTTTGCTCGACCGTGGTCTACGCATCTACGCGCATACCCCCGCTTTAAGATGCGACTCGCATTCGAAACCTCACGTACTCCACGGCATCGCAATCGACCGCATCAAGGCCCAAAAGTAGTGACGCCCGATAGCAAAGATACGATCAACAGAAGTTTCTCGATCGCACAGTAATCATTTTACAAAAACTGGCGCGTTCAGAATAATGACGCTGGCACGCCGACGCTGCCGCGTGTGCCACGCGCCCGTAATCGTAAACAGCACGTGACGCCCTGCGCTGAAACGCCCAGTAAAGCATTAGTAATATATGCACTGCGGTGGACGATAACCGATCGTAATACGGGCCGGTTACGCATATACGCAAACCCGGCCCGGTTTCGCTTCATTTACGCGACGGTGGTGTAGATTACATGTCTCAGTTCCTCAACCCTTTTTACAGACGTTGTTATGGTCCGCCACGCCTCAGAGCTTTCGCTTAGTTTACGTGACGTGGTTTTTCTTTTGACAGAATCGCTCCGCATTTTTCGACGCTTGTAGCGGATGCTCGAATCGTAGCTACCGGGAAATTACGTATGCGTGTCCTTTTCGCGGTTCTGGGCCGAGGTTTCTATTTCGCACGCCGCCATCTCGGTGTGCTCGACGTAAACCGACCGAGACTACAGACGGTGGTTCACAGACGCATCGAAACACCTCGTCATTAATTATTTAGATATTACGCAGACGGATTCAAGCGACACGTAAACTATTCTCAAAACCCATAGACGCCGTTAGCCGTGGTGGTCCGTACTTATTCAGCTATTATAGACATGTGTTAAGATGGGTCTCAGATCGGTGTCGAGACTAGAGACGCCTCTAGAAAACCGGGAGACGCCTGTATAATACATATACACGTATTGGTACTATTAATACGTATATAATACATATACACAGTCCGATCACAAACAAATGGCAAACGCCCGGCAAAGATGGAAAATTCATTTGTATTTTTAAAATTCATGTGTATCTCAAAATTGTGTGTATCTCGCATCGTTCTTCACACGTATACCCAAAGGGTTCGTGGCACGCCACACGCATTGTTCACAACACAAATAACACGCTTCAAATGCATGTATCCACCGATCGTCATGCAAAACGCAAAAATGGATGGGTGCTTCAGTGGCCCGCACCGCACGCAAAAAATGCCGAGCGCGGTTCACCGAAATTCATGCCAAGGATTCTTGATGCTATTGTGGAGTAAGTAAGTGTCCTCCTTCTCCCCACACTTCAAACTTTGCCTCAGAACCTCCCCCGTCCCCTCGTGCAAAGGTCATGCTTGTTCTTCTCCCTAAGCCGCTTGTATCTCTCACTTGTTGCCGCTGCCTCTTTGCTGCTCTTCGCTTCAACAAAAAGCGCCCAATCGCCCTTGGTGATGTATGGGTGCTTCACCGTGGCATCCAACCCCTTCATGACCTAATTCCGCACAAGATAGCTTTTGAAGGTCCTAAAACTTTTGCCCTAATCGACCGCCACGCCTTCTTATATGTCGTGGACCTTAAGTCGCCTCTAAACTCCAATGAATTCGACACGCTTCAAATAACAATTCCTTTGTTGCAAAGACATAAGGAAGAGACTCAATATGTGAGCAAGGGGACCCTTTGTCTAGCAATCGACCAGCCAGTCTCTTCATTCTTAGCATGGCCACCTTCTCGGTGGGAAACCCGTTCGCTTGAGCGCCGTGACAACTATCTTGCCTTCGCCACCTTGTGTGTGTCCCGACCCTCCGCTTTTGCACCGAAAAGCCGATGGCTGCCCCTCTCCAATAAAAATTCCCGAACGCCCCCCGTGGTACCATCATCTCTCTGCTTTCGTCTCTTCATATGTAGCTCTCCGTACCATCCTCTAGAGAATAAGTCAAGTCGCTGCCGCCGATGATGTTGTAAATGTGCCATCGACACCTACATCAAAACAGATTTAGGTTACACGTAGAAGTCAACCGCTAGCACTAAGCAAAAAGCAAACAATAAGTAGGGTTTGTATATCACATAGATGCAAATTTTACCATTTTCGAAAGGCCGCCAACCGCCAAAGACACACGATAAAGCTTCACCGGGCAGTTCTAGGGGCGAGGAAAAGGTACGATATTGTTCTATCTTGAGCACGTATATTCATCTCTATAAATAAAATAAGCAGCCGAAAGTTGCGCTTTTCTATGACAAAACCAATACGTATAACAACATTATAGTAACACTCAGTGTCAAGTTCAAGATCTACAACCTAAAATATCCATATGAGGATAAAATTATACAGCTTCAATTCAAACATATGGCTTTTTATGAGAACTAAACAAACCAATCGAGGCAGAACAAATAAAATGTCGAAAAAACCGGAAAGGAAGCTAGAAATATGTTTAGCAAATGCTCGCTTAGTGGGAAAAATTTTTGTAAGACAAGATAGTAGTAGTACTTTACGAGCAGCCGCTGTTCTCATGCTTGTCAATTCATCTATGAAGAAAATAAGCAGCGAATTATCTCGCTTTTACGACTTGTTTTGTTCTCTACCTTTTAGCCACTACTTGTAATAATTGGTCGCGGTACATCCTCTGATGTAGAGGCCGGATGTTTTTCTCATCCATTATCTAAAAAAAAAGGCTTCGCCGCTCGAACGTATTTTAAAATTTCAGTCACCACCGAAATTAGCCAGACCTAATATTAATATATTATACGCTTCACCAGTGTAATAGGCAAACTGTGAGGACTACACAATCCACGAGGCAATGATCACAAAAATTGCACACCCTCCTCCAAATTTCAAGTCGCTTTGACTTTTTGGTTCGCCCATTTTGCTATATATCCAGTGCATATTATTGTATCTAGATACATAGCTAAATGGATGTACCAAAAAGTCAAAGCTTAATTTACAAACCGGAAACGGAAGAAGTATTTCAGAATAGAGGAATATAAACAAATCAGAGTTTAGGCGTTTAGCAAATGATTCGCTTTAGTCGGAAAAATTTTTGTAACACAAGATAGTAGTAGTACTCGGCAGAGCGTCGTGTTCTCAAGCTTGTGTATTCATCTATGAAGGAAATAAGCATCGAATTATCACCTTTCCTCACTACCGGGCGAATGAAAAATTCAGGCGACACCGATGATGCGATGCCCGAAATCACCGGTAGCTACGCCGCCGAACAGATTTGAAAATTTCAGTCACCTGAAAATTAGCAAGGCCCTACTATTATACGCTCAATTTTGTAATAGGCGCCTATGAGGACTACACAATCCATAGAGGCAATGTATCACAAAAATTGCACTCCCTCCGTTTCCAAATTGTAAGTCGCTTTGACTTTTTGGTTCGGCCCATTTTGCTCACCTCCCCGCCAACTTTTGAAAACTTTTTGGTTTCACATTATCTTGTAAAGATAAACTATATATATATAGGTCTCAATTTCAAAAAATTGGAAATTAAAATTTAAATTTTTAAGTGACGCCGATAGACAAAACCACCAACATAATGATTGTAGTCCTCAAATATCCATGAAACTTTATAGCTTACAACATTTTGATTTGAGATCATCTTGTCATGGGAAAACATCCCAAACATGTAATAGCTTTGAAAACATTTATCTTACAGACGCAAGACCGATAGTTCATCTACCCATTTCGCCGACACCTCCGCCGGAGACCGGAGTGCACCGGCCGCGCGCCCCGCCCCATAACCCACGCCCCGCACCAGCCAGCACCCGCATTATTGCCGCCGACCAACTCTTCGCCGCACAAAATGTAGCGCTAGAGCGCCCCCCACCAAAAAGCTCCAAACCGCCCGCGCCATGGAAAACCTTCCGTGTGACATGCTTGTAGAGATTGCGATTGGTGTCGCCAAGGTCTCAATCCCATGGAGGACCTCCACAATCCGGCAGCCACCGCTCACAGATGAAAGATGGGCGCGCGACGGCGACCCCCCGGTGGGATTCGAGTATCCCGGGATCGGTGTTGTACCGGCAAGCAGCGGGGGAGCCCCAGTGGTCGCACCTACCGCTCAAGTATCGCGAGAATCTTATCACCAAGCTCGCCGCGTTCGCAACCCGAGGCGCAGCTTCAAAGCCGCATGTCACCGCCTTCGCTGGCGTCGGGCCGCCAGACCGTCCGCGCCGCCGCTCGAGCCGCGACGCCGCCGCATCGCGGCATGAAAGTGCCAAATGTGTTCTTGCTCTTGTACTCTCACGGCCAACACGCGTGCGCGAACGGCGACTATGCGCGGCGGTGTTGGGTGCGGAGATCGGGCGTCAGCGACCGGCGGCGACGGCCGCTGGGCGTCGACGCTAACCGGCAGAACTGAACTCGCAACGCGGCCGCGACATGCATGGGATTTCTTGAGGAGCGACTTTGATGACGGCACATATACCGCCAAATTGGAGTAGAGAATACCGCCCCTCCAAAGACCACCGGTGCTCGCCATGACGGCATCGGTGCAGAGGGCTAACCTGCGCGCCAGCCATTCACGGATGGACGGATTCATTTCAGACGTGGAAGATGTTCTCGCAGCCGAGGAGTGTAGGATCCGCAAGGAGTGTGAAAAGTTTCTTCCGTGGTGTTGTGTGGGCACTATGAGCAAGTTTTAAATTGGGATTGATTGATCTATCGATCACATGCGTGATGAAAAGTTGGATGTTTTGTTAGTCGTAACCATGCATATTTTCCAAAAGTGACAAAAGGCCTGATTCCTAACAAATTTTTGTTTTGGGGCCGATTCTCAAATTCAAAAAAATGGTGCCGGATTCCTAAGACAAACTTATTTCAGGGGCCAAATTCTAATTCTCCCATAGTCCTTCCTATTACTCCAAACAATGTTTGAAATTTTGAAATAGCACACAAGTTACTGATCGCCTTTTACATTAACCATGGGACCATGGTGTCTCCGATCGAACACTCTACGCTTGCCACCTCGATTCCTTATAGTGCTATGGGCGCTTTTCTCTCGCCTCTCTCTCTCTTCCTTCTCCCATACTACACCCATCGTATTTCTAGTTAGTACTCTTCTCACCTCTTCTCCGTCCCTCGACTTTCCAAACTCATCTCAACCAAACCCGAGTACGTAGCGCGTCCCGACACGGGGTCTCGGGCCTCGCCCTTGCCTTCATCTCCATCCCGGCGTGGGTGCTCTTTTATCACATCCATGCAGCTAGATATGGTTTTTCATATGGTTTTTGAAACAACAAATACGTAGTTTTTTTTTTGGTGGTTGCATCTCGATCGAAGTCCCGCCATTCGTGATCTCGACTTCATGTGGTCTCAAGTCCGGCCGCCTCGATCTCGTGTTTTAGCTAGTGTTGGGTTGGGAAGGAGGCCGAAGAAAATGTCGCAAAAGAAGCACATCTTCTTGGGTAAACACCGCCGAGATCTATGAAATGCACTTTTTTTTGAAGATTTTTTAGTGGCTCTAAAAAGGTTTTGTTTTGTCTTGTATATTTGTGTGATTCATGCTATAGCTTGTACAACCACAAAGACCTACGCGGAGATTATAAAAGTATGGGTGCTTGGAGGTCGCCGGGCGGGCCATCTCCCTCTCCCCGCCGAAGTCGAGCATTTTTTCCGAGTCGCGGCGCCGACCGCTCAACAAGTTTGGCAAAGAAGCTTTGGCTCCGGCTCCTCCCGCACCCCACTCGTAGCTAGGAGCCACTTTTCTCTCTCCCTCCCTCTCCCTCTCACCGACATTGGGCCATGTCGCTAGGAGCCGAGAGAAGCTCGATTTTGGGCCTCCCCGGCCCGGCCTCTTGCGCCGCTTGTGGTGCCTTAGCTTAGGTCTTACTTCCTTGACAATGTTCGCTTGCTCTTGCTTCATCTTGTTTCAGCTTGTTGTGTCTCACTAATACTATTAAATCACCAAAATCGCGTTAGCAAAACAACCTCGTTTCTCCGTAATGTTGTTATATTATCAAAAAATTGTTAAAATTTGGAATGGTCCTGCTCTCCAAGAATTTGAATCAAACTCGTATTGCTAGTTTGTGTATTGTGGCTCAACAAACTAATTCAGCTTTGATTTGTTCCAAAAGAGGCAATTTTTGGCCTTGTGTAGTTGTGTTGAAAAACAAATTTGGCATCGAACACTCACCTCTCTCTCTCTCGATCGAACGGGCATGTGAAATGACTCCATATCGTGACCCCCGATGTACAAGACACCTCTCTTGTACGCAAAGTTCGTGCATGTCATCATCATGATTACGATTCTACGAATGCGGGTTGCCGCGAGGATGGACGGAACGATGAGTTTTTATATTCCCAAAAAAGTTTTGACCAAACCCTTTTCCAACAATACTACGGGGACTCGTGTAAGCGGCCGGCAGAGGCGAGCGACCTGGCCGCGGGTAACGTGAACGCTTTCGTTCCTCTTGTCTAAGGCCGGATTAATTATAGACGAGAGAGAGCATGGCCTCTTCAAGCGGGTCCACAATTTAAACAACAACAACAAATATGGTTCAAAGCACGCTTGAGGGCCTCACAATTTTAAATACCTAAAAATGTTTTAATCGACAAACCAAAAATCTAAATTAAATTCGATTACAATCAAATTTGTTTCAATTAATTCTTCAAAACAAGACATCACATGTATATATTTAGATAAAATTAACAAGGCCCACGGACGGTAGTTGGGATAGAGTAGGACAAACTTTTTTCGTGGGCCAAATTCCTAATTCTCCCTAGTCCTATTACTCCAAATAATGCTTGAAATTTCAAAATAGCACACAAGTTCTGATGCCGCCTTTACATTAACCGTGGGACCATGGTGTGCTCGCATCGAACACTCTACGCTTGCCACCTCGGATTCCTTATAGTGCTACTATGGGGCGCTTTCTCTCGCAATCTCGTCTCTTCCTTCTCCCATACTACACCTACTAGTACTCTTCTCACCTCTTTCTCCGTCCCGACTTTCCAAATTCATCTCAACCAAACCTTGAGTAGTAGTACGTAGTTGTCCGGACATGGGATCCGCCTCGCGCTTCGCCTTCGTCTCCATCCCGCGGAGGTGGTGCTCTTTATCACATCCATGCAGCTAGATATGGTTTTTCATGTGGTTTTTGAAGCAGCTAATACAAAAGTTTTTCCTTTTTTGGTGGTTGCAGATTCAGGGTCCGGGCGAAGCACGTCTTCTTTTCTTTTTTGGTGGTTGCAGATCGGGGGTCCGTCGCGGGCACATCTTCTTGGGTAAGCACCAAATCTAGTAAAGTGCATTATCCTTCCTTTTTTGAAGGGTTTTTTGAATGGCTATAAAAGGTTTTGTTTTGTCTTGCATATCTGTGACTCATGCTATCTACTAGCTTGTACAACATTGCTCAATTATTTTGCCTTCTTATACCTTTTCCGATTCTTCCTAGGTACAAACACAAAGACCTACGCGGGAGATTATAAAAGGATGGGGAGGGGGGCGAAGAAAATTCGCAAAGGAAAGCACATCTTCTTCGCTTGGAGATCCTTTTCCACCTCTCAACCTTCTTCTCGATGCTACTCGGTGGCCTCGCCTTGCTTCATGTGGATTCCACTTCACGTATCATGCGCATGGCTAGAGCTTAAGGGGGGTGTCGATCACGCCCAACTTCGCCAGAAGATTAGGCATGCCACGTCCCAAGGCGAGTGTTTGTTCGATTTCTCGGCGGTGGCCGCCACACCCCTCGCATGCTCGTTGTTTTTCTATTTTTTGCTCAGATTCGAACTGTATTGCCAGTTTGCATTGTGGCTCAAAACAATTCAGCTTGATTTGTTCCGCAAAGAGGCAAATTTTGGCCTTGTGTTGAAACAAATTTGGCATCGAACACTTCACCTCCTTCTCTCTCTTGATCGATCGAACAGCATGTGAAATGACTCCATACGTGACTTACATACGTGACTCGATGAACAATAACACCTACCGCATAATCGTGTTCGTGCATGTCTTCTTGCAAGCAATCAAATCTAGATTGTAAAGTGCATTATCCTTCCTTTTTTGAAGGGTTTTTTTGAATGGCTATAAAAGTTTTTGTTTTGTCTTGCATACAAAGATTCTGTGGTGACTCATGCTATCTCTACTAGCTTGTACTTTCCCATTCAAATTATAAAGTCACTTTGACTTTGTAGGTTCATCCATTTAGTTATGTATCTAGACATATTATTGTATCTAGATACATAACTAAATGGATGAACCTAGAAAGTCAAAGTGACTTATAATTTGGGATGGAGGGAGTACAACATTGCTCAATAATTTTGTTGTCTTATACCTTTTCCCGATTCTTCCTAGGTACAAACACAAAGACCTACGCTGGAGATTATAAAAGGATGGGGAGGAGGCGAAGAAAATGTCGCAAGAAAAGCACATCTTCTTCGCTGGAGATCCTTTTCCACCTCTCAACCTTCTTCTTGCATGCTATCGGGTGGCCTCGCCTTTGCTTCACGTGGATTCCGCTTCACGTATCATGCGCATGGCTAGAGCTTAAGGGGTGTCGATCACGCCCAACTCGCGTAAGATTAGGCATGCCACGGACCCAAGGCGCAGTGTTTGGTTGACTTCTGCCTCGTGTCGCCACACTCGCGATGCTTCCTCACGTTTTCTATTTTTGCTCGTGCTCGTTTAGTGTGTGGAGTGTGGCGAAAGCTTTTGCCCGCCACGGATGTGTGGTCGCCACACCGGCGTGGTCCCGTAAAAGATGTGGCAGGCGCATCTTGGGCCGGGAGACCGCGCTAGAGATTATAATCCGCCAGGGCCGCAAGCGTCTCGACGGTGCCATTGTCTCTGCACCCCAGTCCGACGGGAGGAGGCCGCCTTCTAAACAAAGTCTCCCTACGAATCTCTATCGAACCCCGTGCTGGTTTGTGCATTGTGGCTCAAAAAGCGGTTGAAACGATTTGTTCCCTAAAAGAGGCAAATTTTGGCCTTGTGTTGAACAAATTTGGCATCGAACACTCACCTCCTTCTCTCTCTCGATCGAAGGCATGTGAAAATGACTCCATACGTGACCGATGTACGGTACACCCAATGTACATTGTTGACATGTCATCATCATGATTACGATTCTACTGCATCCACGTCGGGTGCAGATGACACATGAGGATGGATCTGAATTCATTTGAGTTTTATATTCCCAAAAAGTTTTGATCCAAACCCTTTTCCAACAATACTACGGGACTCGCAGGTGGCTGAGAGGCAGCCGGCCGTCCGTGCTAACGTGAACGCTTCGTTCCTTTGTCGCAAGCGTCGGATTAATTATAGATGAGAGAGCATGGCCACCGGGGGCCCCACAATTTAAAAATACCTAAAAAATGTTTTTAACTCGACAAAACCAAAAATCTAAATTAAATTACGATTACACCATTAAATTTGTTTCAGCTTAATTCTTCAAAGCAAGATGTCACATGGATATACATATTTAGAAAAAATTACAAGTGGGCCCACGATGAATGCAGAGAAACCGGGAATCTTGATGACTAGGACGTATTATTCCTTCTAAAGGAAGCAAATAGAGGAACGCGGAGTCAATTTTTTTTTGTTTTTGCAAAAATCCAAGGATGGTAGACTAGTTTAGCAAACTCTTGAGACGACCGCTCATTTTACTTTTAATTGTGAGAAATTGTGAAATTTAATCCCCGCTAGAAATATGACAATGTGCATTCGCTTGCTTTACGAAATATGACCCATGTTGTGCGATTTGCTATGAAATCTAGACTTTTCGATTTTCCGTTTTCAATAATTATAGGAGCCATTTTTCACCCGCTTAGGGCATCGTGGCCGCCTACCAACGCCCGCCGACCGTCGCGGCTTGCCTTTGCCACGCCACCCTATGGATGTGGGTCGGGCAAATGAGGCGCCCGAGGAGCAGCTGGAGAGCGCCGGGCGTGTAGACTTGGGGCGCGAACGGGCGGTTCGGGCGGCGACGGGCGAGTTATCGCACCGCACTTCGGACTCAAGATGAAGGTCGTGGCTCGCCCGACTCTCCGTGGAGCCGACGGGCTCAAGAGGAATTGAGGAAAGGGTAATGATGTCCTTTCCCATTCTCAAATAGTTAAAGAAATTTTCTAAATTTATAGAAAATACAAAAATCCCAAAAAATCCAGATTTCATAAGAACTCGCGCGCTACATGGGTCATATTTCATAAGGCATGCGGGTTCCGGTCATATTTCTAGTGGCACACGATAATGGGTTAAATTTCATAATTTCTAAATTGTATAAATGAAGCCGCTAGGAAGCAATGGTTTAGCAGCTCCCCATAGTCATATCTTGTTGGCTACTCTACTAAGCGCCTCCTTTCGTAGTCATATCTTGTTGCCTACTCTACTACAAGCGGCCCCTCAAATATTTTTTTAGGGCAAAATCTAGATGAAAACTCGATACTAACACTCCTGCCCACACCTAGGGTGGCCTTGTCATCCGGCCTTACCAACCTCATGATCTTTGTGGATGTAGACCATGTGGACAACCTTGGAGGCAGATCCAAAGACGGATCTAGCGCAAAACGCTAGGAACAGTGTCATTGTGTCGCCTTACAAATCTACTCAGATGTGACTCAATCTAACTTGTACAAAATTGTGTTGTCTTAAGTATCTTTTTTCGGGTTGATCCCTGCATACAACCACAAAGAACTAGTGGGGCGAGGAAATTATAAAAGGATTAAAGAGAAGATCATATCCATCTATCTATGGTGCTCGAGCAATTTGAAGATAATAGTAGATCTTTTGTGGTGCGGTCCAAGTGAATAGTAGTAGGAGTAGGTGTGCGTGATCGATGGTGCCTTTGTGCAAATGGAGGGTGTTTAGTTCCCATGCAACCCAAAAAAGTGCTACAAAGACTGCACATCAAATCTTTTAACGCATGCATGGAGTATTTAAATATAGAGAAACAAAAAAAACTAATTACACGGGCTTTTAGTCAAAAGAGCGAGATGAATCTTAAGCCTAATTACTCTATGGTAAGACAATAAATACCAAATACAAACGAAAAAGTGCTACAAATGAATATTTCACCAACTAATTGTGTCGAAACAAATTTGGCAGCCCTATATCAAATGGAGATGCAGTGAGCTTGGCCAAACTCTCTCTTCTGCTCTATGCGCCTCTCATCTCTTCCTTCTCCCAAGACTACATCGAACAGCCTGGCTCAAATGATTGCTTCATGTGACCCCACAGCCGGTCATGGAAAAAAGGATGCTGAGTGTGCGATGACACCGAAAGGACCCTCGCACTAAGGATGGACGGAATGACGATAGGCAGCGTGGGCCCTATTGTACTTAGAGGATTCGCGAGATGCACGGTATACGTAGAGTACTACTCCCCAGGCCCTGTGCCCCTGTCCCGCCCTCCTCCTCCTCGACTCTTCACAAAAAGAAAAAAAAAAAAAAAATGATTTCTATTTTTAATCTAGGAGTGCCGCCAAAAGCCTAATCAATGAGGACCGAGCGTAGCTCGGTTGGTTAGCTCGCCGTGAGCTTTGTGCAACCGGACGCTAGTTCGATTCCCGTGATAGTGTGTGTGTACTAGTTGTAGTTAGGTCTTGGTTGTACACGGGTAGTGTGTGTCGTGTGCGTGTAGTGTGTGTGTGAGTGTGTATGAACAGATACTACAATCAATCCGAGTAAGAGGCTACTCAAAAAAGCCTAAAAACAGTCTTTCTCCTCCTATTAATCCAAACTCTATTTCAAATTCAAATAGTACACAAGTTAAATGCCCTTAGCAAGATTTAAGAAGCAAAAATGTGTCGCCTCTACATTAACTGGGTGCCCATGGGGCCATGGTGTCAAAGATCAAACACTCTACAGTACTACTACTACATATTGAATATGTTCGGCTGATTTTTGGTCGATTGAATAGTATTATAAGTCAAATAAGATAAGCTAGCTTTTTTTCATTTTTGCATAAAATCCAAGGATGGCAAACTAGTTTAGCAAACTCTTGTGATGTGCTATGTCATTTTATCATTAAATGTATACATGAAGCTGCTAGGAAGCAATAGTTTAGCTCCCTGTAGTACTCATATATCTTGTTGGCTATTCTATTCTTTTAGGGTGAAAACTCAATGAAAGTGAAGAAAAGACATTTTCCCTCGACAACTTGTGGAGGTAACATATGTTACTGTTAATTATATACATGAAGAAGCAATGGTTTATTAGCTCCCCTCAGTACCTGTTATCTTGTTGGCTATTCTATTTTTCAAGGTGTAAAACTGATGCTAAGATTCTCCACAACGCTATGTGCTCAAAAGGATCTAACCCGCAAATCCGGGTAGAGCCGGGTGTGCCCTTCCGCTCCGGGGTCCAAGTGAATAGTAGTAGTAGCCGTAGTTGGTACTCATTGTCCCTCGCTAACATCGACGCAGGGGCTCGTGGCCATAGCACTATAATAATTACTAATCTTCCATATAGGTCTCGAAGCTCGTCATGGACATGGCTACGCTTTAAGACCTCAACTGACATTATAATCCGCCGAGGGCCGCAAGCTGCGCCTCAACGGTGTTGTTGTCATCCCTATTCGAGTCCCCGGACCTCGGACGCCCATATTTGTTCGTCTTCGTAGCTTAGGGTCCTGTCCCTCCTCTTTTGGCAAATTTCCTTATTTGAATACATATTTGAAGTCCAACCCACACTCGCTACAAGTGTCCCCTCACCGAAGTGAAATGAAACAAAACTACTCTTGCTTTCCCTCCACCCACCTCCTCCCACCCTCTCGCCAAAATTGAAATTTGAGGAGCGTGGCTCCAAAAGCCTAAAACATTCTGTCTCCCTCCTCCAAACTCGCGTTTAAATTCGGAATAGGTGTACGTGCATTACACAAGTTATAGTCGCCCTTAGCAAAAAGTTGCGCGCTTTGAAAACCGTGCCCGTGGGGCCATGGTGTCCACATCGAACACTCTACTAAAAGTTCTTGTCTTTCTCTCCCGCCGTCACTATCGTCGCTTCCTTCTCCTCCCATACTAGTACTAGTAGTACCACCACTCTTCTCGCCTCAGTTCGGCCGACTTCCAAACTCTTCTCACCAAATCTTACCAAATAAAGAGTAGAGAGCGGTCCGGACATAGGATCCGCCGCCCTCGCGGCCTCGCCATCCTGGCAGGTGCACCCCTTTATCACACCCATGGGATCTAGATATGATTTTTCATGTGGTTTTCAAAAAAGAAAGAACGTAATTTTTTTGGGTGCTTGCATCCGGGATCCGGCTGGGGCCTCGTCCCCGGGTAGCGGCTACGGGGTGGCAGGTCGCGCCATCGCCTTGACTTCCCCTGACCGGGGATCCCGGCCGGGCGCGGAGCGCCGGGCGAGAACGAGGCGCTTTATCGCTTCGACAGATTTCGCCGACGCCTGCCCCGTTGGGTCCCGCCGTGCCCCTCTCTCGTGTTTTACTTGTGGGTTGGGGCGTCAAGAAAAAAAGTCGCAAGAGAAGTACATCTTGTTGCAAAACACCTAAATCTAAATTGTAAAGTGCATTACCCTTTTTTGAAGTTTTTTTTTGAATGGCTCTAAAAAGGTTTTGTTTTGTCTTGCATATCTGCGGTGATTCATTTTATCCTGCCTTAAATACCTTTTTCCTCATTGATTCGTATAAACACAAAGATCTATGCAGAGATTATAAAAAGTGTGGGAGGAGGCTCTAAGAAAACGCTGAAAAAAAAACATTTCTTCTTAGATAAACCCCCGAATCTAATCCCAAAGTGCATTTCATTTTTCACTAACCAACCAATCCTGCATCTATAAACTTCCCCACTTTAGCAAACCTAAGGCCGTGAACCCCCTCGAGTGAAACTAAATTATATTTCCACCCCTTCGCTTACCTCTTTCTCGGTCTCGTTTCTTTTTTTTAAGGTGTTCCCATGTACGTATAGATGGGCCGCCCACTAGGCTATATAACTTTGCTAAGAGCGATCGTAGAATTGTGTGTAGTACAAGACACGTGCTACTAGTATTTCCAAAATTTCGCTCACCTCTTTTCGCCTCTCTGCTCGCTCCCATGTACGATAGATGGGCCGGCCCACTAGGCACTAAACTACCTCTTCTCGTTGAGCCAAGTTTTTTTTTTTTTCTTTTTTGCAAAAATCCAATGATGGCAAACTAGTTTAGCAAATCCTAGGAGATGACTCCCTCAAGAAAATTAGAGGCTAAATCAAAACACACCCAGAGATGCCGCTATTTTATTGTTAATTGTAGTACATGAAGTCGCTACGAAGCAAATGGTTTAGCGTTTCTATCATACTCATATCTTGTTGACTATATTTTTTCGTAATAAAAAATCGGATGAAAAGTCGGAGGAAGGTGAAGAAAATAAATTCTTCCATGTTCAAATTAGCAATATTAACACCCCGCCACACCTAAGTACTACCGCCATAATGGGGAGGGAGAGGCCTTGTCAAGGAGATGTCACCCCATCGCCTTTGTTGATGCGACCATGAGGACGCACCTTTGAGGCAAAAGATTCAGCATCGGATCCCACGCGAACGCCAGAAAAGGTATCTTCTTGTGTTACAAATTTATGTGACTCTCGGCCATCTAACTTGTATAAAAATTGTGTTGTCTTAAATACCTTTTTTCTAAGCTGATCCCGTGCACAACCACAAAGAAGATTTTAAAAGGATCAAAAGAGAAGATCATATACACATCTATCTACCCTCCCCCGGAGCAATTTGAAGATAATAGATCTTGTGTTGTGGGCACAAGTTGTGGTGCGTGTCCAAGTGAATATACAAAGAGCGCAGCTCTCTATCGCCCCTTTAACATCTAAGAGAGGGGCTCGGGTCGGACTATAGCTTCCCCGCGGTAGGTCTCGAGCCCCTGTCATGGCCATGGCTGGGGCGCTAAGACCTAAATTTCGAGATTATAATCCCGCTGAGGGCCAAAGCCGCCCCGGCGGTGTTGTCGCTTTTATTCGAGTCTCGACCCGAGGGATGTCCATATTTGTTCGTAGTTTAGTTTTTCGGGTAATAAAATCACCTATTTCGTAAATTGCAGTAAACTACTTACAAAATTATGTAAATTATCAAAATTGCTAGAGGAGATGATATGATGACAGCGCCTGTAAAATATCATGTCCAAACTCGACAACCGCTTGTGATCGGTGAGTTATAAAAAATTACAAAATTTCTAACAAATTGATCAACAACTTTCTGGATTGAAATTTGTTATTTTTATATCCCACAAAACAAAGTCGAAGTTTGGACAAGATATTTTACAAGGTTGTGTATCATCATATCATCTATATGTGTGAATTTTTGGTGAATTTAGATGACTTTTTTTGCCATGGTTTACACTGTGTTTACACCGAAGACGGTGGGTTTGCACTACATATTTTCCCTAGGTCTTTCTTCAAATGTTCTTGCTTCATCTTGTTTCATCTTATATTGTCTCACAGGGTACTATTAAATCAGCCTTTAGCGTAACAATCGCTGGTGTTTCTAGGCAGGCAAGCGTAATAGTTCCGCAAGCGCACGGAAATACCGCTGTAGCACTTCACCCTAAGTGTCAGGGTATCGCTTTCCACGTGGAACGGTGTTAAGTCGCTTTGACTAGCTACCGTGATGAAGATGGAAAGGCTGAACTGGTAGTGAGTTTCTACTACACAGCCAGACATCCTAAAGCCAAATTACTTTTTCTTATACGCTCACGCGGGGCCACCGCGCTCCCCCTAGTCTCAAGCCGTATGGTCCTGCATCTCCGCATCACCGCGACAAAATTTACGTGGAGGAATACTAAGGTCGCAACAGGTCGCCACCACCGCCGCCTTACCTCACTACCGCGGGACCGATTATAAACGAGGGTGACTCGTAGTTTAGACACCACGCCTACACTACTTATCACGCACTCTAGCTGCCGCCAAAACATCCGTCTTCATCGAGTCCTCTACTAGAGCATCTACCATATGGTAAACAACTAATCGGGGCGAACGATAATTAAAAAGTAATAACTCAAACTTGAAGATAATTATCAGAATTAGAACACGGATCTCTTACTCCAAACCAAGAGGATGATCCGTAGAGGTACAAATGCGAGAGACGGAGCCGACAAAGTTCCTGAACTCCGGCCGCACCGAGGTAGAGGGGTCGCTTTCCTCTTCTCCACACTTCCTCCCTCTCTCTCACTCCTTCTAATCCTAACTTAGCTCCTTTCCTCTACTCCAATGTGTACTAAGTGTGAGTGGTGGAGTGGAGTGTGTGAGTGGAACAATGAGTGAGTGAATGGTTGTGTGTGTGGATGTATGTGATGATGATTAGAGGGTGCCCCTATATTTATACATGAGGTGAGGCCAAATTTAGCACTTTGGCGGGAGAAAACCGCGCCTAAAACGAATTTTTGCACCATCCTTTCCCCGCTGCTAATATTTCGCATGTGGAAGTCAAATAAGGCGTATGGATCGGGCCATGCTTTGGCGCCGCCGCCGCTCTGGGCCGGCCGCTTCCAGTTTTGGGTCTTGGCTCGAGTCTGCCGTGGTGTCACCTCTTGGCCCACTTTTGGTTCATTTTTCCGTAGGTGCATCTACCATTTTGCCCCGATTCCGGCCTCTGCTGGGCCTCCCTCGACAAGGCTAACCTCGGGTTTGTGCTTTCATTGTTGATTAAGGCATATTTGTACTGCTTCCACTTTTATACCTACAAAACATGTTTTCTACCAATACAAGTGGAACTAGGTTAGAAATAAAATGCATATGCACCATGAGATTGTTTATTTCCCTTTGAATGAACCTCGAGTTGGCGGTATTAAATGCTTGATAATGACCGCCAACAACTCCCCACACTTGGCTTTTACTGGCCCTCGAGTAAAGTCTAACTTTTTTTTTTTTTTTTTTTGAAGTTGTTTCCTTTGTCAATATTCAAAGTGTTCTACCACATTATCTTGAATGATCGTATGCGATGGGGGATAAGCAGAGTTCTTTTCTTTCTACTTACACCGCACAAATAGACTTGCTGTTTTTTTTTTTTTTTTTTTTTTTTTTGAAAAGAATTTGTGCTATGTTCCCCGGTTTAATCAAACTTGAGAGTACCAACAAAATTGCTTACTTCCTTGTATGAAATGTCAAGTCAAATTCTAGATTAATGGAGGGAAGTGTCATATTCCTAGATCAAAGATGTGCATATGAGAAATGTTCTTTTTAGTTATGATGCCTCTTTGCTTTTAAAGAGTCATGGGCTTGTCGCTTTTTTTTTTTGGAGAAGTGGGCTCTTCTCTCACCCTGACACTTATCCATTATTTCTTCTCTCTCTTTTTTTTTTGGAGAAGTGGGCTCTACTCGCCCTCGGACACTTGTCCATTATTTCTTCTCTTTTTAGATAGGCGGGCATCGACGCACCCATTGTTTTTGTTTATATGGGGGCATGTGCCCATTTCTAGCATAGCCTATGTCTTTGAAGCATAAAGGTTTCATCATATTTTAGATCACCAATTTATTTGTGCACATGTGTTTTGATCTTGGGATCATGAAACTTCCTCAAAACATTTAATCTTTGAATTTGACGATATACAATGAATAAGGAAGTAGCTATTTTGTTTGAATACTAATTCAGGTTTTGATTATCCCTGAACATGATTTTTTTTTATAGGAAAAACCAAGTCTTATTTGTACAGAAGGAGAAATTCAAGTAATCATGCTATCTCTCAAAAGCACAAAAATTCAGATAGTGTGTGGCTCTTTTTTAATAGATTGACGTAAAGGATAAAGTTTGTCTATGTTTTTAAGTAGGTCATTATGAATTTTATCTCCCCACACTTGTTTCTTTCACGAATTAAAGAGAATACATAGAGAAACAAGTGCACAATGAAATATTCAAAGACAAACTTTTATTGATCTTCACCAAACACAAAAGTAAATAAATGAAAACAAATGCGAGGAATTTTAAAAGCCCAAGCAATCAGTAATTTTACTTAATGGAGTGTATGACACTCCAAATTATATTTTTACTAATTTTGCCACCCTATTGTTAAACTTAAATTCCATAATCTCCATGTCGCCGGTGAGGTGTCGCATTTTTGTGCGCAAAGTGTCTAATTCCTCTATGGCCTCCCAAGAAAGGTCTTTTTTAGGGCCTCAAATTTTTCTAGCAAGGATGGCGGTGGTGCCTCGCTTTCCTTCACCGGCCACTATTCAGAGTCCTAGTGACTTGAGGTGTCCTAACGAACCTTTCGCCAAGAGGTGGCCTAATGAACCTTTCGACATGAGGTTTTGCGCATAAGCCCTTTTGGCGTATCCCCCTCGCTTTTCATACCCGTAGATAAAAAATGACCGCCTCGGGTAGTTGGAAGATGTGCTAGAACCGGCCTTTCTTTTGTTTGTGTTGTGATCTTGCCGGATTGGACTCGTGGGTAACTAGGGGCTTTCGCTACAAAACAGATCTTCTTCCAATGGGGAGAGTTATTGGCGTGGCTTGTGTTGTAGCCGGCCATAGGGTAGGTTGAGCAAGTAAAAATGAGGGAGAAGAGAGATGGCTTGGTGTGATTTTTCATGGGGAATTGGAGCTCAATTTATAGTGTTTGGCAATGAACCGCGGATCGTGCACCGCAGCATTTGGATAGGCTCTGGGGGATCAAGCCGCGCGAGAAGAATGGAGGCAGGGCGCAAAAGGGGGCCGGCCGCCAAAGGCGGCCGGCCGCCCCTCGGCGAAAGTGTGTCTCGTGCGTGACTTTTTCCCTTCATCTTTATCTTATCCAATTCTCGCCACGGTGCATCGGTGAAAAACCCGCTTTTAGGTGATGTTTTTCTTATTTAGGAGAAAAATAAAATAGAAAAGAAAAAAAGAAAGGAAATGGTTATGTGTTTTTTGTATCTAACATTATTTTTATTGTGTTTTCTTTCCAATATGTTGGTAGCAATTCTTGAGTTGCTTTTATATTGTTCAAAATCTACCAACATTATTTTTCTATATATTTATTTGGAGAAGGCTCGAGGAAAACTTTTAAACGTTGGCCATTTACCTTTGATAAATTACCCGAAAGCCGCTCATGCGATGGTGATTGCGCCATGGGGTGCGACGTCGGCGACGATTAGGCTGGCCCTTTCCATTTGCTCCTTAGTTTCCAACCAAAAAGCTTCACACGAGAGTTAAAGAGTAGTACCTTGTCTCCTTCTTGGAAAGTTTTCTATTGATCGGTGGTCGTGCCATCTTTTGTTCTTTCTTTGTATAGCTTGGCACCGTGATATGCCTTCTCCCTCCATTCCTCTAGCTCGGTTAATTGTTTTGTCTATTTTTCCCGGCTAGCTTAAGGTCCATGTTCCATGTCTTGATTGCCCAAGAGGCTCGATGTTCGAAGTTCTACCGGCAAGTGGCAACTTTTTCCTCGTGAGACCGCTTGGAATGGTGTCATGTCGATGGGGGTTTTATAAGCCGCCCCTGTATGCCCGCAGTGCATTGGGTAGCTTGTCTTTCCAAACCCTTCCCATTGCATTGACTGGCTTTTCTGTAATGTTTTTTGATTTGTTTGTTTGACGTTTCTCGCTTTTTGCCGCTGACCGAGGATGGTAAGGTGTGGCTATATTGTGCTTAGATCCCAGCCTCGTAAGAAAGCTCAAAAGGATCTGGTTATGAAATGTGATCCTCCATCACTTATGACCATCCTTGGTGTTCCAAACCTTGGAAAAATGATCTCATGGAACATTTTTTTCTCGCATGTTTGGCATCGGCGTGGCATGCATGCCGAGCTTCGACCCACTTGGACACGTAGTCGATCATGATGAGGATGTATTCACTATCATGGGATTTTTGAAAAGGTCCCATGAAGTCAATACCCCAAACATCGAAGACTTCCACTTGGAGATTGTAGTTGAGGGGCATTGCATTTCTTGGACGCATTCCTCCTTGCAAAATGACACTTTTGGCATCTTCGATGAATTCTTTTGTGTCTTGGTACATCGCTGGCCGGGAGAAACCACAATCGCCAAAATTTTGGCTTGAGTGCGATGTACTCCATAATGGCCTCCGCGACGGGGGCTGCATGGCATTTTTCGATGATTTGCCGTCCCTCTCTCGTGGGTACACATCTCCTTAGCATGCCGTCGAAGACATACCGGTATAGGTATGGATCATCCTAATGTGGGCGGCGACTCTCAACTTGTAACTTGTGCCTTGATTCGGGTGGTACGCGACCCAAAACCATGTAATTCACAATATCCGCATACCATGGGGTTACGCCCCTCCACCTTGAGGAGCATGTCGTCGCGCGAGGAAATCATTGATAGGTAACTCCTCGCATGTTAGTGAATTGCAAACGCGACAAATGATCCACAACAAGAAATTTCTACTCCTTTCTTGTCTTTAATTTCTAAATCAAATTCTTGGAGTAAGAGAATCCATCTTATTAGTCCGGGTTTAGCGTCTTTCTTAGTGAGCAAGTATTTCAATGCCGCATGATCGTAGACAATCACCTTGGATCCCACTAAAGTAAGACCTAAACTTATCAATAGCAAAACACCCACGCCCGAGCTCTTTTTTCGCTGTGGCGTAATTTAATTGAGCTCCGTTTAGCGTTTTGCTAGCATAGGGCGATCGCGTGATGCTTTTTTAACTTTGGTTTGGCCAAGGACCGCACCAACGGCGTAATCACTAGCATCACACATGATTTCAAAAGGCAGCGACCAATCCGTGGTTGAATGATTGGTGCCGAGATGAGTGCTTTCTTAATGGTGAGAAAAGCTTTCATGCACTCATCGTGAACTTAAAAGGTACATCTTTAGCTAGCAGGCTTGTTAACGGTCTAGAAGTTTGTGAAAAATCTTTTATGAACCGTTTATAAAATCCCTGTGGCCTAGAAAAGCTACGGATTCCTTTTTACGCTCACGGGGGAGGCGCTTTTTCAATTACTTCAATTTGTGCTTTATCTACCTCAATCCCTCTCTCTGACACTAGGTGTCCAAGGATCGATGCCCTCTCGACCATGAAATGGCACTTTTCCCAATTTAGTACCAGTCCTTCTCTTGGCATCGCTTGCAAGACTCGGTCTAAATTCTCAAGACAAGAAACAAAGGTTTTTCCATAGACGAGAAATCGCCCATGAATACCTCCATGATTTCTTCAATCATGTCCGAGAATATCGACATCATGCACCGCTGGAATGATGCGGTGCATTACACAACCCGAACGACATTCTCCTATAAGCGCACGCTCCATACGGCATGTGAAAAGTTGCCTTGCTTTTGATCATCGTGGTGGATGGGAATTTGATGATAACCTGAATACCCATCGAGGAAACAGAAGAAAGAATAAAGCCGCTTAACCGCCCAACATTTCATCAATGAAGGGGAGCGGAAAGTGATCTTTCTTTGTTGCCGCATTGAGTTTTCGTGGTAGTCAATGCACATCCTCCACCCCGTGACGGCACGCCGTGGAATTAATTCATTTTTAGCGTTTTCAATCACCATCATGCCTCCCTTTCTTTGGTACCACCCGGACAGGGCTAACCCAGCCGGCCAGGTGGTACGGGATAGATTATCCCGCGTGAAGAAGTTTGAGGACTTCCTTCTTCACGACTTCTCTCATCTCATTATTGAGCCGGCGTTGTGGTTCGCGTGAGGGTGGCTTTTCGGGTCAACAAAGGATGCGATGAGAGCAAATTAGAGGGCTAATCCCTTTTAAATCATGCAATAAATACCCGAAGACCGGCCCTATGTTTTTCTAGTATTTTGATCAATTTGGATGACTCCTCGTCGGTTAATTTATCACCGATAATTACGGGAGCATTTTTGTCATTGTTTAGGAAAACATAGCGTAATCCTTCGTGAAGGGCTTTTTAGCTCAATGGGAGGTGGTGTCGTTTCTTCTTCTTTAGGGAGATCGATAAATTCATCTATCTCGCTAATTTCTTCAATGGAGAATTTGGAGTCTTTTTCTAAAGATTCTTCGAGAGTTTCAAAAGGTATTTTTGACACCACCTCTATGGTTGTTATCGGGGACACGGGTTCAGCTATTGTGTTTTTGGATTGTTGTATAGGTAGCGTGAACGTGTCCCTACCTAATTTGACATCTAACTCCCCGTGTTTGGTGGATCGAAATAACTTTTCTAGGGATGGCCAATTAGAATGTCGAAATCCTCAATGTCAAAAATGTGGAAATCAAGGCTCATTCCGGCGACACCTTCATGGTAAAGAGAAACATTATGTAGAACCCCAACCCCTCGAGAGTTGAACGCATATCGCCTCTAAAAGTTTTTATTGTGGGCCGCCGCTTTCTTCCTCAAAATAAGTTTGGGCATAGGTTTCGACATGATGTTAATGCCCACGGTTGGGTTATACAATATCGCTTTCCTCGTTTTTTTTATTATGCATTGAATGGGGAACGAGGGAGTACGAATCCGAATTTCTTCGGAAGACGACTCTCGCTCATGTACCCATTCGCCGCCATGAAAGATGTTAACCCCCATGATTGACTCTCGTAGAGAGTCCGTGCTTAAAGGTTCTCTAGGGGTGACAGAACCGGTGGTCTCTTTACCGACTCGTATTTTGAGGTATTTCCGAAATCTTCAAGAAATACATCCTCGATATACGGAGGGTCTCCCCGTAGGGGTTCCTCCTTTGGTTCAGTGGTCCGGTATTTTCGTGAGGTTCCAAAGAAGCGACGAAACCTCGTCTGACACACCGGCTCAACACCTGACGGGTTCTAGAGGAGGGTGTTTTCAAGTATTCGGCCTAAAAGGGCTTCCCCTTCCTCTCAGTGGTTTTGTGTGTAAACGACCCTCCCTCCCGGCGTGTCTAATCACAGGCGTACTCTTTAGTCAAACCCACCAGAAATGCCGGCAAAAGACATGGTCGGGAATGGATAGTTCTCGGACCCGACCTCGTTAAAATTGAGAATCGGCCCCGTGCTGCACCTAACGACTCCTTCTCCCTTGTTGGAAGCAGTATATCTCTTGACTGAGGGAAGCAATTCGGATATAGGGAAGAAAGCTTGGCAAAACCTTGCCCGCAATTCTTCCCAATCACCGCTACCTTCCCTACGCTGTGGTCAAACCACCAAGCTTTCGCCTCTCCTCAAGTGAGAAAAGGGAATAGCTTCCACCTTAACGTGTCTTGTGACATGCCTTCAATGGTGAGGCAAGCAAGCAGTTGCTCAAACTCCCTCGTGTGATGGTATGGATTCTCGTAATCATAACCCGAGAAGGATCGATCCTCAACCATGGCCGCGAGGCCGTATGAGCTCATAACTCGAAGTTGTGATGGGCTTCAAGAAGATGGGCGCTCTAAGAGCTCGCCACTGAGCGCATGCTTTTTTGCAATAGTTGAGTGCTCCATAATTTTTTTTAGATTTTTGTTTTAATGGCGGGGTGGAAATGGATAATGTAGGATACACCTGCAGACTAGGTTCAAGACTATAACGACAACCGTCACACAACGAAAGAACGGCGCGTAAATGCTTGTTGGTGTTTCTTAGCGTAGCGTAATAGTCCGCAAGCGCACGGAAATACCGCTGTAGCACTTCACCCTAAGTGTTCAGTGGTATCGATTTCCACAGGGAACGGGTGTTAAGTCGTTTGACTAGCTACCGTGATAAAGATGGAAAGGGTGAACCGGTAGTGAGTTTCTACTACAGCCAGATTATCCTAAAGCCAAATTACATCTTTTCTTATATCGCTCACGTGGCCACCGCTCTCCCCCGGGTCCGCCGGAAGGGTCCGCCCTCCGCACTACCGCGACACCGACGTGGAGGAATACTAAGGTCGCAACAGGTCGCCACCACCGCCGCCACCACTACCGTGGATCGATTGGCAACGAGGGTGACTCGTAGTTTAGACACCACGCCTACACTACTTATCACGTACTCTAGCGCCGGCCAGAACATCCGTCTTCATCGAGTCCTCTACTAGAGCATCTACCGATATGGTAAACAACGAATCGGCGAACGTATAATTAAAGTAATAACTCAAACTTGAAGATAATTATCAGAATTAGAACACGGATCTCTTACTCCAAACCAGTAGGATGATCCGTAGAGGTACAAATGCGAGACGGGAGCCGACGGGTTCGAAACCCGTCCGCCCGAGGTAGAGGGGTCGCTTTCCTCTTCTCCACACTTCCTCCTCTCTCACTCCCTTCTAATCCTAACTTAGCTCCTTTCCTCTACTCCAATGTGTACTAAGTGTGAGTGGTGGAGTGGAGTGTGTGAGTGGAACAATGAGTGAGTGAATGGTTGTGTGTGTGGATGTATGTGATGATGATTAGAGGGGGTGTGCCCCTCTATTTATACATGAGGTGAGGCCAAATTTAGGCACTTTGGCGGAGAAAACCGCGCCAAAACAAATTTTGCACCATCCTTTCCCGCGTTAATATTTCGGCATGTGGAAGTCAGCGGCCGCGGCGGGATCGGGCCATGCTTGCGCCCGGCCGGCCCGTGTTTGGCTCGGTTCGAGCCGGGCTTTCGTGTGTCACCTCTTGGCCCACTTTGGTTCATTTTCCCGTAGGTGCATCGGTCCATTTTGCCCGATTCCGCCCTGTTGGCCCTCCCTTGACAAGGCGCAATCCTGGTTTTGTGCTTTCATTGTTGATTGGGCGATTTGTACCGTTTCCACTTTTATACCTACAAAACATGTTTTCTACCAATACAAGTGGAACTAGGTTAGAAATAAATGCATATGCACCATGAGATTGTTTATTTCCCTTGAATGAATCGTTGCATTTCTTAAGCGCAATCACTAGAAACAGGTTTAGAACCCATCTCTAATAACGGCGCCAGAAAATGCGTCGCTGACATTCCTAAGTGAAACCACCGTGTTGGTGATAACACTAGGTACATCAACGATGATAGACCTTACCAAATAAGATATTCATCCGCAAGCCGCAGCGCGGATCTATCATTGTAGCATTTCACCCGAAAGTATTCAGGGTATCGTTATTTATATTTTCCCCAAAGGAAGGCATGGTGGAAAAAGGATCTAATAGAGACATGAACAAGATAACATGACTGTAATGGACCAATGCTCATAACGTGGGATATAAGGGAACGGTAAGGGATAACTTGACACACTCACTCAAGCCAAACTCAAGGATAAAGATAAATAAGGAATAAAGAAATTCCTAAGTGGAGCATACGATTCTAGTCATGGTCGTGGCATAGAACCGCTTGATAGTCGCAACATGCATGAGCAGGAGGTCGGAGCCGAGAATGAAATGGACGTGGAGACCTCCCGAGCATCCGCCCTAATGGAAGGCTTTTTATGAACTCCTACAAAGACACACCTAACGTGGGGGATTTCAAGGGGACGGTCAAGGCTTGTCACGACCAAGCCGCCTACCCCCTCAACCGTGGCATGCACTCATATTCGAAGGATACCGCATCCATCCGACACCACGCCCCCGATACTAGGACACTACTCATGTCCCCATGGCCCCCACCCTACGGATGGATTCGGAATAGGACACGAGCAAGCCCTCGGCGGACACAAAATCGAACCGCCATTCAAAGACAATCCCGACACTACCCAATTATATTGCATGAATGGTTTAAGCATAAAGTTCTATATGACGATATCACAACATAGAAACTATAGACTAGTTCATGTGTCATGATCATGTCAAGAACAACATGTTAGATCATAGGATAAATCACGAGGTATAGAAATAACATGAAGACTCTAATCCTAATGCACAACCAAGATAAGATAAGAGCAAGGCTTTGGAAGAATACCATAGAAAGATTTATTCCCGTAATCCATCTTCCAAGGAGCCAAGCCCCTCCTTGGTAGCTTTTGCCTAGCTCCACATTCTAAACTACTAAACCTACTAGGACGAGGAAGAAGAAGAAGTGGAGAGGAGAGAGTAGCTTTTGTGAGGTGTGTGTTACAATGGTGGGAGATGGCCTCCTTTTTATAGGTAGAGGAGAGGGGGGCTCATTGGAAAATGTCCTCCCCATATGGAAGGAGCCAAAACCGACTGGGAACACCTTCCTAGTTTGCTAAACCGACCAACCAACGCCGGCAACGCCGGTTTTTGGAAGGAACAAACCGCCGCGCCAAACCTCGGGCTGAACCGCCTCGGGATGGGTGCGAAGCGCACTGTGGTGCGCTACAAGCACTGCCGGGTCTGTTCGGGCCGGCCTTGGCAGTCGGGCGTGTTTGGGCTTGAAAAGTTGTGTAGCGATGTTTGCTCGGCCCGGTTCGCGTGTTTGGTCCTTTTCTCCCTTGGGCTTGGTGTTCTCCAGAATGCGCTTTCTAGGGAGACGCCTTTTGGTGTATTTTCCACTTGTTTCTTATATAAATCTGCACAATAATAATTTGGACACTACAAGTGGAAATATGTCAATAATAAATGTATATGTGTGTAGTAAGGTATAGTTTCACCCCCTTATTGGTAGAATGTTGACGTTAAAAATATGTCGTTGGTGACCGTCAACATGAACCTCGAAGTTGGCGGTATTAAATGCTTGATAATGACCGCCAACAACAACCCGTTTCTCAGAATGTTATTATTATCAAAATTTTGTTCAAATTTGGAATGCTCTAGCTCTCCAAGAATCTGGAAATAAATAACTTAAGATCGAGAGAGTATTTATCTATACAAAGTTTGGCAAATTTCCTAATTTGAATACATTTTGAAGTCCAACCCACGCTCACTACAAAAAACTCATTCGGTGCGGTGTCCCCTCGCCGGAAGTGAAACGAAACAAAACAACTCTCGCTTTCCACTCTCCTCCCGCCCTCCGCTCAAAATTGAAATTCGGGGCAGCACGGCGCCAATGTCCTCGGCTCCTCGCCGACCCGTCACAAAAAAAAAAAAAACCCCCGATTTCTATTTTTAACTGGGAGTGCCGTAGTGCCGCCAAAAGCCTAGTCTTTCTCCCTCCTAACTCCAAACTCTGTTTCACAAATTCCAAATACTAGTAGTACACAAGTTACGATCGCCCTACTAGCAAACTTGCATCTGAAAACCGGGTGCCCGTGGGGCCATGGTGTCTCGCACCGAACAATCTACAGGTACAACCACAAAGAACTACGTCCATATTTGTCTTCGTAGCTTATGTGACTCCTCGCTATCTAACTTGTACAAAAATTGTGTTGTCTTAAATACCTTTTTCGGGTTGATCCTGTGTACAACCACAAAAAACTACGCCCATATTTGTCTTCGTAGCTTAGGTCTTTTCTTTCTTCGACAATGTTTGCTTGTTCTTGCTTCATCTTGTTTCATCTTATTTTGTCTCACAGATACTAATTAATCACCGTTAGCGTAATAATCCGTTTCTCTGTAATGTTATTATTATCAAAATTCCTTGCATTGTAGTATGATTGTATCTCTTGCCTCTAAAATAGCTTTTCAACTTGGCTTAAACCTATGTTTCACAATTTGGTCGGTAGGGTCTTTTATTGTTTTCTGAACCCTGGAAGAACATACTTTGCCTGGCAGGTTATTATTTATAGAAATGTAGTTTCCAAAGTGGAAGTGATCAAGAGATCTCAACTGTGCATTTCAGCTACCGAGGATGACCCCATTACTAAGAATGTTTATAGCTCGATTCACCCGTACCGTGCATAGCAATCAAAAGAACAGCCATCACAGGCACTTTCTAACAGCCTACAGTTCACCAAAAAAAAACATCCATTTTGATCTCCCAACTCGCCCAATTTCTTTCTCACCTCAGCTGTGCCTGGGTACTACAAACTAAGCATCTCCCCTCGTTGATAAGGGCGCCGATGTCGACCTCGTGGACCACCGCGTCCGCCGAGGCGCGTAGCCGTCGAGGAGATCCGCGTGGTTCGCCAGTGCTGCCCTTCGGGAACCCTCCACCCCGCCGAGGTCCGCCCGCACCATCGACTCCGCCATCGCTTGCCATCACGGGCGCCACGACGAAGTCGCGGCGTTTCACCGCGGCACGCGTGTGGTTTCGCCTCCGCCCCAACTCTAGGTACGCCACGCGCAAACAAACAACGGATTATGAAAACCGGCGTAAAGCACAAGGGCAATCAAGCGACTCACACCGGCGAGGTGGAAGTCGGCGTTCTCCCGCTAGATGCGAAGGAGCGCCATCTCCTGCTCCATACCGGCAGCCAGGTCATACATGGAATTCAGGTGCTGGCGAAGGCGCTCACTCGGAGTGGGAGGAGGAGGAGACGGAGCCGGATCAGGAGCACGTGGAGGCAGGGGAGCCACAACCCGAGCTTAGGTCCCGCGGCGGCGGCGGGGAGCCGGGTTGCGGTGACGGACGCCTGCATTCCCCTCCTGCTCCAGCCGTAGAACCACCCCTCCATCATGCTCACAAGTAGGAGTGGTACAAGATGAAGGGTGCGGAAGAGGAACGCATGTAAGAGTGGAGTGAACCCGTGACGCAGGGGAGGGGGGGCAAAGCCCGAACTCTTCCCCTCCCTTTTCGAAAAAAAAAAAAAAGGTGTGGCGGACGCCGGGCGGAAAAACCCTTCCCCCTCCCTTCCTTGGTTGGCGGTCGATTTTTGCCGCCGCACCCCATCCGTGGCGCCTCCTAGAATATGTATTTATTCTTCTAAAAAAATAATATATATATTTATTGGTTCTAAGAAAAAAAGAATATATATTTATTCATGCTTGTAATATTGTTCAAACATGTCGTTTGTCACGATTTGTTCATGTAAAATATTGTTCTATGGGAGATGGGGACTCGAATCTAACCGGACGTGACGGGGTTGAGATTTGTTTGAGGTGTCCAACAAAAAACGCAATTCTTTGACTTTTTAAAATCTAATTTGACCAAATTGCACGCCACGCCAATTTTTTTTTGACCTTGCATAGCTTGCCAGTGCCGCCTATCCCAATTTTTTTTGGACCGAGAGGATCGGGGTTCAATAACTCTTGACATTTTTTTTTATACTTTAGACCCGTGTTGGATACATGCGATCGTAAAATGCCCGCGTCGTAGCCTATACATACCGCTTCAACTCCTTCCCTCCACTCTGCTTTTTTTTTGCGTGCTCCACTCTACTTCAACTCCTTCACTTCCTCGCCAGCGTGCCGCCGCCGCGCTCCTAGCCTCTTCCCCGCCCACCACGCGCGCCGCCTCCATTCCTCCTCCCCTCCCCCCCTCCCCGCCGCCGTCGAAGATGAAGTGGCACAGGGGGAGGGACCCAAAGACGGGGAGGTTCGTCCCCGGTTCCTCGTCCCCGGCGATGTCGACGGAGGTGAAGACGGAGGTGACGACACCGCCAAGGTTCAACAAGGGCGTCCCGGCCGCCTCCACGGGTACAACAAGTCGGGCATCTCGTGCCGCCGCCCTGTCTCTGTGGAAGACTAGAAGCCCGTGGCCACTCACCACAGCATCAAACCCCAAGCGACGCCGATGATGGAGAGGCGGAAGCGGCATGCGGCGATGGCGTTGGAGGAGTTGTGTCCGGCAACACCGGAGTTGAGGCGCCACCGCCCGGCACATGCGGGGGCGATGCGGCGGCGCGGACGCCGCTACCGCTGTCGAGGCCTTTGTACTTCGCCTCTCCGGCGGCGGGCGTCGTTGAGGCGGCTAAGCGGCCGTGAAGTCGGGCGGAGGCGAGGGCGAAGGAGAAGTCCCGGCAGCGGCGTCGAGGCAAGCGGTGAGGAAGTCGGGCGGCGAGGCGACGCCGAAGGAGAAGGAAGCGAGCTCGTCGTTGGCGCAGTAATAATGCCTCGTTTAAAACTTTTTTTCCACTCGGGGATGACCCCATTTCCATTACTTTTGATTACGGAAACACAAGCATTCATTAGAAGTTTTACGTAAGAGAAGCTACAAAAACGCGGACATGCCTAAGAGACTCTACTAAGCTTAAAACTGAACACAACGTAACCTCCCTTGAACCCATATATCACGGGCAATCGACAACGACAAAGAGCTCAAACGGTAACAAAGAAACACCAAAAGTAGACTAAGCCCCTCTCCCGGAGCACCCGAAACTTAGCATAACAACTCCCAAATTCTAATCATCCTATTAACATGGCCTCACGTCATATATATAGATTATAGACCTTTTCGATTCTTGCGAGAACATGTTACTTGCAAGATCCTCATGATTTCCGGATCTCCTTTTCCCCGAGCACTTCTCGCCTTCCATCCCGCCATCTTCCCGGGTATATATATATATATACTCCCTCCGTCTCAAAATAGATGTCATTCTCGCTTCCCGAGAAATCAACATTTTCAAAATGCCGGCAATTATATATTAAAATATATAAATAATAAAATATTTATGCTAAGTAATAAATATCATTGGAAAGATCTTTAGGTCTAGTTTTTTAACAAATTTATTTGTAGATTTAAATATTGCACATATTTTCTACAAACCTAGCTAGTCAAAGTTGAGAAAGTTTGACCCAAGACGCATCCCATAGTGACATCTATTTTGAGATGGAGGGAGTACTTGTTTAAAAACTCAAAATTGTGGAAACCAATAGCTGTTTTTTGGCATATATATAGTTCTCGTGAATGGTACGCATCTGTAGTTCTCTAGCCACCGCTTCGCATAGTTCACTTTTCTTCATCTCAAGGCAGCTTTAACGTGATTTGAGGATTGTGATTTGTTTTTTTTGTTGACACGATCTTATCCGGACCCCTCATATAATTGTTTCTTGCATATATATATGTAGTGCCTGGAGGTGGTGGTTGTGAAACCCATCATGCGGAAGCTCCGTGAAGTTTCGGGGCCTATTGAGGATCTCAACAAAGGGAAGGCCGAGAAGGAGAGGCTCATGATGCAAAGGCTCGACCAAGTCTTCCCCGGCCGTTGAGTCCGGCCGTTGAGTACGTGAAGAATTAAAAGGCCGAGAAGGTACAGCTTGCTCGGGACGGGTGCGAGGGTGCCATTCGCTTCGATGCCGACACCACACTAATTAATGTGATCGATCTTATGTCGTCTTGACTTACTTTTTGTTGATGATGTACTATCTAGCTAAGTTAGTATTAAAACTATGTGTGATGATCGATGCAAACTCGATGACCGCTTGCTCAATTTGATAAAATATATGATGCTAGTAGCTTGTTCGTACAAATTGTTGACCACACATATATATGCTGCATATATAGCTAGCTATTTAATTTTACAAAGATAGACCATGTTCAGTTTTACAAAGACTCGAGACCATGTTCGCTTTTATAAAGATTGAGAGATGGTATGCCATCTCAAATCAACCTCCAAGGCCAATATGTCACCACATAAAGCCGAAAAATAAAAAGCTAGAGATACTTTTATAACAAAAGAACAACAACCAGTTCAAACACTCAAACCACACCATAAACCCGCACGTCACATGAGCTTTAACAACAAAGAATAGCTATGCATACTCATTTGCGCACCGGCTTTTTTCGGCGCCTTTTGCCACGGGGCCCTCCTTCTCTTTATGTCCATCTCTCGAGGTATGGAGTCAGCTCGCTCGCCGAATCCTAGGGATGATTTTTGCATCAAAAGAAGGGATTTCACTGAACTCATAGATACCTTCCTCTTCCACTGGATTTTCAAGTCCGATAACCCGCTTTTTCCTAGGAGAGCCACTTGTAGGTTCTTGCTTCTAGTGTCGCGCACATAGAAGACTTGGCTAACCCGATTTGCGAGTACAAATGGCTCTTGCGTGTGCCCGGCCCTGTCCAAGGTCAACGCAAGTGTAGCCGTATTTGTCTTTCTTGAGACACCTTTGATTATCGGGAACCCATCTACACCGAAAAACGGCGTACTTCATGTCTCCGGATACGAGTTCCCATATCTCTTCAATCATGCCGTAGTATGGTTTCCGCACGTCCTCGAATCGCTTGCAACAATACGAATAGCGAGTTCTGGTACACACTTTTCTTGTCTTGATCATCGGTGTAAAAGGTGTAGCCATTTATGTCATAGCCCCGATAAGTTGTGATCGTGAAGAAAGGCCCCTTTGCCACCGCCGAGCTTTTTCGTTGTCGCAAGAGTCGCCCGAAACTGCAAGTCGGTCTCGATCCGGATGTTGAACCGTCTAATATGCGCCCTCGTTAATCGAGACTCGGTCCAATCCGGATTTTCTTCCCCGCAACAACCGATAATGCTCACGATGTAAGGATCTATCTCTTTCTTGTAGCATCACAAGAGAGTGGGCTTTGTCAAAGTCGTCTTTCTTCGGAGTAATTTGCTTCTCCCCAAGAAACCCCCGCCCCCGCTAGCCTTCCGTCATGGCGAGACTTGAGATGCTGATTGGATTATCGGGTCGATATAACGGAGACACCAATCGACCACCTCCTCGCAGAATAGCACTGTGCCATGCTTCCCTCGTGGTGAACCTCGACTCTTTGAAAACCTGTTCGAGTACTCAAAAATCTCTCATACGGATACATGTGGTGGAGGTACATCGGTCCAAGATACCGATCTCCTTAACCAGGATGGACCATGAGATGGACGGATATGTCGAAGAAAGTCGGCGGAAGTAAGCCTCAAGGAGACACATCGTGTCACACATGTTCTTTTCAAGATCGTTCGCTTTTCTTCGTCGATCACCTTATGAGAGATTGCATTAAAGAAGGCGCAGAGGTCGATGATAGCCTTTCGGACCTTTTCCAAGAATATGTTTCGGATCCCGACCGCAAGCATCGTCGTGAGCATGACATCGCAATCGTGAGCCTTCATCGGAAGCATTTTGTTCTCTTTAGTAGGCACAAGTTTCCGGACTGGGCTGCGTATCTAGAGGGAAGTTTGACACTACGAAGAAGTCGCACAACTCCCGCTTCTCGGCGACGGGTCGCTTTCGGCAGACAAAGGTGGACGGGCACCGGTTTTTCGTCGTTAGGAAGGAGCTCGGGCCTTATGTCCATCTCCTCTAGGTCAGCTCTTGCTTTACCATGGTCCTTCGATTTCCATTTGTCATTCATGAGTGTCCCAAGCAAACTTCCAAAGACGTTCTTTTTCACGTGCATGATATCTATCTTTGTGGCGAACCGCTATGTCTTTCCAAAGAAGGTAGCTCCCATAGGATTGACATTTTCTTCCACCTCTTCTTATCGGCGCTTTTTTTGCGGTTTCGGCTCTTCGAGCTGCTTTCTCTTTCTTTTCTCTTTCTTTCCTTTGGTTCGTCGTCAGCGGAGCAGTCGTATCCTTTACCACCGCTCGTAAACCTGTTCCCCATTGAAATGCCTTGGTGCACCGCTTTCTCCTTCGTCCCATCAAACCGACGTTTCATCTCACGGTATGGATGCTTTGTAGGAAGGAAACGCCGGTGCTTTACATAAACCCTCTTCTTTGAGTTATTCACCAAACAGTCTCGGTGTCGTCTAAGCAATGAAAGTAGTCTTTCTCTCCTTTGCTCTGCCCGGACACGCTATGGTGTCCTGGAATATCGCTGATTGTGGTGAAGAGCGAGGCACGTAAATTGAAGCGCTCTTTCTTGTAAGCATCGTACACACCGACACCACCCTCTTTCCGGAGCTCCTTGAGATCGTCAACAAGCGGCCTCGGGTACACATCGATGTCAATACCGGGCCGATGAGGACCGAGAGATCAAGACCGACATCATCATGTACCTCCTCGTGTTACACGACCACGGTGGAAGATTGTAGATAGTTAATAGCACCGGCCGACACTATGTGTGCTACTCATGTTACCAAAGGGGTTCATGCCATCCGTGCTTTCCAGCAAAACCGAATATTCCTTGGGTCATCGAAAAAAGTTTTATGTTTGTGATCAATGTCCCGCCATCAATACCATCTGGCGGGTGCCTTATCTAATCATCACGCTTCCGGCCATCCGAGTGCCATGTCATCGGTCGTGCGTCCCCTGAGGTTGCAAAAAGACGTTTTAGGCGAGGAATTATTGGAAAGTACCATGCAACCTTCCGAGGAACTTTTTACGGCGCACCTCCCTACCTTCTTCACCATCATCGGTTGTTCGTTTGTAACGAGAGGTTTTACACTTGGGGCATGCAAAGCAAGATTTGCATAGTCACCCCGGAACAGGATGCGATCATACATGCAAGCATGAATTTTCTCGAACTTCAATCCCAAAGTGGACAAACGATCTTTTTTTGGCCTCATATGTCGTCTTTTTGGCAACACATTCTCGTGGGGGAAGCATATCCCCAATCACCCCTAGCAATTGTCTAAAGCTCTTGTCGGTCAATGGTTCTCTGCCTTGAGTTGGAGAAGCTTTAGTGTACCAGATAGCTTGGAAAAACTTTTTCTGCTAGTCAAACAGAGTGGTGTCCACATATCTTTCAAGAGTTGTTCCAGCTTCTTCAAATCTTCAGCGGTGTATTCATCGTAGCCCATGCCATCACGCAAAGAACTTGTCCATATCCTCAACAAGAGGGGAGGGGCTCAGTAGCAAGCTCGCTACTTCATCATCGCAATTATTTCCTCATCCTCAAATGTCGCTTCTTCCTCCCACCGCACCACTTTCGTGAACCTCGCGCTTGTTCTCCGTCGTTGACACCTTCTCCATGCTTGTTCCAACTTGTGTACCCAGCCATGAAACCTCGAAGGATTAGGTGGGCATGGACTCGTAAACGAACTCGAGTATTGCATCCGGTTCTTGCAATCCACACATGGGCACCACAAACCCGCATCCGGGTCTCGCGCATATCGGCCTCCGCAGCAGCTAGGAAAGATTGCAACCCATCTATGTACCCACGATCGTAGCATCTCACCCGGTACATCCAAAGGGCTTCGATCCCCCATCGTCTACAAAATTAAGCATGGTGGAAATGGAAGAAATCCTCAGCCAATTTAAGTCAAGATATTGTTGCCAACAACTAGATGCTTGCTTTAATTCTATCTCACCATTATGCATTAATCGATGCGAAGCACTATTGTATTTTAATTAGAAGCGCCTCGTAGCTAGGTTTGCTCACCTACGCTTCGTAGATCGGCCCGACCACCGTCGGGCGACCCCTCAGAGCTGGCGAGCACGGCCCGGCCACCGGCGAAATCCCCTGCGGGTCGGGCGGAGCACGCCGACACGAAGATGGCGGCCGAGCACGCCGTGACGCCCTTCTTGCGTCGCCGCCTGAAACGCACGAGCACCAATATAATGCCGAGAGGAACGCGGTGACAAAGGAGGAGAGCTCTAAGCACGCCCGCGAGTACTTACGGCTCGATATGGCGGAGCACACACCAACGCAGCCGCCGCCCCCGTGTGTCGCGCTCCTCCGCTGCCCCCGCGGTGTGCCGCCACCGCCGAGAGAGACGGTGCTCAAGTGTGTGGCAAAGAAACACCTTATATATATCCGTAGTAACCCGAGCAGCTAACCCAAACGCACGTACAAGGTACAGGCGCACGTACTAAAGAGTCGTCGCTAACAGATAACCCTAACCGGTACGCTTACAAACACATATCTGCTTTACTACTTACTAGGTAGGAGTACTATAGTTACAGACACATGGTACCACATACGCGCCTGTAACCCAACGAACGTGGCGCGCGCGTGCGTGACAAAGCCAGCCACTTACACACGCATGCCGACATCCATCGCCTCTAGTCGATGCGTGCACAGAACTATGTAGCGGAAACGGCCCACCAAGCGTTGTACCACAAGAGAACGGGCCTAACATCCAAGTCCAAATTCAGGCCCAAAGGAAGGCCGATGACAAAGGAGGAGAGCTCTAAGCACGCCCGTGAGTACCTACAAACCGATATGGCGGTGGCGGAGCACAAACCAACGCAGCCGCTGTCCCTCTGCGTCGCGCTCCTCCGCCGCCACCACCAGAGAGAGAGAGACGGTGTTGAAGTGTGTGGCAACGCAGCGGAAAACAGCCCAGCTCGTTGTACCACATGAGAACGGGCCTAACATTCAGCCCCAAAGGAAGGCCGTCGCTGAGGCCCGTTCAAAACCGGATGCAGGCCCAGCCAAATTCAGTCTGGTACAGACACGTGTCAACATCCATCGTCTCTAGCAGGACGGGCGGTCAGTAAGACTCGAGACAAATACGGCGCGTGCACCGCCGAGGCGTCGCCATCGACATGTGTGCGCAACGCTTTCGACACCACGGACACCGTGGACTACGGCAAAGAACGCATCGACTATAACATGCGACGATTCTCGACACGCGCACCGCTAAGCGCCTCGTTCACCGATACGTGTCCGCAATACCGAGAAATAGCACGCATACGGGGCGACAACAGACGCGTCAGAATGACCGCTAGCGTCGGTAGGCGGTTGCGACATGTACGTACACCGCTAACACAACTCGTCTCAAAATAAACGCCGCATCGGTAGTGGATGCGACATGTACGTACACCGCTAACACAACTCGTCTCAAAATAAACGCGCGTCGGTAGTGGTCGCGACATGTACGTACACCCTGCTAACACAACTCGTCAAAAATAAACGTGCGACTTTAATTTAAGTGACCGTTACAGACCCTTGTATGTTCCAAGCGTCCGCATCCGCGGCACGCCGCGTGTACCGGTGTCAAGCAACACGGACGGTTCTCGACCACGCGAGTCTGTGAATCAACGCACGTCTGTAATACTCGTAACGGTACAGACGGGCGGCGCTGAAAAGGTGTCTGTAAGCAAAAACGCGTCTGAATTAGGGTTGCATCCACAGTCGATCGGTCTCGAAAATGCGCCTGTGATGAAACGCGTGTCTGAGATACGTTGAATTCTGCAGACACTCGGTTTCAAAAAGCGTCTGCCGTAGCCGCGCGTCTGTGCCCAGCTAACGAAAAACGCGTCGATTAAGAAAACGGGGCGCGTTACATGAACACGCGTTCGTAATGACCTCCTATTACCGACGCCGTATTGGTCTTGTGGGACCATCCGTCACCTATTACGACGCCGCCCGGCCAGCGCGTCAGTAATGTCACAACACAGACGCTCGTTATTAGAGACGTCTCTGGGCTCACTGGTGGTTATTAGCCTTTTTTACATAGTGATCCTTGCGGCTTGTGCCTCATAGACTCCGCTACTTCTTCCTGTATCAAAGCAAGCGTGTAGACAATATCGAGTGTGGAAGGTCGAGGAACCATGAGAATAGCACGAATATCATCACGTAAGCCATCTATAAACCGCTAGATGAATGATAGAATGTCGGGGTTGGGGTTATAGGATTTGAGTTGATCAACCAGCTCGGTGAACCTATTGACGTAATCAGAGGCAGGCCCTGTCATTTTGATGTGGAACATTTTCCTCAAGAGAAGTTCATGTTGATCACGGCTGAAACGCTCATGGATCACTAAGCAGAAGGTGGACCAATTTGTAGTGGCTAGGGAGGACTCAATGTACTGGAGCCAACGCTTGGCTGCCCCAGTGAAATGCATGGTGGTGACACGAATCTGTATGTGAGGCTCGACAGCATACATATCGAAGTAATTTTTGGCGCAAGTGATCCAGAATTGAGCGTCCTCACCATCGAACTTTTGAAAGTCTAGCTTAGGTAAACGACCCAGATTCTGTGATGAGTTTTGGTTAGTGTGTTGAGGGAGTGGGTTGTGGTAGGATGATGGGTATTGTGGTGGGTATGTTGGGTTGGGGTGGTGGGGGTCAGTGTAGAATTGGGGAAGATAGGATGGCTGGTCATGGTAGAATGGTTGGTAAGAGTGATGTTGAGGGTTTTGGATAGGTAGCGATTGATCTGGTGGACTTGTGATTGGGTTATGGACTTGGTTTGGGTGGGAATTTTGTGGACGAACAGGGGTATGGAATAGGATTCATGCGAGGGGAGGGGAAAGGCTTGTGAAACGTACCAAACTGCAGGGGCGGGGTGATGGTCGTGACCGACCCATACCCCTGAACGCGGTGCCCGTCAGGCGGTTCGGCTGTCGCTCCGGCGGCGACGTGCTCTGTAGAGGACGTCGTGAAGGTGACTAGGCCAGGTCCCGATGTGGGAGTAGCAGCCGTCATCCATAGTGATGTAGTCGGCGCAACAGCAGCAGGGGCCGACGAAGTAGGAACGTTGTCCGTGAATTGACGACCCTGGTGCGCTCGACCGTAGATGTTGTTGAAGTCGCGGCGCACATCGAAGATTGTCGCCTCCACCCATGGCGCCAATCGTCGAACACCTTGGCTATGCCCTCCAGAGCGTTGATGCGGTCGTCGCGCTCATCACGCATCTCAGTAGACGAACCAGCTCTAGGTCATCGACCTTAGCCTCCATGCTCTTGACACGCTCTTGGATGCCCTGAGTTCATTGGTGGTGGTCGAGGGCGGCGTCGGTTTGAGCGGCGCAGTAATCCTCAAGCGCACGAAGACAACGCAGACCATCCGACAACGAGATCTGCTCCAACACGGCGATGCGGCCGAGCGTACACGGTGTGGCCGCTGCCATGCCCTCTAGGGCGGTGATGTGTCGATCCACGCCTTCCCCTGACTCGGCGCTCTCCAGGGCCGTGACGCGCTCCAGAACACCGGTGACCGCCATGGCGGCCTCCTCCTGGGACTTGAGCCGCTCCACCTCCACAGCGAGTCCTTGGCGCACTAACGCCTCGTCAGCGAGCTTGGAGTCCCACTTGGACTCGAGCGCGTCGAAGCGCTTGAAGATCTCATCGAACTTGGAGTCGAGCAGCGCCTTCATGTTCGGCTCCATGGCGCCGAGCGTCCTCTGCCGCCGAGTGTAGTGCGGATGCGGAGGGAGAGGCGGATCCAGCGGTGGCCGGATCGATACAGCTGATACTAGTGTAAGACCCCCACACGCTGTGGCGGTGGTCCGGTGAGATTCCAACCAGGAAGGGAGGAGGAAAGGAGGAGTAGGTAGCGACGATGAATTTGAATTAAACGAGTTTGTGTTTGAATGATAGTTACAAACTCAGCTCCTTGAGCTACTACTTATCGTTTCGAGGTTTCTTCTTCTCCTTGGCGATGGATGGGCTGGACCATTCTGGCCCAACAACGCGAGCGCTTGGACACCTGACCCATTTTCCTCTTTTGGCCTTGAACTCCTCTTGATCAACACCAGTGTGTGGGGTGCTGACAGTTCTACGCGACGGCATCGGCGGTGCCCGCGCTCCGGCGGCCCCGAGCACATGCTCCGCGTCGTCGAGGCGCCCCGCTACGCAAAGCTTCTTGATGAGGAGGGTACATGGAACCGCAACGAGTCGCTTAGGATCCCGCATAGAGTCCACAGGGAGGAGCGCGGCGTCCAAGTGCTGTAGCTTTAGATCTATGTTTTTTTCATTATAGCTGTAAAAAAATGTACTAAAGCATATCATATTATATGTTCATTGTGTAGATCTACTCATCTAGAGTCTAACACAATTAGATTTTCTATTTTATGATTTTTCTATGATTTTTTAAAACTGTTTTATGGGGGCAATTTGATCGGTTTTGAAAAGTCTATTTTATAGTTTAGAGGGTTATGTAGTCCACCTCATATACATGGGAGTGTGATATATACTTTTTTTCCTATCTTATTACATGCTATGTGTTTGCATCTCAGTTTTGTCTGATGCAGCCATCTTTCGGCTACGCTGTAGTCGGTATTTAAATAATTTTTGTTTTCCTTGACAATGTTTTGTTGCTTATACTGGAGTTAGATAAAAAAGTAGTCGTTAGACAAATGTCCAGGGACCATGCAATTGCAATAGATCCTGCTACAAGGACGCCACGACTGCAGAGCATTTGTACACGTGCAGGTCATGCCTTGGTGGATTCTTGCGGACGACACGAGAGCACCTCGCATCAAGCGCCGTGTCGCACGCGTCCTCAGTACGTGCGCTTGTCGACCCCGGCCACCATAACGTGGCCAATCCGCAGCTTTGCATATACGGAGAATATATATGACTAAAGGTAAACGGGCGTAGCATGATTGCGAAGCCAAATTTGCTAGAGTATTTCGGAGAAGGGAGAAGCACTGCACGAACTAGCTAGAAACCCAGCGCACAGAACGGAATAACGATGGCGCAGGCGCAGCCAAGGAGACAAGACGACGATCCGCTCCAGGCGCCGCAGGGCAACAAGCAGGCTCAGCTGTACCACCAAGACCAGGACCTGCAGCCGGAGGAGGCGGCCATCAGGTACGGCCACGTGTTCGCCGTCTCAGGAGACCTCGCGGGGCAACCGATCGCGCCGCGCGACGCGGCCGCCATGCGGTCCGCAGAGGACAGCGTGCCAGGCGTCCAGGTCCCGCAGGGCGCCGGGGGGCTTCAGCGCCGCGACCGCCATGGAGACGGCCGCGGCCTACAACGAGGCCGTCGGTGCCGTGCGCCCGGGGCAGGCCAGCGACACCGCGGCCATGCACGGCATCACCTTGACCCAGACCGCCGTGCCGGGCGGCCGCATCGTGACGGAGTTCGTGGCGGGCCAAGTCGTGGGGCAGTACTCCGTGGCCGACCCGCCGCCACCAGTTGAGGAGGACGCGACCAAGATCACCATCGGCGAGGCGCTGGAGGCCACGGCGAGGGCGGAGGCGGGCGCCCCATCGACCGTGCGGACGCGGAGGCCATCCGCGCCGCGGAGATGAGCGCGCATGGGGCCGACGTTGCCATGCCCGGCGGCCTCGGCGACCAGGCGTCGGCCGCGGCGCGCGCCAACTCCCAGGCCACGCGTGACGGCGACAAGGTCAAGCTCGGCGACGTCCTGTCAGACGCGACAGCGAAGCTGGCTGGCGACAGGGCGGCGAGGACCGAGGACGCGACGAGGGTGGTGCAAGCCGAGACATTCAACGACGCCGAAGCGGGAGCCAAGGCTGGCGGGGTGGGCGCGGCGGTGACCACGGCGGCGAGGCTCAACGAAGACAACGACCTACTATAAGCGATACATAGTTCAATGTTGTTCCACGCCACGCCAAGCCACGACACGACTCTTTGTGTAATACGGAGGAGTACTTATGTATGTTAGGAGTAAATAAGTACTATATAATGTATAATTAGCAAGCAAGATCCAAGGATTAGAGTAGTATGCACGCATGTGTATAGTAGCAAGTCTGGCGGTATATATAGCGAGAGCATAATAAAATGTCGTTCCATGCTGTGATCGTCCATTCTAGCTTGATGCGTTATTTCAATGCATTGGACCAACACACACTACCAAAATAGCATAAGCGGAGACACCTTAATTAATCTATCTCACCATCAAATTAGTACAGTAGAACTGAAAACGCGTCACTAATGTAAGATTAGTGACGTGGATAAACAACGAAACGCGTCACTCATTAGTTGTCGTCCACGGTCAATCAAGAACAAGTTTTCCGTGTAAGTTTCCAGAGAATTTTCGGAACAATCTCCACTCTGCCGCCCTAGACCATCGTTCCATCTAGCGTCGAGCCGTGCAGTCGTTGATGCAGCCATGCAGGGCTAAAACTGCCCCCACCAATCACCGGCTGCATAGGGCTAACACTAGGGAGGACATATGCTATATCCATGTTGATCACGCACCATCGCGGAGATAGAACGACGAATGCGGCCATTTCAATCAATCACAGATCACCATCACATGTATGGCCACGCTTGGGGACAATTCACAGCACTATAAACATGGAACCGTAAGGGCCTAGGGAAGTCGTCACATACGTTAACGCCATTCAATCATCTTACACTTACTACATATACACACATCTAACAACAGACTGAGACTGAAACATACATAGAACATTCTGGTTTTCTACTGCTAACAGCTCTACAACCATCGCTGTACATTATTTGTGCTGATATGCACCAAAGAGAGCATGCTGATGATATACACGTGCTCTCACGTACTACTGGGGGTGAAGTTGGTCTGCTGCTTCATCTCTTGGAGCAGTTCCGGGCAGCACTGAGCTGTTCCATCAGGTCCTGGATGGTGGAAGAGGCCTCCTACAAATAGACAGCAAATGTTTATAGGCGACATGCACACCGTCATATCATTAAGTTAGATGACTCCATTTGTAACTGAGGAGCTGGAGCATTTTTTTTTTTTTTTTTTTTTTTTAATGTGGTGCATAATTCTAACAACTGACCCTGGAGCATTTTTTTTTTTTTTTTTTTTTTTGGTTAGGAGTAATGTGGTGCATAATTCTAACAACTGACCCTGAGCTTCTTCTTCAGGTTCTCCTCCTCTTGGTCGCGGCGCTTCCTTTCTTCTGCGAATAATTCTATCGTTGCTTCTTGCTCCTTAATTGCAATCTCGAGTTGCCTCTCCACATCCTCAAGCTGAAAATAAAAGATACAACTTCCTCAGGCTATTAAAGAGCACAAGAAGACCCTCAGACCTCCAAGAAATGCCATAAAATCCACAACAGACATTCAATCATTAAAACAGATACTTCCTATTGACAAGTAGGTAGAATCAAGGATGATGTAAAAGAAAATTGGGGAGGTAGGAAACAAATTCTATGAATTTTGCCTGATAACGTTTGCAAATTTTATCTGTTTAACCCGGTGTTCTTCTATTTTATTTTAATTAAAATCCACTGTGGGGTTCTCCCCACAGTTTTTGCCGTAAAAAAAAAAAAAAAAGAACTTGCATTTTCTAGTTAATTGGGTCTATGACATTTTACTCGTCATCCAAGCTGATCCCATGGGAGCTCTGCCAAATGGTACTTTTATAGAGAATAACTCCGAAAGTGATTCTATGAAATTAATTAAGATGCCAGGAGCTGGAAAACTAGCTTATTTTATCCGATCTGGTCGCAAAATGTAAGCGCAACGTAATCGAACAAAGATGTATCCAGTAGCTAGGAGCCTCAGCTGTGGGCAGCCTCGATGTCTACTCGTCATCTGGGCTGATCCCTCTTAATGAAATATGGGTGAAGATCGCGAAAAAAAAGAAAGAAAACTAGCTTATCCAGATTCACTTCCTGCACAAAATCATTTCATCCATAGTGTATATCCTAGAAAATCACAAGATAATCATTTTAAGCTACATAATCATTTCCCTAGAGAACCAGAAGCAGAGGTTATACCAAAAAGGCCCATATATAGTACTAACTCCATCCCAAATTATAAGACGTTTGAATTTTTTCAACCCCAAGTTTGACCACTCGTCTTATTCAAAAAATTGTGCAAAATGTCACATCTTTTGTTATGGCTTGCTTTATTAACAAAACTTCTTCATGATTGACTTAAATTTGACAATATTTACACAAATATTTTGACCAAGACGAGTAGCCAAACTTAGAGTTGAAAAATTCACTCTCTTATAAATTGGAATGGAGGGAGAAACATAGCAACATTTAACAATAATGTAACGCTATTGCATGATTACTCAAGACAATTGGTAATTCACACAAAATGCGCAGAAAAAAAGAAGAGATTTACTAACATGAGTTCCAACTAGTAGAACCAAAAATATGATGGTGGATCTTAAAACTGCTTACCCTCTCAGTAAGAGACTTATTCTTATCCCGCTCGATTTGTAGTTCCCTTGATAATGATTCCTGCAGCATCAAGATTCTACCAAAGAATATAATTAAAATGGCATGTCAAGTCTGGCACATGGGCTAAGTTATCTTTATTAAAATTGTGTTAATCAGATAGGACCTGCACAATTATTTTTATGATTGATCAGTTCACACAAACTTTTTTGTTTAGTCAGACCTTTGTACTCTAAAAAATCTTAAATAAATGTAGGCAACATACTTAATTATGGTCTCTGACAAAATTATATGAGGAATATAAAATTTCAGGCAATTTTTGGTTTAGTTTTGACCAATATTAAGGTCGAATTTAGATCTTTTGGAGAAATGTGGATGGTAAGGAGTTTCGATGGTCACTAATCACTTGCTAATTTGGAACCGGACACAAATAAAATAATCAAGTGGCAGACGGTAAGTTTTAGGCATAAGAAAATTCAGTCCATTATTTTTCATTTCTTGTCCTTGAATCGATGTCATCAAACTTTCAAAACGGTATGTCTTTAGAAAGTACAATTATGTTAATAAGTATTAGTATAATCCTAAGGGCATCCGGAGTGTAAGAACTTCACCAGCATTAAGGATGATCTTGTTAGCCCAAAAATGGATCCACATTCAGATTGGAGAGGAAAGCCCAAGGCAGCTTGGCCCTTGGCCACATGGATTGAAAGGAAATGCAATGCTTGTTCAGTACAGGAGGTCTGCCCCTTGCTTTATGGGCAGAGGGCATCTTCTACTTTCTACTTGTTAAAACATATTCTAATGCCACTAAAGTGGATGTCTGTTTACTTCCCATGCATCAACCCAAAAAGTGCTACAGTTCCCTGTCACATCAAATCTTTTAACGCATGCATGTAGCATTAAATTTAGATAAATAAAAAAACTAATTGTATAGTTTGGCTGAAAAGTATGAGACGAATCTTTTGAGCCTAGTTAGTCCATAGTGGGATAATAATTAACAAATACAAACGAAAAGTGCTACAGTACCCGAACCCAATATATTTCACCAACTAAACACCTTGGAAGCCAAGGAAAATAAGATACAAGTGCTGCCGAGCATTAGGCTTATCTGTCAGACCTGGAATCCTTGAGGGCGACCTTAAACGTTACAGAGCCTGTCTCAAGCCAAAAGATCCTAGGGACAGGTCTCAAGCTTGAAGCCGGGTCTTAATAAGAATAAAAAAATTGACAAACAAAACAGAGACGAAGGCGAGGAACCCTGTGGAGGAGCACTGCTGACATTGCAAGGCTGCCGTCCATACCGCTACAATTCATGCACGCAGGTGTGGTTTCGATGTCAGAGTGCCCATAGCGCTGGCATCACCACCTTCGCGAGGCCATGGATCAAGATTTGCTCTTGATTGAGGCTCTAATCAGCAAGGGAAAATGTAGGATTGGCACCAAGATCCACAACATCCTAATCGTGGAGGGCACAGAGCCGCTACACATAGAATGGTGAACTCAAACTGGTGTCTCCACCAGATGGCGAGGTAATGGGCATGAGCGCTGGCTTGAGCTCCTCCCTGCAGTGGCAATGTGGCGAAGCAGGAGACGAAGCCATCAGCTGCACCAATAGCGGAGAAGGGCACTGTCCACACGAGAAGCGAGGGAAATCATGCTGCCCTTGAGCTCGCACAACTGGCTCTGATATCGAATAGGTAAGCCATTTGGCACCACACACTGCCAGCTTGTATGGAGAAAATTGTTGCTCAAGATTGTAATATGAATACTAAGCAATAAAAGAGCCTCTCTTTTCCTCCTAAAAAAAATTCAAACTTCTCTAGCTTTAACCAAGTTTTACAGAAAAATGCACAAACATTTACAATATCAAACAAGATTCATCAGATACGCCATGAATATATTTTATGGTTCATTTTTTATATTGTAAGTGTTAATATGTTTTTCTGTAAACTTGGACATAGTTCGACAAGTTTGACTTAGGACAAAACTAAAAAGACTTAAAATTTGAAATGGAGGTAGTAGCCAAAGTTATATCGTTAATACATGAGAGGTTAACGACAAACACAATAATCAACCAGTGAACCTTAACCAAGTTAAGGGAAGGTCTGACTAGATTTTGAATGATTAAAAGTGGATAAATATTTCTAATATGTACCTCTCCTCTAGAGATGACTTTTCTTCCTTTAATTTCTTGATGATAGCTTCAGGTTGAACAATGGATTCCCCATCTCCATTAGTTCTTTTTACTTCCTGGAAAGCAGCGACAAGAAAATATGATAAATGATTAATTTCTAATTCAAGAATTAACAAAAGCAATTCACAAATTGCAACCAGTGATCCATTAGTTATTAGCTATCAGTTTATGCCAGTACCACTACATAAAGAACTAGAAAATTTTCAGATCGAGTAAGTGACATTAATGCATTTAGTAGCAAGAGTAAATTTTCTTTTCAAAAAGGATCTATAATTTCTTACTTCAATATATGATATACTTTACAAAATCTGCTTCATCCTTCCATAGCTTCATGTGTGTTGAGAGCATCACACAGCTTAGTCTAAGTTCATCAGAGTAAATTACATTCATCCTGAACTATGGGTCTGCATCAGATCACACAGCCCTGCGTTTACAACTCATAGCATGCTGGGCATAGTGATGCAAACAAAGCTTCCAGCTCTAGGAACATAATTCAGGCAAAATATATTAAAAAAACATACTAAGATCCTCTAGCCCCTTCATAGCAACCAGGATCTCTGAACTACTCTTTTCGCTTGCCTTACAGAAAGAAACAAACACATGACTATATTAGGCATAGAAAGATAGGCAGGCCGCTGACATGCAAGCATGTGCCATGGTTTACTTAATAATCACCGAGTACAGTTTAAGCAAAAGATGCTAGCAGTGGAAGGGTTTGAACTAGTACTATACCATATTTTTCTTCTTCAATCATAATAAGCAGATATCCTGCATGTCTGAGTTCAAAAAATGTAGGGGCAGTGAAACTACCTTTGATTGGTATTTGACAGCAAGCCTCTCACTTCGTTTCACTCCATTGGGAGAAGGTGGCGAACTTGTATTCACTCTATGAAAAGATTTTTCAGGTGTCCTTAGGATAGGGGAAGTCGATCTGGATGGGCCGCTGGCAATCTCAGTATTGCCACCACCTGTATTTGACAAACCATGCAAAACTGATCTTTCAGGTCTTATGGTATTTGCAGACTTTTCAGCTCTCTGCTGAGATATTGTTCTTGAAGATGATCTGTCAGCACTTCTGATCCTTTGCAAATAACCTAACTTGCAGGAACCTTTCACAAATGGACGTAGTGACAGTCCTGCATGCAGATTATCATCAGATGAGCTATATGTCCCAATTGAGGAAAAACTGACTTAGTCCAACAACAGTCTTTGCATTTTTTTTTTTTCAAAAACTTAAAGAGGGCTGTGTTTCATTATATTAGCGAGGTGGGTTGGGTGAGGGGTGGGAGTGGGGGTCCCCAACAGGATTCTCACTCATACAGGGACCAAATATGAGTGAGGCTTTTACATGGTCTCATAATTGATACACAGCGAACAAACACAACTCAACCTAGACCTATCTGACCCAGGCTGCAATCAGAAGTCCTAGACCGTGCAGATTCTTCACACCAGCCATGCACCAAAGGCAGTGCTCATCCTTCAGCTCACTCAAAATCGTGTTAACCGAAGGAGATGCCCCCTCAAATACACATGCATGCCTATGTTTACATATAATCGAGGCACCGAGTAAATTTAGAGTGTTCACTCCTTTTTTGAGCTCCTCTTTAACTCTTGTCATCATCTTGCGCCACCAATCTGCAAAGCTCCTTTCGTTTTGTCAAGGGACTGAATCTGCTATGTCCAAAGAATTGAACAATCTGAACCATACTTGTCTGGCCACAATACACGTTTAAGGATGTTGTATCAAGTGATCTTCTTGATCGTGTAGTGGGCATTTATCCAGATTTTTTTTCTCGAAAATGCAGGAGAACTGCGCTTCTTAATACAATGAAGCTCTCCTGTGTTTTCGAGAGGAAAAAACCTGGACACACACACAACACACACTGCTGTTACTAGGAAGCTAACGTGCCTGAGACATAGAAAAAACAACGACAAAAAAAGAGAGACATGGCGCTAACCACCCGGAGCGAGGGCATCCAAGAGGGATAATCCTCGAGCCCCCGCCAAAGACCACGACCTTCTATCATCTTCCGCTACAGCAAGAGCACCTGCAACACTTGGGGCTGCACCATCAAAAACACATCTGTTGCGGTGTCTCCATAAGGTCCAAGCTCCCAGGATCACAAGAGAGTTGATTCCTTTCCTCGCCATGTCACTAGCAGCACTGCTTACTCTCTCCCACAACAAGTGAAAGGATATTTCTGTGGACTGCGGGGAAAGGGCTTGGAGTCCCGTCCGAGAAAAGAAGCGGAACCAAAATTCTCTTGCAAATTCACACTGGACTAAGAGGCGTTTATCCAGATGAGAGAAGTCCCTCTTAGCAAGCCTATCTGCTGTCTTTTACAATAGTCTTTGCATGAACCATATGTAATGGCATATGTAGCCTCTAATTCCTCAATGAAAGGACTATTTTTTCAGTAGTGCAAACTTGGCCAATGTTAAGCCATCAACTAAACTTCGGTCCATAAGTATAATTTCAAAACGGAAAAGGTGCTGCATATCTACTATTTACATAATGCTAAGCTTTTGATATTACATTTTCTCCAAGGGCAGTGAGTCAGTGACCAATATTTTGAGCCATTTTACAGTCCCTGGAAACAGAACAAGAGGTACCAAAATTATAACTTTGACATTTGGTACATCATGTATTGGTACCAATGCTTGCATTGTACATTGGGGTGTGTAACAGAAATATCAAAAACTATTTGGGTGATGCTGTATGATGACCATTTGGTATTCCACTAGTATGAAACCAAGTGAATTGAGGGAAAACCAGTTTTGCATGTTTGTGTCATGAAGATGCAGAATGCAAATGGCTATAGATGGTAACACCTCAAAATAACCACATTAGCTGATGTGCAGGGCAGGTGGAAGGTGAGTGGAAGTGATCCAGAAAGATATCCATGCATTTGAGACTTTCCGAACCACTTTGTTTATTCGAGTATTGATTATCTCATGATAAAATTAAGCATGCACCCATCCACAGCTTTCCAAACCATTTGTTTATTAGGTTATTGATTATCTCAGGATAAAAATAAAACATGGACCCATCCGCACCAACGAAATGCAAAAACAAGAACATTAATCTACCTCTTTCCCCTTTTCCAGAATCTGTGCTAGCATCATTGGTTCCATAACCGATTCGGTGGTGATTATCAGACCTTGAAATAACAAATGCATACTAAGATTAGACAATATTTTCTACAGCATATGCTAGTTGGCCACAGAACGGACATTGCAACAAAAACATACCAATATTTCTTCTGCATTCGGTTTAATCGTGCTTCGAGTCTTGCAAGGCAATTTGTGCGTTCAAAGTCCTGCTTGTCATGAGCTGGTTCTACAAAATTTACTTCAAGTACACCTGCATACAAGAATGATCACAGACATACCAAAATACCATACCTAAAAAGAAAAAAAAAAAAAAAACAAGATTTCACACCTATGATACCACGGCCACCACTTCCAGCAGCAGTCCATACTCTCCAAAATGGCTAAAAAAAAAAATATACTAATCATAAATTCTTAAAAACATTTTCAAGTTGCAGAAAATTTTACCTAAAATGATCACATGAACATTCTTAACAAGTACCGGGCATTACACACTAAGAAGAAAGAAAATGAGGAAAAAAAAAAAAGGTTAACTATAGGCTTAATGGTGCTTGCTCATGCAAAAACACACTGCCAACCATCCACTACTTAGGTATGCATTTTGTAATCTCTGTGCACACAGGAAGTCATTCTGCAAACTGAAAAAAATGCAAAGAAAATATCTTCATTGAGAAAATTTTGGTACCTTTTCCCCCTATTTATTATAATATACCTACTTGAGCAGCGGGTCTCCCCTGTTATTTTCCTTTAAAAAAACATCACAAATGACATTTTGAACAGAATACCTTTATTAGGCGATTCTTGTGGTAAACATTAAACCCTTGAATATCAATATGTTGTCTCGCATCTTTAACAAAACCAATTGTCACCTTAGCTGCCATCTGAAAATTTGAGAGATGAGGGAACATAACACGTTATGAGACCAATGCATATGCATCATTAGACAGAAAGATGTGAGACAAAGCTTGTTAGTTTACATTCATATCCTTTGGAAGTCCATCGCCCACTGTTGGCTTATAAGTAAGTTGCTTCTTTAGCATGAGATCATTGATAATATTATGGTGTTCAATCTTCTTTCCCCGCAAAAAATCATTTGGAAGTTATCCGAAGCAAAAGATATAAAATTGATGCATAACTCTGCATAAAAGAATCAATATTTTAGGGTTTACAGAACTATATCACTCATTTTGGTTCATGATTTGCTCTTTCATATAAAGTTTCCAATTTCCTATGTCACTGCTTGCACAATGCAGCAAAATGCTATATTTTTTTTTTGAATGTAATGGCAGAAGCTCTGCATTTCAATTAAGTAGAATAGAGTTGGCCTAGTTTTCAAGGAAAAACCAGGCCTAAAAACCTTACTTGCACAGATCCCCAGGAACACAAAAGCACTGCCGACTAACCCACGGCAACCCACTTGCAAAATGCTATACAGTGGACCAATATTCAGTCATGTTGTCTCTAACAGTCATGAACCAAATATTAATTGGGACACAACTGGGATAGCTGCTCCACAGAATATAGAAGAAACTGACTTGCACATATGCATAAGTACATCTAAAACGTACCCTTAGAGAATGTCTATAAGTAAAGAAGTGTTTGGAGTTTGGAAACTGATTTGCCTTCTGGATTTTGTTCTGGTCTCTGTTGACACCTCTAATCTGAATATCCTGCAATATGAGCATCAATAAGATAGCAGACAACGTTTGTGCCAATATGAACTAATTACTTACTGGTTTGACACTTACATTTGCATCAGCATCAAAATCAAGCTCCAGCTCTCCTTCATCATCCTCCCACAGATTGTATATAATGATTCGAGTTCCTTGTTCCCCTATGGAGCCAAACTACAGATAAGCAGCATACATACATCAAGAACACATAAATGTCTCCATTTGGAAATGAGTGTACACACTTCATTCCTCCAACTATTCCCAAAGCAGAAATCATGACAATAGGAAGCCTCAAATAGTTGAAAATATAGCTACATTTACAGTCATCAATTTTTTTTTCTCAAAAACGCAGGAGAACTGCACTTCATTATATTAAGAAGAAAAAAAGGGGGGAGAGACCCCAATTACAACACACATTAAATCAGCTATACCTCCTGGATAAGTTCTGCTTCTGTGGAATAAGGAGACCATTGCATTATAGTCTCTAAGCTCATACACCAATCAGCCAATGTTGTCCGTACCTTCCTTTTCCATTGCTTTTCTTTTTCATAGTCAATCTGCAAGGGTTATGTACAAGCATCACTACATTAGTGAAAGCTCATGTCCAATTCACCAACTTTGTCATTTTATACTGAAAAAAAATTGAAGACATAAGTTAGGGCCTGTTTGGACTGCTCTATTCCATGAGTCCCTCCTGAACACCTAAACACAACTCCACTGATTTCTGGAGCAGCTGGCATCATAGAACTGGAAGCCTCCTAGTTCATTTTGGTGAAGCAAGTAAGGAAGTTCTCCAAAATCCTATTTTCTTATCTCCCTACCCACCCAGACCAATCTGTTCAGCTGTTCCTCTCCCTGGTCCCTCGTGAACAGGAATTATGAAAACCTTGGTGCTGCCCCTCTGTTTCTGGCCACCAGCTCCTCTCAGAGCGTGCAAAACCGATCTGTCACAGTCCCTCTGTCAACACCCATGGTTCCCTGGCTCCCACGTCGTGTGGGGAACTGGCGGCCTGGTCTCTGTACTCCACTCCTTCAAAATCGAGGTGTTGATCTTGTTGGGGCACCGTCGACCTTGAGGCAGTCTAGGAGTATTGAGTTGCATGCACCAACCAGTTCAACCAAAAGCTTAAGCTAATGGGAAAGGTGGGCAATTCACCTATACTCCAACAAGGAGTAAGAACAAACACAAGTCAGTGTGCCTTGCCACCTTCACTGGCGCCTTGCTTGTTGTTGTTCTTGTGCTCCCCATCCACGTCGAGTCGGTCGCCAATATCACCATCATTTTGCTTCTTGTACCACTTAGGTGGAGATTCTTCATTATAGCTAGAGAAGCAGTGTTCACATTGGAATAATTGTTGTTTGTTTATTCATTTGAGTGGAATTGTTCCCTTAATGAGGCATGGTAGCAAGAGGAGAAAATTCCTTGTATGCCACTTAAACTTATATTGACCCATTATGAGCCATCAAAAATTTGGCTTCCCTTGAATGCCATTATTCAGTTTTTTCTTGCCCATCATGCCATCTAAGTGGAACCCATTGAGTAATTCTATAGCTAGTTTGCCATTAATATTATTGAAAAATCGCCTAAGTGCCCCTAGCCTATTTCACACCCTCCACCGTTGACCGAGACATTGCACTCGTTGCTACTGAGGAACCACAAGTCACTTCGATCTGCAAAGTCGTCATGCTGATGCGGGACCACAACCACTCGCTGAGCAGGGCACGCAGGGCGGTGACTTGTGCGTCAAACTCAGTGCCGATGGGCCAGATCCAATTGGCTCGCCATCCCCAAGGTGCATGCCCTCTGTTGGCTTACCCTCTTCAGTTGCTTCAGCACCTGCACAGCCACATCTGTAACCACAGTGTTGGCCGCCCGAGCCCGTCACTCTTCCTATGCTCTGCTGCCTTGTCATCCAAGTGACTAGGTCCATCCTCTCCATCACAAACTGGTACACCTTTTGAGCCTACCCACTGTGAAGTTTTAGAGTGGAAGAGACAAAAACAGGCCCTTATGTGGCAGCAAGATGGATGAGAAGGCCTTGATATACCTAATAAATGCATAAATGTAGCAGAAAGATGGATGTGAAGGCCTTGACACAACTAAGAAATGCATAAATTCTATTAAATTGACTTTTGTATGTACTACATGCCATTACAGCTCAGCCCCACAAACTATGCACATGTGACAACCCTGCTTGCACTCTTGACTTAAAAGGATTGGTTCAGGGAACATTGAGTTACATATTACATTACACACTCAATAAGCGATGCAAGAATAATCCAGCCACATTGGTTTACTCATGATATCATTTTCTCTGAACCCAAACTTGGCGGTGTCCCAATCACCTAGTAAACTATTCATATTTGACAAAACAAAATCAACTAGCTCAAAGTTAAAGTTTTGACAAAAGAAACCACTATTGCTATCACCAACATAAAGATGATGCAGCAATAAAGCAATGGTGAAATCAAGCCTACCATAGGAACAATGATATCTTCTTTGTTGGTGCTCCTTAGGAAGGTGTATGATAGCATACCAACGCTTTGTGTAGGCCTTCATGCGAACAAAAGGAAGGAGGGTAAATATCATTGTCGGCTTTGCAAGGAAAATGAATCAAGAAATCTTATAAAAAGCATAGCTGAAGTGAAATGTATAGCCTTCTTGTTATGAAAACTCTAATGGTAAATTCAGCATGGTCGACCTAACTAATCTTGTCAAGGTTAACAATGTTTTACTGCAGGTATATGAATGGACATATGTCAGGGATGGCCAGTGTGCATGGCAACACAAACTTAGTGATAAGAAAGGAACACTTATACTATATTTCCAGGTAATGAAGACAACCTTGTTCCTTGAATACCACGACTACGTGAAAACACTAAGACATCAGCACCAAGTCTCATCGTACTTGTCTTAAAACCATTTCCATCTGCAAAGAAGCAGAGTAAGCAAACTAAATGTCAGTTGTGTTGTCGTCAGAAGATAAACGGGATTCAAAACAATCAACTTACATTGTCCAATGGCATTCTTGACTTTGCTCTTCGCAGAATAACCCAAGGACATACAATGACGCATCTTATCTGGGTTCATCCCCCCACCATCGTCTATTAACAATTCAATTAAATGAGGTAGGAGATAGACAATGATGAGCAGCATTATCACTAAATCTGTAACCTCCAGTGATGCACATTTTGTGAAAAAGAAAATGCTAGGATCCTATGACACTATTATTTACTTTTGGGGTGAACGATAGAAAAGTTGTTACAATTAACTCTAGTATAAAAGGATGCTATGAAATATAGCATGAGCGCAAAAAGAAACACATCCAATATATTCTTAAAAGGAACTTCTGCGATCAGTTCAGGAAAGCATGGCAAGTCACCCATGCAAGATGGGGGTTTCCTCGCACCTTCAACAAGCAACATTCGAGTTCCATCCTTCTTACTTTCTATCATGTCAATGTTCACATATGTCGCTCCATTCACAACCTTGCAAACAAACATCCACAAGGTAAGCACATAAGGCTCGAAAAACAACACCTTAGACCTGAAGAAATTGAATCTTGATTTGGGTCAAGCACACATACTTCATCAAGAGAGTTGTCCAGCAGCTCGGCAAAAGCTGTGAAATCAACCAGGGCATCATAATCTAGCAGCAGTTATAGCCAACAAGGCAAGGGAGCCAAAAAAAAAAAAAAAAATCCTTCCTGCTTGGGCATTCATGAAACGGAAGGTACCTCCTAGTGCCCACTTGTGGCTTGTCGCATTGGAATGTAGAAATTTGGGATGCACACGAACATGATCCATTCCAGAATCTGACGATAGCAAAGACAGAACAACTGAATGGTCAAGGTCATATGTATGGAAGGTAAGCTATAAAGGATATATAAAAAAATCACACACCAGTTTCAGATCAGAACGTGCAATGACAAAATATGTGCATGCTCAGAAGAATATCCAAGAAGGTCTTTTTTTAGTAATTTTCTCTCGAAAACTAGAGCTACAGTTGATTTTTCTTCGCCACCCGTCGGAAGGAACAATGATGCAGATAATGTTGCGAGCTGTTACCAGAATGCTGCGCCGCCACGACCGCAAGCTGGTGATCCGACTTGCCAACATAGTCTCCGGCCTTCCAGAACTGCTTCGTCACGCTGCTTCCCGGCGCCGGCGGGGGAGTAACTTCACCGGCGGTGGCGGAAGCGGCTCCAGGAAGCCGGCTGGGACCTTGTCAGCAGCGGCCAAGATCCTGGCCTTCTTCTCCTCTCGGCCCCTGCCGCCATCTCGTCCCGCCACGGGCCGCGACCTCTTCCCAACCCCGGCGGCAGGGGCATCGGAGTCGGTGTCGGAGTCGGAGTCGCTGCTGCTCACATTGATCAACTCCTCCAGCAGTCCATCACCGCCAACCCCTCCTCCGGCCACGGCAACCTGCGGCGGCGCCGGCATTAGGAGGTGGTCTGTGGGACCGGGGTCCACAGCGGTGGGAGCCATGGGCGCGGACCGGAGCGATGATGCTTTCTCGGCGAGGCCGCCAGCGACACCGTGTGTAGTGGGCAGCTGCAGTCTGCAGCTCTGCAGCTCTAAATGCTCTATGGCCGGTTGTGCTGCCTAGTGCTTGCAAAAAAGGGGCAGAGGGGACGGGACAGAACAGCGTCATTGGACGACACGTGGGTACATGCACGACAGGGCCCACGGTTTTGCTTTTTGGTGGGGTGTGCACTCGGTTGTCGTGTACACCCTGAATTAGGTACCATCGTGTTCGATGATTACGTATTATTTAAATTTTTATATAAATATAATTTATTTTTATTATAACTTTTTTATTAATAAAAATATTTAAATATTAATAATTTTATTTTTATTGTTTACATAATTATTTTAAATAAAAGCGAATGATCAAATATGAAATTTAAAATAAACCCTATGGGACAAAAAGTAGTATATTCATGTTCGAGGGGGCCCACATGGTTGGTAGCACACGTGTTCGAGGGGAAGTGGAGGACATGGTTGGTAGCACAGATCAATAGCACATAGTGTCCGCCTTCACATTGCTACTCAATCAAACAAATGACTATTTTAACGTAACAGTTAAATTTGGAATAAAATGGTGGAATAACCAAATAACCCATATTTATGTGTTGGCAAGTTATTTTAAATAAAATGAATCCATCCCAAATTATAAATTCAAAATGAACCTTTTTTGACAAAAAGTTTATTCATGTTATTCAAAAATTTGGAGACAAAATATCACTTCTTTTCTTTGGGCTTTCTTTTGGTATTAATAAAAATTCTTAAAGAATAACTTAAATTTGACTATATTTCAAACAAATTTTTTTTAAATAAGAGTAGAATTGTCAAACTTGGTGGACAAAAAAAATCAAACATATTTATAATTTTGGGATGGACTAAGTACTTCTTTGATACTGTTAACTCCAAATTTCTCAGAGGTATTTACTGTTCATATAATGTCCGCCTCACATTACTATTCAACCAAACAAATAGCTATTTTAACATAACCGTAGAAATTGTGGACGAAGCATGGTGGACAACCAAACAACCCAAATTTGTGTGGGTGGCAAGTTGTTAATACTTCTTTGGTACTGTCAACTCTAGATTTCTCAGAGGTATTTACTGTTCATATAATGTTTGTAGGAGCTTTTTGTCTCTCCCGCTCCTCTGTCCTTCACTCACGAAGTCCGTGGGAGCTGACTCTTCGAGGAGAGAGGAGAAGGGGAAAAAAAAAAGCTTTTAAGCAATACATGAGCAGTGCATGTGTTAGACGCTTAAGCAAGTGGAAGTTATACCAGATGCCCATAGATCTAAACATATCATTATTTCGGTAGCCGTGAAGTGGGGAAGTGGAGGTACGTGTATGTGTAGGTGGCAAGTTGTTAGGGTAGTATCATCTCCGATTAACAATATTGGATCACGGGATAGTATGGTAGTATCAGGATGCCATCAGTTTTATAGATTATAAATTTAATTCGCAAAAAAAAAGATTATATATTTAATAAGATTTGTAATATGTTATATAGCGTCGTTGATACTCAAATTTGTCGAAGTGTTTAAAGTCACTCGGCTTGGATAGCTGAGTGTAAATTTTGATCAACATATGGTCCGAGCGCATTGTGTAGTTTAATCTGACTGTTGAGCATGTTGTTGACTGTCTCGTGACAGTGACACTGGTCTGAGTGTCCTTAATTTGTCATAATTGATCTGGTCCGAAGATTAGAGAAGAGCGACTTCTCGGTTGGATTGTCTGACCTCTCCAGGTTTCCCGTACACGCCTACAAGATGGATCCAGTATTACTAGTTGGCATGCATTTTTGAAATGATGCTATATGTGCCTTGCCTGAGTTAACAATAAGGATAAACCCTAAACCATATAAGTGCTACAAGGAGATCAATTAGGAATGGAGATTGGTTTTCAATACTTGATACATGCGACATCGGGGATGTTTGGATTGAGTTGACTGAAATTAGTCACACGTCACATCGAATGTTTAGAAACCAATTTACAATATCAAATAAAGACTAATTATAAAACTAATCTGTCAGTTGGAGGCTAATTCGCAAGACGAATCTATTAAGCCTAATTAGTCAATGATTTGACAATGTGGTGTTAGAGATCAATTAGGAATGGAGATTTGTCTCATTTATTACTGTACGATGGTGTAATTAGTTTTGTAATCAACTCATGTTGTTTCCTCCTAATTAGCATCAGAATATTCGATGTGATGGGTGACTAATTTTAGTCAATCCAATCCAAACACAGTGGAAGATTGAGTGCAGACATGACTATTTGACGGTTTGACCGACGGTTGTGTTAATTCAGCATGCATATAGTATAAATTAGTAATTTGTCAGGTTCCAGCTAGATTGGGCCGAAACTGACACGTAGATTGAGGAATTGGGAAGAGAGGAGGGATGAGAGGGGCGATGGCGGCGGTGGAGCGGGCGGCGGTTGCCGCCGGCCGCGGAGGAGGGCGCGGCGGGCGGCGGCCGGGCGCGTCGTGGGGCGCGTGGGGCGGCGGTGGGCGGCAGCGGGCGGCGCGCCGCGCGCGAGGAGAGAGGGGGAGGCAGGAAGATGGGATAAAAATTCTTTATTTGCTTGTTACCCTGAAAGATTACAGACCCCTTACTTATATAGCCCTACTAGTGGGACTTGTATCTCAAGCAATCTCTCTAAAGGTTTCCTTATAGATTGGAATACCTTTTACAAGCATATCCTATTTATTTATTTCCTAATAAGGGTCTCCCTTATAGATGAGATAGCCCCTTGCACACCAAAAACGCCTAAAGATAATCCTAAATATTTTCCTCCTTTATTTCGAATTAATTGCCGAAGAATCCGCGGAAGGGAGGAGACGGCGGCGGGGCGTCTTGCGAGCCCGGGGGCGGTGCCGCGCCCCTTTGGGCCGGTCGGGCCTGTCCTCCTGGGCCCTATTTCTGGGTCGTGACATCTCCCCCCTTCTCCGACCGCGCGTCCTCGCGCTGGATGAAAGTCCATTCGACACCGGGTGGAGATCGGCCGCCCCCTCGAACGAGGAGCTCAACCTTGTAGCATGAGTCGCCCCATCTTTGGGTTCCTCGAGGATCATGTTGTCCCCGGTTTAAGCTTGGGATCAAACTCCGTGAGATAATGAAGGTTGCCGATGTAGCCGTGGAAGATGTAGCGGTGGACCGCACGTCCCTCGCTGTGGAAGCCGCCCGACGACGGGCCGCCAGTAGGAGTTCCCTCGGAACGCCTATTGACGGTCACCAACGACATATTTTTCCCGTCAACTTACTACAATAAAGGGAGTAAAACTATACCTTTTATACTCATATACATTTATCACTAATAAATTCCACTTGTAGTGTCTAGTATTTTATTTTTGCAGATTTATAATAAAAAGCAAGTGGAAAACGACGAAAAGTACGCCATCCGGGAAGCGCATTCATGCAAAATACAAACCCGAGAGCAAATCGACCCAAAACTTCAAAACGGGCCGAGCCAAGCCCGGCCCACAACTTTGCAAGACGAAGGAAAACACCCCACCGAGACCCGGGCGGGGCCGAGCCCGGGGGGTGCACGCGCACCACCTGGTGCGGCCGCACCCTCCCTGAGGCGGTTTCGGCCCAGCCTCGGTGAAGATCTCTAGTTTGGTTTTGGCTAATTAGTGACACCTAAGGACTAATCTCTCGATGCTAAGTGTTTGATTAGATTGGAGATTGGTCGTGCCGGAGTTGGTACTTTGTGATCATGGAGGATGGATCAAGGTGATCCAAAAGATGATCAAGCATGCAACTTGGTGGAGTGTCGGAGATCAATTGACCCCAAGGCAAAGGTATAACCATAGGGCTTTTGATTTAACACTCAAGACACCATAGAGGGTGTGAGTGGTTATAGGATCGATAAGCCGTACTATAAAGAGGGGAAACTTATCGTACATATTGGTCCTCATGTGCCTTTAGGTTCAAAATTCATATGCATGCATTCTAACCTAAAGAGCTAACTCCGCGCTTGTCGAAAATGTTTTGAAAATGCCAACACATGGTGTTGATGTGTTCTTCGACGTGTCGGCAACAAGAAACAAGTGGCGAAAGTCGGTTTGGAGCAAAGGCGAAGGAACGACGACGAAACGACGGATTTTCGCAGCTCTGGCGTGACCGGACGCACCGACCGAAAGCGCAACCGGACGCACGCAATTTGACCGGACACTCCGGTGGGTGCGTCTGGCAGAGAGCATGTTTCCAGGGTCGGGCGTCGACGGGTGACCGGACGCACCGACCGGAAAGCATCCGGTGCCGACCGGACGCGATCGGCCGGATGCGCGCGACCGGACGTCTCGTGGAGCAGGGGGTCAGCGCTGGTTTGGGTTTGTCGGTTGTGACGGACCCACCGACCAGGACTCACCGGTGAGTCCGGTCGATGTCATCCGGTCGAGGCCGCGAGAAAACGTGGTTTTCTCCCCAACGGCCACATTTCGTGGTGAGGGGTATTTATACCCCCTTGGCTGCCCTCTTGCTCTCCCTCTTGGTCATTTGAATCACTCCTAACACCTTTGTGCAAGCAAGTGTTGGTATTTTTAACGCATCACGCGGATAAATCCATAGCGCACGGAAAGTACCGTTGTAGCTTTCACCCGAGTATTCGAGTGGTATCGATTTCCACGGGGAACGAAGTGAACTGGAGCAAGGCCAAGGTCATCCAAAGATCGTTTTGGTAGGAAGAAAGAGGTTCTCTAAGGTTTTCCCAAAGTTATTAAATACCAAGTTCAGGGCTTACTTAACCCCACTTATCATGCGGGCAGCGGAACCTTTCCGATTCTCGAAAAGACGAAAAACGTAATCGGGGTCGAGCCGCCAAAAGCTCTACGAAAACACCAACCCGTGCGTGGTGGACTACAAAGGCCCGATCGGAGTCGTCACCCCGGGGCTACCACAACTATTCCATAGCTTTGGGCGCAATCTCGGGTAAACTCTAGCCCGCACACCACGCGTCTACGCTTAGCGGATACTGAAAACTAGTTCCGCATTTAAAAACTAGAACCTTCTGGCCGAACGGAGATCCGTAAGTAAAAAATCAAGCATGAACTGAATTTAGTGAAATAATAATATTGGAATTAGCACAAGATAACCTGAATCTTTCTCGCATTTAGTCGGATTCGAAGAGGTACAAAGTTGAGGCAAAGCCGACAATCCCGCTACTCCTCCGCTCTTTCCCTTTCACTCTCTTCCTCTTTTCCTCTAATACAACTAGGTGATGAACACCTAGAGGGACACTACTACTTGATATGAAATGTGGAAGTGATGCTCACAAGGTAGGATGTGTGTTGTACAATGGTGTAGGGGTCTCTTTATATAGGAAAAGAGAGGAGAGAATGGAGGGCCATCCTTGTTCCGAGGGGCATTTGGCGGGAACGAAAGTTTGCACCACATGCAACCGCCGCGTGAAGTCCGTGATCGAACCGCCGCCAGAGAAAGGGCGGGAAAAGCGCCGAAATTTTTTGCGCCGACCGCCGCGATCTTGTACGCGCCGCCGCAGCTTGGGCCCCATTTTGCCTCTCCTTTCTCCTGGTGGGCTTGTGGGCCTTGGTAGATGGTTTCCCGGGTGGTGCAAAGTCCGGATGAGGCGTGGAATCGGCCTCCTTGCTTCCCTTTGCTCTTTGGCGTATTTCTGAGTTTGCGCTTCCCACTTTATTTGGCATACTTTATTTGTATTTTCACAACATTCCTGCAAAACAACTTGAAACACCAAAACTCGTGGAACTCGTTAGATAAATAATGTTTGGTTATGTTTTCACATGTAATGTTGTATTAGTGGTTCACTTTGGTGGTAGTAAAACATGCATTAATTGAGTGTCAACAAGTTCCCCACACTTGACTCTTTGCTCGTCCCCGAGTAAAGGTTAGTGATAAAGTAAGTATAAACATAGCAATTCGAGTTATGAATCCGACATAAAGATCATCCCTAGACATGCCTCATTACTTGTGGGATATGTGGAGTGTCTAACATATATTCTTGGGCGGTTGAGAGATGGAACGGCTCAAAACAAAAGTCATCTCAACCCAATTTCACATCTTAGTAACTTGGAGTTTTTTTTTTTTTTTTTTTTTTTTTGAAATAAAGCATAGTTCACAAGTACTCCTCAAATGGCACTCTCAAATCGCTCAAGTGGTGTATGTCCCCTTACCAAGGCATTTATAGCATTGCCTTCTTTTTCTTCCTACTCCTAAAAGGCTTATGTGGAGCTCGGGTAGGAATTTTTTTTTTTTTTTTTTGGGCATACTTGTATTGCATATTTTGCTATGTCAAACAATGGATCCATGGAGAAAAATGTCATACAATCAAATCAAGATGTGCAAGTGTGTGGATATATGTAGTGGCTAACCTATTTCTACTATGCTCCTTGAAATATCTCTCTTTTAGTGAGACTTTGGAGAAAATATTTGTGAGAACATGGGCTATCTTTTATTCTCATCTTTTGTTTTATTTCTTCTTTTTTTTTAGAGAGACGGGCATCTAAGTACCCATTGTTTTAAAACCGGACACTTGTCCATTTTTTTTTCTCTTTTTTTTTATTTGATGATAGCCTCATGTCTCTTTTTTTTTCAAACTTTTGAGAGTGAGATATCAACAAGTGTTTGGAGCAATTATTTTGAAAGGAACCTATCCAATATACTTTTTTTTTTCCCTCCTAGTGTAGGAGTAGAACATTTTTGGATGGATCTAATTGGAAGGCATGTTCATGCGCCTACACCCAATGTAGGAGTAGTGCATATATTTGGTGGCGTGTAATTGATCTTGATTTAAGAGCATGATAAATTTCTCAACTAGGGTCAACAAGGTTTGACAGAGCTCAATGCAACAACAAGTAGCAAATGTAGAAGGTTTTCAAATTGTATCGTGGTATTTGGCCCCGGTAGGAATTTCTCACCATTGAGGAGTATGTGAGACTATGGTTTTTAACATTTTGATGAAAAGGAAATTCTCCAAGTACTTTGAATAGAAAAGGTTGGATTTCCATGTCAATGCCATATCTCACTTCACAACAACTTAGGCAATGTATGTTTTTCCTATGTGTTTTTCCCACAAGCACTAAGGATATGCAAGGAACAAAAATTTATGTAGGCCAAACTCAAAGAGCTATATTTATATTTACTCTCGAGTTTTAATTCCAAGTGTGGAATTTTGGTTCTTTTAAAGTTTGCGGGACAAGTATAAAACCAGGGAGCATGCATATGAACATATGGGGAGTAAGTGATCAAACCGATTTGTGTACATGCTCCTCCATTAGTTCATGATTTGGTGCAAAGATGTTTTTCGATAATGTTCTCCCTTCGTTCCTGTAGATGTTAGTGACGAGAATACACAAAGGGTAGCACCATTTTTTTTTTGTGGTGGGAGGCAACATTATTATCATCATATTCTTTTTTTATATGTTGAGAGAGAGGTTAGAGCTTTATTCTCAAGAACAACACTAGACTAAAACAAGTTTATTATGCAAACCAAAAATCTTTATTCATTTATTTTATTTTCTTGAAAAACCTGTTCATCCAACGTTTTATTTGACTCAATCAAGACCAAGATAAAGTTTGAAATGTAAACAAAGCCTTGACATATCTCCAAACATAAATTACTTCTATTGTTTATGACAACAACTCAAGGTTCATTAATTAAAGTTTTAACACCATGTCAAAATTTTTGATCAAAGAAGGCCATATTAACCTAAGCACCATGCTCAATTTAAGAAGGCCTATAGGTGTTTCTCGAGAAGACACCCAAACTAGAGCATTACGGCATAAACAAAAAAGAAGCATGAATTTGTATGATCATATGGTGATAAGAATGAGTAAATGAGTTGGTGAACATTTATTAATTACCTTTGATACCTGGGCATTCTTACCCGTGCCATGTGGATGGAGTTCCAAAGTTGCCGCAACGGTTGATTTGTAGCACATGATTCAACTCGGGTAATCAACAAGGCTTAAGCCCCACACATATATGGTGTGTGTAGATCATAAGTTTTGATGATAGCAGAGGTATAGTGGAGGAGAATCTTCTCTTTTTTTTTTTTTTTTTTTTTATCTCGATCTCTCTTTTTTTTTTTTTCAATCCCTTTTTTTTCTCTCTTTTTTTTTTAGCGAGACAAGGTTGACATCATCTCTTTTTTTTTTTTTTTGAATGACACCTTGGTGTGAGAAGCGTTTGGACTCTCACCATCCTTCCCCACACTTGGACTTTGTGTAAAAGTCAAGTGTGCAAGGTCGTGGTCTCCTTTAGAGTGTGCTCCATTATCCAAGGGTGTCAAAGTTTGTAGTTGATGTAGCTTCATATTCTCAAGCATCGTATGCTTCTTCGTTCTTCTTTGTCTTCACCTGAAATGGTTAGCAACAAGAATATCCGAAGGTGCTACTAGTTTGATAACATGTTTGCTTTTTATTAAAAATAAAAGTTTTGCTTTCTTTTATGAAGAACAATTTTATTGAAAGAGCGGGTTAACTCCCTAAAGTGCTTTGTTTAAAGGCAAAGCTCGTCTATGGGAAACCTTTTAAATTTGAAAAACCAATGTTGGTGAAGTGGTTCCCCCTCCAACACCAACCTTTGAGTATCGACCTCTAAGCTCATGCCAAAACACTACGAGATTTGCAAAATTTATGGTAGACAAAAGCATCTACAATAACCCTTTCAAAGATTTTATGAACAGAGAGCGAGAAGGGGTCAGTAGATCATTGTCAAGATGGTCGAGTTATGGATCGATCCAGGAGATTTTTCATATGAGCATGGAATGGATGTGACATTTAGAATGTAAATTCCATGTTCATTGATGAAATCTCTCGATTCTAGGGGAACACTTTCTTTTTCATGATAGATCAAGTCATCCGCAAAACATGGATCAAATATTGTTAATGCAGAGATCGTCTCATGCTCTCCCACTTCGATCAGGGAACGAAGTCCGATGAGACATCATGTGTGGGCAAAGAGGTGGAGGGTATAGAAACGTCTTCCATATGAATTGGTTCACCCTCTATGTGTTGTGAGTGTTCTTGATGTCTCATAAAGGAGTTCGAGGTATCTGATGATTCTGATCTGGGAATTTCTAAATCATTCCCAAAATCATCATTGAGAAAAAGGTCATCCTCGAATCCAAAGGGACATGCATAAGGATGGGATTCATCATCCCACAAATTGTGATTGCATGTTCCCTTAACGGAGGTTCCTCAACAACCGAATTATGGAAAGAATTTGAAGAAACTTCAAATTCAGTTTGTAGGTACCTCCTCTCGATGGTCGAGCTTGACTCTATTGGATCTTCTAGAAACTCGTCATATATACCAGTATATGGGGTGTTTTCTAAGATCTTCTCTAGAATGACTTTCCCCTCACTAATGGATTTTTGCACAAACGAGCCTCTAGAAGATAGGTCAAGTTGGAGAGCATCCTCCTTGCTAAGACCAAGATAGAAGTGGCAAAAGAATGACTTGGTCCGCAAAGAAAGGTCCGGGCCTGTATTTATAAGACTTAGTAACCTAGCCCAGGATGCTCCTAGAGTCTCCTTCTCTTTTGTTTAAATCAAGAATTTCTATTCGAAGGGCGGCCGACTCGGGAATCGGGGAAGAAAGCAAGACAAAATTTGTCTCGAAGTTCAACCCGCTTTAAAGTGAGCACCTCCTACGGTATGAGCATACCATTGTTTTCGCTCTTCCCAAAAGGGAGAATGGAAACAATATCCATTTAATGGTCTCCCCGTGTCATGCCGGATAAAATGAGGCAAGAACACAAGTGCTCGAATTCCCGAAGGTGGCTATATGGATTTTCATTATCGTGCCCGAGAGAAGGGTTGGTCCCGAACCATGGCTATGAAAGGCGGGCGAAGTTCAAAGCCATTTGTAAGAATCGGATGGGATGGTGGTGGAGGCTCCAACGAATCGCCCTTTCAAGCCGAATGTTTATAGATAGGCGTTGAGTCCATGTGGTTGTGGTGATGGTTGTGGTAAGGTGCATAAAAATGAAGATGAAAAGAAAAAGGATACACGGACGACTTGGTTCAATCCTAGAACAACTACCGTTCCCGACAACGGCGCCGAGAAAGCTTGTTGGTATTTTTTAACGCACACGAGATAAATCCGCAGTTTACCTTAGGAAAGTACCGTTGTAGCTTTCACCCTGAGTATTCGTGGTATCGATTTCCACGGGGAACGAGAAGTGAACTGAGCAAGGCCAAGGTCATCCAAAGATTGTTTTTGGTAGGAAGAAAGAGGTTCTCTAAGGTTTTCCCAAAGTTATTAAATACCAAGTTCAGGCTTACTTAACCCCACTTATCATGGAAAGCGGCGGAACCCTTCCGATTCTCGAAAAGACGGGAAACGGTAATCGGGGTCGGGCCGCCAAAAGCTCTACGAAAACACCAACCCGCACGTGGTGGACTACAAAGTCCTGATCGGAGCCGGGTCACCCCGGGGCTACCACAACTATTCCGTAGGTTTGGGCGCAATCTCGGGTAAACTCTAGCCCGCACACCACGCCTACGCTTAGCGGATACTGAAACTAGTTCCGTCATTTAAAACTAGAACCTTCTTCGAGCGAACGGAGATCCGTAAGTAAAATCAAGCATGAACTGAATTTAGTGAAATAATAATATTGGAATTAGCACAAGATAACCTAAATCTTTCTCGGGGGCGAGTCGGATTCGAAGAGGTACAAAGTTGAGGCAAAGCCGACAATCCCGCTACTCCTCCGCTCTTTCCCTTTCACTCTCTTCCTCTTTTCCTCTAATACAACTAGGTGATGAACACCTAGAGGGACACTACTACTTGATATGAAATGTGGAAGTGATGCTCACAAGGTAGGATGTGTGTTGTACAATGGTGTAGGGGGTCTCTTTATATAGGAAAAGAGAGGAGAGAATGGAGGGCCATCCTTGTTCCGAGGGGCATTTGGCGGGAACGAAAGTTTGCACCACATGCAACCGCCAGCGTGAAGTCCGTGATCGAACCGCTAGAGAAAGGGCGGGAAAAAAGCGCCGAAATTTTGCGCCCGACCACGCATCGCCGGCCGCCGCAGCTTGGGCCCCATTTTGCCTCTCCTTTCTCTGGTGGGCTTGTGGGCCTTGGTAGATGGTTTCCCGCTGGTGCAAAGTCCGGATGAGGCGTGGAATCGGCCTCCTTGCTTCCCTTTGCTCTTTGGCGTATTTACGAGTTTGCGCTTCCCACTTTATTTGGCATACTTTATTTGTATTTCCACAACATTCCCGCAAAACAACTTGAAACACCAAAACTCATGGAACTCGTTAGATAAATAATGTTTGGTTATGTTTTCACATGTAATGTTGTATTAGTGGTTCACTTTGGTGGTAGTAAAACATGCATTAATTGAGTGTCAACAGCAAGCAAGCCTCCCTCCTCTCTCATTCTTGATTTGAGCTTCATTCCTGAGAGAAGAGTTGATCCAAGTGCATTTGCATCGAGTTCTTACATCTAGAGGCACTTGGGGATCGTTGTGAGCCGGTTGGTTTCTTGTTTCTCTTGGAGACACCGCTCCTAGCCGGCTTAGAGGATTGGTGGAGTTGTTGGCAAGAAGAGGTGATTGTTTCTTGGCCACCTCCGGTTGATTTGTGAGAGGATTACGCACTCCTCGTCGGGACGACAAAGTGCAAGGAATACATTGCTCGTGTCTTGGGTACCACACTTGTTGAGTGGTGTGTTGAGGCTAGCAAGGGCACCGCCTAGCTTAAACACCATCCTTGTGTTGGTCGGCACAACCGGAGAGTAACTTGTCGGTGTACAAGCGAACTCCGGGTGAACAAATCGACTTGTTCATTGTCTCGACGTGTGGATCGTCACCTTCGTGTGATTGATTGTTCATCTTGTTCCCGGTGATTGGTTGACATCCTCTATGAGTTGGTATATCGCTCTTACTCTTGTATTTACCTTCCTAGTTTACCTTAAGTAGAGAGCTAGCACTTGCTTTGTGTAGTTGTTCTTGCTAGCATAAGGACCATATTAGGATTGCTCACTAGTTAGTGTAGTGACATAGCTCTTGTGTGACATAGAGATTATAGAATATATTTTGAATTGTCACTAGAGGCTTGCAAGACCACTAGAGCTAGTGCAAACCGCTTTACGCCGTGTTTTATACTAATCGGTTTGTTTAGTTGAGTTTGTAGAAATTTTTTATAGGCTATTCACCCCCCTCTAGCCATCTAGGACCTTACACTCGGGGAGGCGGTTCGTGCACCTGCCAAATGGGGATTACCGACGTGGGATGGTCGGTTTGCTCTGATTAGGAAGGTTTACCAGGTCGGTTTTGGTGTAAATTAGCACTTAGGCCCCTCCTCCAAGTGTATAAGTAGTCCCCCTCTCTCCCTCTCTCAACACACACCACTTGGAGTCCAAAGAAACCAAATCTTCTTCCTCTCTCTACCACCTCTACCTCTCTCTCTTCTTCTACTTCTTCTTTCTTCTTCTTCTTAGTTCTTGGTTAGCATTTGGAGTAGAAGAGCTACAAGGAGGGCTTGTCTCCTAGAAGAAAGTGCCTTGGTAATATATCTTCTCTATGGAGCATTCTTCTATTTGCAAGTCTTATATCTATGTTCTTGGCCTAACTTATGAACTAGAGTATAGTCTTGATCATGTTCTTGTGTTGGTATATGAACTAGCATATAGTTTACATATCATAATCTTGACATGTTCATCTCGGTTCATCATCGATCATCATATGCCTAACTTGATTAGAGGTGGGATATCGGTTCGTTGTTCCTTCGGGTTTGCTCTTGTTCTAGTCCGTCCATTCAACGAGTGGGGATCCCGGGGGACAAGAGTAGTGCTCGATATGCGGGCATGGTGCCCGGTATTACGACACCCCGCGAATATGAGAGCATGCCACGGTTGAGGGGGTAGGCGGCCGGGTCGTGACAAGCCTTGACCGCCCCTTGAAATCCCCCACGTTCGTATGTCTTTGTAGGAGTTCGTAATGCCTCGGTAGGAAGCGGACTTCCGGATGGGGGGTCTCCCGGTATCCTAGACCTAACCACGCCTAGATCGGTTTGCATATGATCCTAACTATTCATTTGTATGGCCATGACTAGATACATTAGAATTACTCCATTAGGTTATTCATTTATTCTTTATCTATTTTCTTTATCCTTTTTGTTTGGTGGATTCTTAAGTGTGTGTCACACTATCCATAAAAGCTGTTATTGCTTACCCTGTTATGAACAATTTGGTCTAAGCAAACACATATTCCTCTATTCGGATGCAATGCTAATAATCACATGCCTTCCTTTGGAAAAATATAAATAACGATACCCTGAATACTTCCGGGTGAAATGCTACAATGATAGATCCGTGCGCTTGCGGATGAAATATCTAAGATAGCAAGATCTATCCCGTTGACGTTCCCGTTTGGATCACCGACATGGTGGTTTTACTTGGGAATGTCAGCGGCGCATTTCTAGCGCTGTTATTGGGGATGGGTTTTATACCGCTTCCTTTGATTGCGCTAAAAATGTCAACAACGCCCACATCTAGGTGCCGATGCACCATGTCGCTACGGGGGCTCTCCAGAACAAGAAACGCTCATTGGGTGGAGCGCTAACGAAGAGCCGGAAGTAGACGCCCGGATAGTGATGTCGCGGGCGAGTAGGAGGAGTAGAAGCCAAGTTTAACATCGCATCGTACATGAAGGAGCCGATGTCGAACGGGGAGGGCGAGAGCCGGGTGAGCGGCCCTCTCTCGATCATAGCCGATGTGGACATTGTCGACGGTGAGGAAGAGTCGATCCATGCCGTCGAGGAAGACGACCCTGGCTGGGCCGACGTGGTGGCGCCGCGGCCATATGCCGCCCAAGAGGATGGCGGTCGGTGCAGCTGAAGTTGGCTCTGTCGTGTAGGCTCCCAAGGCGAGGAAGTTCGTCCTGCGAACGCCTCCCTGAAGCAAGGCCTCCAATAAGTCTGGCAGTTGTGGAGAGGAGGCCGGAAGGTAGAAGCGGCCGTCGAAGAGGAGGAGGCCGTCTTCGAGTGTCCATGAAAGGTCCTAAATGGCTAGAGGGGGGTGAATAGCCTAATAAAATTTTCTACAAAACACTAGACAAACTTGTTAGAATAACAAATGGCGATAAAGGCGTTTGCTCTAGCTCTACTTGTCGACAAGCCTCCTATTGTCAATTCTAGATGATATGATCTCTAGTTCATACTCAAAGGCTAAGTCACTACTTTACCAACTAGGTGAGCAAGCTAGATTACTCTAAACAAGGCTAAGCAACTAAGCAATTCTACTCCAACTATACTAGCACAATATATATGAATGTAAAGCAAGAGTGTAGAGGTGATATACCACAATGTAGAGGCTAGTCAATCCAATCACCAAGGATGAAACAATATGATAACCAATTCAAAGCCAATCACCGAGAGACAAATGGAGACACGAGATTTAACCCGAAGTTCACTTGAGCACCCTCAAGCTAATCTCCATTGTGCCTACCTTCTCACGTGTGGGTCGAGGTGGAGCTCACTCCAAGCCAAATGCCTTTAGGCTTCTCGCACCCAAAGCAAATGAGAGGTACCCAAGACACGAGCAATAGATTACTCACACTTTGTCTTCCCGACGAGGAGTGTGTGACCCTCTCACAAATCACCGAAGGTGGCCAAGAACATTCACCTTCTCTTGCCAACGCCTCCACCAATCACCAAGCCGGCTAGGAGTGGTGCTCTCCAAGAGCAACAAGAAAACTACCGGCTCACAGCGATCCACAAGTACCACTAGATGCAAAGATCAAAGCAAGTGCACTTGAATCACCTCAACTCACTAGAATGAGTCCTCTCAAGCAAAGGAGTGAGGAGGAGGATGAGTGCTCAGCTCTAGAGGTGTTAGGATTGATTCAAAATGACCAAGAGCACTCCTAGAACCGGCCAAAGGGGTATAAATACCCCCACCACGAAAATGTGGTCGTTGGGGTGCAAATCACGCACAAATCAGCCTGACCGGACGACCGACCGGACTCACCGAGAGTCCGGTCGGTGGGTCCGGTCACAACCGACAACCCCAACCGGATCGCCGATCGAGCTCCCGAGCGCGTCCGGTCACGCGTCCGATTGGTGCTTCCGGTCAGCACCGGAAGCATCCGGTCGGTGCGTCCGGTCGCTCCTTGGCCGAACCACCGAAAAACATGCTCTCGCGGACGCGGTGACCGGTGCTTCCGGCCGATCCTCATCGCGTCCGGTCGCGGGTCCGGTCCGGCCAAGGTCCGTCGCCACCGAAGCTGCGAAATTCCGTCGTTTCTCTGTCGCCTTTGCTTCGACATGCTAACCAACAAGTATACCAACTTGAGCACGAGGAATATCATGTTTTCACCACCACGATGCATCCGGCGCAATAGAAAATAGACGTTTCATTTTCTCAAAAGGGTACCCAAACCCATCTCAACCCTGCAACCATCACCGCCTTCGCAAATGTGCCTACACCACCATGTGTACATCACAATGTGCTCGTATGTTAGCATTTTCACAATCAATTTCGAAGGGGGGTTAGCTCTCTAGGTTAGAATGCATGCAAATGATTTTGAACCTAGAGGCACATGAGGATCGATATGTACGATAGTTTTCCCCTCTTTATAGTACGGCTTATCGATCCTATAATCACTCACACCCTCTATGGTGTCTTGAGTGTAAAATCAAAATGGCCCTATGGATATACCTTTGCCTTGAGCCCATTTTGATCCTCGATCCACTCCAAGTCATGCACTTGATCATCATTTGAATCATCTCGATCCATCCACCATGACCATCATGCACCAACCTTGGCTTGACCAATCTCCAACTAAAACAAACACTTAGCATAGAGAGATTAGTCCTAAGGATGTCACTAATTAGCCAAAACCAATCTAGAGATCTTCACCATGCTTTGGAGCAAATACCGCCGTAGTGACGTCGAGGGCGTCTGGCGTAGGTGCCGATCCTCCAATGTAGCCCGGGCGTAGGCGGGACGAAGACTCCGGCGGATGTCGTGAGGTCCAAGGCGCCGCATGCCTCGAACGTTTCCCAAGCCGAAGTCGCAGCGCACGGATGCCGGCCAAGATGCTCGACCGGAGGAGGCCGGGGCTGGGCGCCCTACGCCGAGGGGTGGAGCCGGCGAACGTGGTCGGCCGACCCTCACGGTAGTCTCAGAGCTCGTGGGTCGCGAAGTCCCACGTGATGCGCCCCAGCTTGCCCGCCAAGGCATGCCAAGGATGACGCCGGCGCCCTTGCCCGGTGGCATGGCGTGGCGCCGATGTCGGCTCTGCCGGCGTCAAGACGTAGTGGCACGCCGAAGGTGGCGGCGGCATGTAGAAGTGGCGCCGGTGCCGGCGGTGATCAGCACACACACCGGCCGAGTCCGGCGGCTGCCGTGGTCACCACGCGGCGGTCGATGTAGTTGTGCGTTGCTCCCGAGTCGACGATGATGTTGACGCCCGTGCTCGAGATCATACCGACGAGTTAAAGAGAATGAGCACCACGCATCGAGGAGTCGGGATCCCCGAGGAGGACCTTCGAATCACCGGGCGCCTTTTGACGCCCGCTAGTGGGGCGTTTGTCGTGTCGCCGATGTAGTCGTTGAAGATCGTGATGTCGGCGAGGTGCTTGCACTTGTGACCCCGTGAGAACGGCGTCACGCTTGAAGTAGAGACCCGACCTTTGCATCGCTCACATCTCCTTCGGTATCGCCCGCTTGAACGGCCGAAGTCGGTGCCGCCGACGAGGGGGCGCTGGGGGCGGCCCGCGGGGCCGGGGCGCAGGGCCCCGCCCCTTTGCCTCGTGGCCGGGCTTGCCGGTGTTGTAGAGGATGGCGAGGCATCGCCAGACGCCCGGGCGCGAGACATGGCTGCCTCCATGTCCTTGGGGTTCTCGCATCTCGACGCCCATCTTGAGCGGTTCGCCCAAGCCCGCCGTAGATGTTGACCTCGCCGCCGGGTCGCCGAGGTTGCCCGCCTCGCGCCACGTGTGCCGAAACTCGCTCCGTGTACTCATCGACGGCGGTGCTGTCTTCCTTAGTGATGCCCGGCTCACCCGGCCGGATTTCGCTGTTCACCGGGGCCAAAGCGCCAGTTGACATATTGGGCGAAAGCTTGCCCAATCGCCACCGGTTTCTCCCGGGACAGCCTCATGTACCATTGTTGAGCTCCGCCTGTGAGATGATAGGAGGCGTACCGGACACCTTTTTGTTGCCGGGCGTACCTTGTCCTCTCGAAGAATTGTTCGCAGCGGTTGATCCATGGGAGGATCCTCCTTTCCATCATAAGTTGGGAAGGACGGCTTGTGCGACGGGGAGCCGAGCTGAGAAGGTGTCGACCGGAGGTGGAGGTGGGGGCGGCGCATGCACCCCGATGGTGGCGCCCTGGCGCGCAGCCCGAGGCTTCAAGTAGCACTTCATCGGGTTCGCCGGATCAGGCCGCGGTGACTTGATTGTCCCGGTTACGCTTGCCATCGGTCCGTTTTTTTGATGAAGTCGCGGGCTGCTGTCTCGAACATTGCCCTCATCTCGATCTCGCTTCCACGGAGTTGTTGATGGTGTTTGAGCGTTCTTTGGATCCTCGCCCGAGAAGATAGAGAGCCTATCGTCGATCTTGTCCATCCCCCGCCGTTGATCTTGGCGACCTCGTCCCGCCAAGTTCTTCGCCAGCCTTGGATTCGGTGTCCATGGTGGTGGGTGGATCGTAGTGGTCTCCGGATACCACCGGTCGTTCCGGCTAGATTGGGCCGGAACCGACACGTAGATTGGGGAATTGGGAAGAGAGGGAGGGGATGAGAGGACGATGGCGGCGGCGGTGGAGCCGGCGGCCGTTGCCGCGGCTGCGGCGGAGGTGCTGGCGGCAGGCTAGCGGCGCGGGCGGGCGCGTGGGGGGCGGTGGCTGCGGGCGGGCGGCGGCGCGGAGGAGAGAGGGGAGGCAGGAAGATGGGATAAAAATTCTTTATTTGCTTGTTGCCCCGAAAGATTACAGACCCCTTTACTTATATAGCCCGACTAGTGGGATTTGTATCTCAAGCAATCTCTAAAGGTTTCCTTATAGATTGGAATACCTTTTACAAGCATATCCTATTTATTTATTTCCTAATAAGGGTCTCCCTTATAGATGAGATAGCCCCTTGCACACCAAAAAAACGCCTAAAGATAATACTAGATATTTTTCTCCTTTATTTCCGAATTAATTGCCGAAGAATCCGCGGAAGGGAAGAGACGGCGGGGGGTGTCTTGTAGCGTGAGCCTGGGGCGGCGGCGCCGCCCCTTTGGGTCGGGCGGGCCTGTCCTCCCGGACCCTATTTCCCGGTCATGACATAATTGCTCGCTAGTTGAAGACCATCAAAAAGTACTCCCTCCATACCATTAAAAAATGATGTTTAAGACAACATTTAGCATATCAAGGAGTGACTAATTACTACTCTAATGTTATATTTCATGTGATATGTCGTCCATTTTTTTTTGTTTGAATGATTATGTGATTTTAGAAATAAGATAATTAATCACCTAAGTGTCATCTATCGCATAAACTTTTTAAAAAATGCTTAATCGATAAGAATAAAATTCATTAGTTTTATTGTCACAGACACCACATAGTAATAAAAGTTCTGAGTTAAAGTAGCTGTTAGTACCAAATGGAACCATAGAAAACGAAAAAAAAAAAGTATTGAAATCAGAAGAATGGTCGTGCCACGACACGCTGCAAATGCCACGTTGCGGCTTGGTTTGGCAACTCACGGTCACGGTAGCAAACCAAACACGCGCTAAGTAGCCAACCAAACCTTTTAGTAGCACAAAAGAATTCGCGATCTTGTTAATGGCTCACATAGAATAGAATTGAGAATTGACTCCATTTGAGTCCTGACTTACGTTGATAACGTGTTACGTAAAGTGAAATTGGAGTTGCTGTTTTTCTTCATCGCCTCCAAATGTCCAATGATTCCAAAATCAATTTGAAGTCTTACTATTTTGGCGAACTTTGTTTGTCTGAAATCAGCATGTCGAGGCCTCTGCGAGAAACATGTAAAGGGCAGAACCACGACTGGTGTACAATTAGAAGTATGAAGGCGCGGTCTAGGCCGCCTCGAAGGTGTCTACGTATCCTTCATCCTTTTTGTGCGTTAGATAGAAATTCCACGATCCAGATGAGTTTGCTCCCAACCAAGGTATCCTTCCTGCATGCATGCAGAGGACACGTGAATCAAGTGAGTGGATACATGCATGCAAGTTGGTAAAAGTAGATTCCATGCATGCACAAACAGACATGCAAAGTGACGCATAAGTGAGTGGATACATACATGCAAGTTGCCGTGAGTAGATTCCATGCATGCACACCAAAGAACGCGACGCATGCGATGAAATGAGTAAACATGCATGCATGCAACAACAAAGTAAAAATTGTGCATGCATGCAACAACAAAGTGGTGGTCCTTCTCATGCACATGCGGCGAAAATGTAAAAATTATGGTTGTCCTTCACATGCACAAAAGTAAATTGTGATTGTATTTCACATTCAAAAAGTAGATTCCATGCATGCAAGACATAGATGAGGCCAGAATATGTATAGTTTAAAAATTGCATTTGTTTTTATAGTAAAATTGAATGTGTCCTTTACATGTGGATAGAAAATTGAATGACCACAATGACAATGTAATCCTCCGCATGCAGAAAAGTAAATTACATATGTCCTTTACAATAAATTTACTATGACATGTGGATAGAAAATTGAATGAACATGCATGGAAGGACAACGTAGAAATTATAGTTGTCTTTGCATGCTGAAAAGTAAATTGCAGTTTTCCTCCCATGCAAAAAAAAAAAAAAAAAAGATTTCATGCATGCAAGCGAAAAACAACTAGAGTCAGATGAGGCAACGACAAGGACAATACAAAAATTGAATGCGTCCTCTACAATAAATTTACTACAACATGAGGATAGAAACTTGTATTATCATACATGCATGTAACGATAACGTAAAAATTATAGTTGTCCTTTGCATGTTGAAAATTAAATTGCGGCTGTCCTTTGTATGCAAAAAAAAAAAAAAAGATTCCGCATGGAAGTGAAGCAACCAAAGCCAGATAAGGCATCAACATGGGAGTATTTGGGGCCCATTGCCATTAGTGAGCTCCTACCCATCGGCGCCCTCGTCCTATATAAGCATGTGGTGTGCCATCCCGCCTTCATTGCCCTCCTCCCAGTGGTCGTTGCTTCATCGTCGCGCTCCTCATAGTGCTAGAGTATACCCCTAGTCATAATTTTGAAAGGTATGCAAGCTCCTTGTTTTGTGGTAGTTTCCAATCTTTGTTGGCTCCTACTCCGAATGGCTCACTAACGTATGCCTAAGCACTCCTTGGCAGGAACACAATCACCAATGGCCTCTAGAAAGTGCGGACCTGGAGCCCTATGCTATCATAGTAGTTCGGCCAGTTTATGTTATCTTTGTTTACTTTATGTTATCCTTGTGCACAATCACCATCACTAATCCCAGTGCATGTGCAGGCAAAAGATCAGCCAGTAGGGCTTATTGTGCCTAACTTTCATGTTCTCCAAAAGATCAGCCAGTAGGGCTTATTGTGCCTAACTTTCATGTTCTCCAGTATATTATTTAGTAATGTTAGCTCATTTGCATTCTACCAAAGTTTAATAAGTACCTTTGTGTGTACCTTTGGCTATGTAACCTCGTGTATGTACGTGTTCAAGTTCCTCTTCGTCACCTTTAATAAATAAATATATGTGTGTCTTCCCGCTGAGCATCACACTCTTCCCACCAAACAACCTATCAAAATCACAAAGAGTCTGTATCTGTAGGGTCGAGATGGGGACTAGAGGGGCGTAAATAGTCCTTTTTTAAAACTAAATGCGCCGGCTAAACAAATATGATGCGGAATTGAAACTATTCGTTTAGCCAAGACTTCACCCCTCTAGCTATGACTCTATATCACCTCACAAAAGATCCTACATAAAGCAAATGAGATGATAAGCCTAGCTTGAGCTCCTAACCGTTTCTATTGCAAGGTCACACAAACCTATGCACTAGTACTTCAAACAAGGGTGAGCTCCTACACAATTCTAATGAGCAAAAGCACAAAGCCAACCTAAGCTCACTAGATGCACTAAGGACAAGGCGACACACGCCTAACCCAAAGGCTCAAAATCCTTAGCTACACAAACTAAGCAAAGCAACTAACACGCTACACAAGCTAGTAATTGCAAGAGTTACTCCACAAGCACAAGCACAAGCACAAGGTATATATGAATGTAAATACGAAGCTTGTGATTTGGAGAATGCAAACCACCGAGAAGAGTAGACAAATTGACACCAATGATTTTTTACCGAGGTATCGGGAAGCTTGCCAACTTCCCCCTACTCCTCGTTGTGTCGACCAACACCTTGGGTGGTTCCTTCGGTGTTTCACCTAGATGGTTCTTCGGTGTGATTCTCCCATCACTTGCCCCTCAAGGCACGCCCGCAAAGGCACCGCAAAGACACCACTCTCAAGTGAGCCTCTCAAGGCACCGCAAGACACTACACGCACAAGGGAGGTACTCACCGACACGCTCTAGTAGTGTCGCTCTTCGCGATCCCCGCGAGGTGAGCACGAACCTCTCACAAATCCTCCTTCGGAGCACCGCACAATCTTCCTTGCGTGCTTCACGAAGTCTCTTTCCACCAAGCCGTCTAGGAGGTGGCAACCTCCAAGAGCAACAAGCACACCGGCTTGCAACACGATCACCTAGTGCCACGAATGCGATCTCTCAACGCGAATGCACTAGAATCACTCCTCACTTTGATTTGGATGAACACTATCAATCACAAGTGAGTGGGAGGGCTCTCAAGCACTCTCAAGTATGGACACAAAGTCCCCAAGGTGCTAAGCACCTGCCATGGCCGACCACAACCTCTATTTATAGCCCCCAAGCCAAATAGAGCCGTTGGGTACGAAAACCACGACCTCTGGCCCGGCCGGACGCCCACCGGACCGCCCGATGAGTCCGGTCGATGGATCCTGGCCGAGGGTCCTGGTCACAAATGCATAACCGAAACCCGCACGCCCGAAGTGCGTCGTCGTCGATGTGACGCTTCCGTCCATCGCATCCGGTGCATGCGTCCGGTCGGTCCACGACCGAACCCGAAAACATGCTCTCGGAAATCCCCGACCGGACTCACCCACCGGAACGTCCGGTCAAAGGACCAAAGATCCGGTCAAGCGTCCGGCCAACGCTTCCGGCCGCCAAAACCTCGCGAAACTCCGTCGCCCTTTGCTTCGACATGCTACCCAACAAGTATACCAACTTGAGTACGAGGAATAGCATGTGTTTCACCACCACGATGCATCCGGCGCAATAGAAAATAAGCATCTCATTTTCTCAAAAGCGCCGAACAAGGATGAGCGGTTCCCAAACCCAACTCAACCCCGCAAACCACCGCCGCCTTTGCAAATGTGCCAACACCACCAAGTGTACATCACCATGTGCATGTGTGTTAGCATTTTCACAATCATTTCAAAAGACGGGTTTGCTCTTACCATGCCACTCGATCCTAACACATCGCAAAGTTAGATCGCTCAAGTGGCACTAGATGACCGATATGCAAACAAGTTTGTCCCTCTTGATAGTATGACCATCTATCCTAAACCCGGTCATAAACTTCTCTAAGCACCAATGACCGGCAAAATGAAATGCCCTATAGATTATACCTTTGCCTTGCGCATTTCCATTCCGCTCCATCTTCCAAGTGCCGATGCAACACATGCACCAACACGATCAAGAATGATATGATCCACTTCATATCATCACATGACACTATTGGTCCATCGATCTTGACTTCACTTGCTCTTCACCGTTACGTCGGTCCGTCGGCGCCAAGTCTTGCCCAAGCTTCACCGCCTCGCGGTCCATCGCTTCACTGCCTCGACTTGCCCTTCACACTTGCAACCGGTCCATCAAGCTAAGCCTTGTCTTGATCTTCACCACCTCGGTCACATGACTCCATGTCATGTCTCATATGCAATAAAGCTCCTTCATTGCGTCACTACATGTGAACTAATCTCCTGTGTATTATCTCAATCACACATTATTAGTCCACCAAGAAAAGCTCCCCTCTTAATATTACACATGGAGGATCGTTAATGACTAGGAATTTCAAACCTTGAATGTGTAGTACGGCCTCCGGGCATGATGACGACGTTACAACGGCAGCGCGGGTGGACAGTCCCCTACCACAATCCTTATACGACGCGACGCCAAGGCCGCTACGCATAGTGGCGCCGACGGACGCGTGGCGCAGGGCGGCCGCCGCGGCGTCTTGGCCGGGCGGGGGGGGCGGGCGGCCGGCGGCGATGCCGCCTTGGCGGGCGGTGGGACGAGGCGGGCGCCGCCGCCGCCGGCCTTTAAGTGCCGCCGCCGCCGCCGTAGCTTTAGGGTTCGGCGCCGGCCGCCGGTTAGGGTTCCGGCGAGGTCGCCGTGAGCTCCCCATCCTCCATCTCTTCCCGGTATAGATTCCGGCCGCCCGCCTGGCGGCGGTCGTGGAACGCTGGCGGTGGTGGCGCTCGGCCGGGCGGTGAGCGAGGCGGCGGCGGCGCCGCCGAGCCGGGCGAGGCGGCCCCATCCGGTGGGCATGGGTAGGCGGCGGGGAGCTCGCCGGAATCCATGGGGGCGGCGGAGCTCGGTGGCGGCGTTGGAGAAGAAGGGGGTAGGGGCGGGGCGGGCGCCCCTAGGAGCTCGCCGGGCTCCGGCGACCTAGGGCCGCCGGAGCCCGACGAGCCCTAGGGCGCCGGCGGCGGGGGGGGGGGGGCGGACTCGAGGAGGAAGAAGGGGTGCGTGGTGTGCCCGGTAAGCGTAGCGGCGCGCGTGTGCCGCGAAGCATCCCCCGTCCCCTACCCATGGCATATCTGGCGAAACGGAGGTGAGCACCAGCAATGGGGAGGTCAAGGAGAGGTCGCAGTTACAACTAATTGAACGGTTACGCACCTTTTGGCCCTTACCCCAAATCACGCTCTGTTCTGGCGACGCGCTGACCGGCGGGCATGAAATTGCCAAGTTGGTCGGCGACTACGCACGTCGGTGGTTGTAGCAAGTTGCGTTACCTTGCTGCTGAAGCATTGAATTGGGGTGTAGAGCTACGGAGCACGCGTAAGGAGCGGCGTCGACCGGCCAGAATGGCAGAGGAAGAGGAGAAATAGTTAGTTAGGTCGGAGGTCTTGGCGGGATGCGGCTTGCACCAGCGACCGAAGACGTTCACGGGCGAGAGGGTAGGCAGGGAATCGTCCCACCGCTACTGTGGCCAGGCCAACCATGGTGCAGCGCAGCGAGGAGTGGCGAGCAGTGCAGCAGTGCCCAGCGTTAGGGGTGGCAGCAGGCGAGCAGCAGATGCGACACCACAGCGGCAGTGGGCAAGCAGCGAAGCAAGCAGCCAAGCAGAGCTCCGCACAATACGGGCATTGGCATTCATGCCAGGCACAAGCAGTCATGTTCGGGCTCGTGCCCCGTAGCTGCATGCGCGGCTGTTACATACAGTATGTGGACAGCAGCCAGCAAGAGTGTGTGTAGTGTGTTTTGTTTCTTCTCTATTTTTTATCAAAACATATATTTACTTACGTTACAAACATGTTATTGAGTATCCTTTTGGCACTAATCTACATGCACATATGTATATATCTATTGTATGTTTATGTTTGTGTTTATATATTTATCTGTAGAGATTTACTTTGAAGAAAATGAATAGTACACTTAAGTAGCGTACGACTTCCCCGACTTCCCGAGCTTCTCCGTACCACGAGGAGCAGCGAGCAAATAAATTATATTACTCGATCGGTTGTCTTTATCAAGTTACACTTATGCCTTGGCCCACTATGCCATGCGCTGGTGTTGAGGTTGTCGATCGGTTGTCTTTACCGAGTTATACCATCTTGCTACTTTTGCAATAAAATATTCTTTCCGGTAAAAATATTTTAAATGTTCAAGGGAATCCACATTGGGACGACGGAATGGCAAACCATGATAACATTGTTTTGAAGGGAGAGAAGGATGACTGGGTAAAGTTAGCCCTTGATGACTGGAGTAACTGAAGCGCCTGTTTTGACATTGTAACTAGTGTTGAGGCCCCACCTGTGCCCGGCTCGCGTGGCTGCAGCATTGTGCCGTAATCACCGCTCTCCATGTAGTATGCCCCTCCTTTTTTCTGTACCTGTGTCGGCTCTCAACACTCGCCCTCGTCCCCGTACCGGACCCCCCTCCTCTCGCTTTTCGACGCAGCCTCTTGCACGCCTCCTTGCAGGAGAACCCATCCCTTTCGTCCACTTTTCCCTCACTTTGGTTCGTGCAGCGAAAGCGTGTTGTGGTCGATGTTTCTCCTGTCTCCTAACCCATCTGCGATTCTCCTCCACTCCGTCTTCAATTCTAGCGTCTTGTACCACCATCAACCCACCCCGCTATAAAAATCCCACATGTGTGCCCATTCTCCGTTCCCATCCCCAGATCTAAAGTAGAGTGCGCAGGATGCTTTCTCTTCAGCGCTTGTGGTAGAGAAGCTCAGGAAGTAACCGAGTCAGAGAGGTAGAGTAGTTTGAGGCAGAACTACGAGATCCAGTTATTACTCGAGGACCTTGAGTTGCCAGTTGGAGGTAGTTGTGTAGCTTGAGAAGAAAAGAGACCTGGTTTTCCGACGAAGAAGCTCAAGACACCTTGGGTTTGGTCTTAGGGTTCACAATAACCGAATTTCCACTCGATTGTTTCTGGCTCTGTTGGTTCCACGCCATGTTCTGGATACTCATTATCTTGTTGATTCTCCATTAATTGTCCCTGTCTGTCCCGGCTATTTGATTAACCATTTGATTGTTTGGCTTCGCTCTTAGCGATGTTATCCCTAAGCCTGAGTGTTTTTCTTTCAAGTCGTGTAAGCCATGTGTGCTCTATTGTCCCCGTTTGTCCCGGTTGTTTGATTAACCATCTAATTGTTTGGCTTTGCTCTTAGCGATGTTATCCCTAAGTCTGAGTGTTTTTTTTTTTCGTCGTGTAAGCCCTATGTGTAATTTCAGATCTATGAAATATAACCGCGTTTCTTCCCCTCATGGTTCTTATCGATTTTGTATTCTTCCCTGTCATTTTTCTCAAGATTTCTTATACCAAGCACATCACCCACAGCGAAGCGCGAGCAACAATGGCTAGTTGCCACATGAAAGGAGAGCATACAGACAGAGTGTCAAACAAGCATTCCACTTTCCACCAGGCAGAAATCCAACCATACTGTTCCTACCAGGTACACAACATATTATTTGGTTTCATTTTGTAACAAATGGCAGCATGTTTCTTTCCATCGAACTTGAACATGGACTTTTACATGTAAACGCTGGAAACAGACAACTGGATTGTACCAGTATAACATTCTAGATGACTGGAAGACACCCACTAGCCGTTGATATTGCTATAAAGACGATCTCTCAGTTCCCCGCAAAGGGGCAGGACTTCAACATGAACAGATTAAAGTTTCTGTAACGTTTCAACTCTGTTACAACTTGGGAAAGGGTCAGGATAGTAATCTTCTGAAACCTTGATCCCTGCCACCTAGTGTATTGGACCTTGGAATTCCCGGTCATGCTCCAGCAACATCTATAATCCATGTTGTGCCTATACAAGAATTCTATGGCCTATGCTATGCAGCTCATTAGTTGCAACGATGAGTGACAGACTCTGGTGTTCAGTTGATCTTAGGCTTTGGTCTCCTTGGACGTAGAAGAAACCAAAGCAACAAAAATACAGCTAGAAAAGCAGGAAGTGTTGTCAGGTCTAGCTGCACATCAACCTTCCTTTCACGGGTGCATTGGACAGGGTGTAGACTTGAAATGGTGGAGTTCACAGCACTAGAAAATCTGAAAAGAAGGAACACCGCAATTCAGAAAAATAAGTACAACGAATCGAGAAGGGGCAGGGGGTATGAGTAGTAACCAGTGCGCAAAGCCTATGACGACTGGATCTTAACGCAAACAAGCCCACAGTGAGGGGTTCAAAATTTTAAACAAGACAAGGGGTTGAATCCCAGGTCAATTACCAGTTGGTTCCAATGGCAACAAGTCACCAGAGTAAACAAACATTAAAAGAACATGTGGACATAAAGAAAAAAAAACTTGTTTTCTGAAAGACTGAAAGTATTTAAGGTTTCCTTCATTCCCAGTTTTGGTGCTTGCTCCACAGTTTGTTTTACAGTTTTATTACTGCATTTCAGAAAAAAAGCCCAAAAAATATCTAAAGTGGAAAATTCTGCCCATATGTGTATATACACTGTACAAGTAAAAGAGCGTACAATAGTGCAAACAAATAAAAATAATCATAATTTAGGTTCCCTGATTGTATCCAGTTTAACTATTCAACCAAACAATACGCTGAGAAGCTTATCACATCTAAAATGTGAACAACAACTGCATCTGCAACCATAAAAGCATATAGAATGGTCCAATGCGTTTCTCACCACCGGCATTTAAGGGTTAGAAATTTTGCCTAACATAATACAAACAACTTGACACTTCAACAGAACTTTGAAACAAAACTCAACATCAAGGATGCTATAGAAAGGTTCATGACGTTATTTATCCTAGCAATGTGCACCAAAACAGCCACATCCTCCGTTGCAAAATAAAAGGGTGTATTATGTTTGTAGAAGTAACTATGTATATTGATCAAAAGTATTCAAATTAGATGCATGGCTAGTAGTAAAAATAGTATCAATAGATTCACATCCCACATAAGTTTCAATACAAACTTTGTAGAAACTACTGATATATTTTAAGTCTTAACTGGCAGTCAACATATGTTTCAAGAGACTTCATTATGTACCTGAATTTCAGTTTTCCTATAATATGAAAAGGCTATGAATAAGCAGAGACCCCAGATAGCCACCCTTCCTCGGGGACTATCTTAGGGTTCTTCTTGCTTGATCACAATCAATACTGGGTCCTCTCTTTTATAGAGAGGACTTACTGGACACCTCAGGAAACATCCTAACCGAATCAACCTATCTTATCCCTTCCCTAACAAACCAAATCAATCTAATCTAGTGGGCCGGGTCCACTAGCCATAATAGCCTATTACATACTTAAGGGGATAGAAAACTCAACAGACACTTCACAAACCAAACAATGCAAGTACTGCATGCATGCAGAAACCAGAAAGCACAAGGATTACTGACCCATTTGAAGCATCCTCAAGCATTGCCATAAGTTTTACTGCATCACCATATCGCAATCCCTTGGACATAGCTGATACCTAAATTGACATTAATCATTAGCCCTGTAATGCATACCAAATATGAAAAAACACATCTGAAAGCGTCTTACTCTTCTCCACAAGCTAACAACAGCATTGTACTTCTCAACCATCTTACTTTCGTGAGCCTTGAAAATTTTGAAGCCTTTTCAGCTAACCACTATTAAGGTTCTCCAAAAAGTATTTAAGTATTATTTTGAGTAAATAGTGCAGACATAATAATAACACATGATTTTTTTTCCCTTTTAATTAAAGGGCAGTCCCCCCAGTTTCCAAAGAAGCCGAGCACCGTACCAGGATCATATTCATCAAACAGAGCACACAACATGGTTAGAACAACAACCTCCAGTATATAAACCAAGTGCCTTACCAGTGACACCAAGTGGTTATCACAGTAAGCATTCTGATTCTAATGTCAGAAGCTAACTTCTCTATACAAAATTTAACATGTAGTTACATTCCTGCTATATTTGTAAATCAATATACTCTCTGTGTCACAATATATTCAATTATGGCACCTGCGGAGGAAGGAGGAAGGAGGAAGGAAGCGGTCAAAATTCTCCCATCATCACTAATATTGACAATCCAAGTTGACATCCCAAATGTCCAGGACGCGTATCTCCCTGGGATCCATCTTATCCAGATCCAGTGCTTCTTAAATCATTTTTACAAAGAACGGTTCAGGAACTTATCTGCTTAAAATTCTTTTCATAGGTAGGTGGTGTGGCAACAACTGGGTGTGGGTGGGTGGCATAACATCTTCGTCCATTTTCTTCTTAAAATTATAGGCAGCACTCCAGCGCATTTGAGAAGGGAAAAAATAGAAGGAACAAACAATGAACAGGTAGGAAAACTAGGTCATAGTGGCAAATGCATTATGCAATCCAAGTTCTTAATATATTTCCAACACAAGGTTATTCACAAAACAAAACAGTAACACACTAAAAGTTGAATAATCAAAAACTATAGTCGATTGTAAGGATACTAGTCCGCTCTTTTACCAATTGCTGAATTGCTGAATTTACTACTAGAATGGATTCCTCCACTGAAGTAATAATATAGTTACGAGCAATAACATCTTGCTGGAACTCTGAAAGTTGTGAGCCTTGAGAAGTAACAGCTGAGGGATTACAACCCACAGACCAGGTCCAGTCCTACACTTACAAAAAAGAAAAGGAAGGGTAGCGAGTTAGATTGAACAATTAAATTTCAATGGCCAGACATTGAAGGAAACGGCTAAAAGGGAAGTTCTTGTGAATGACACTGGCAAGCAACTAAGCAAGTAAATTAATGAATACGAGTGGCGAATTGATAAAAGAACTGGCAACTACATTATGGAACAATTCAGTAAGTTAAAATGAAAATTGAACTACAGAAGGAATAGACACGTACTTACAGGCAACTGGACACAATAAATAAATAGTAAAAAAAAAAATCTGTCTACGACTAATCCCTCTGACTCAATTTGCCAGGGTAAGTATTGATCATATGGAAAATATATCAGACATATCTGATCTGATTTAGATTGCAGCATTTACATACCTACTTTGACTGCATATAAAATATATAAGTTGTTTTTGGTACACATTTTCTTTTATAATTTACATTATGGTAAAAATAATAAAGAAAATCTTTGGATCTTTGGATCATACGCCTAACCTAGCCAAGCATTCCCCTAAAAATGCCCCCAACAAGGCTAGGAAGGAAATGTGAATGTTTCATCTCCATGCCTACCCTTTCATTTTGTGCAGAGTGAACAAGAATTTTCTTGTTTTTGGAGGAGTCATGGCTCACTCCATAGGAATATTTTCCTTGCAAGGTTATGCAAAGAAATCAAACATGCCCCAAAATGACCATGCTTCCTTCACTGAATCCAGTACTAACTGACTAATTTATTAGCTTCACTTACAAATGAAATTGGAGAGAAACCTTTTTTAACATAGGATGTTTGGATGAGCAGCAAGAGTCACTAAATTGTAGGATCCATGTATGGATACACAATGGACAATGTGATGTCTGCTGAACTATTGATGGGAATAGTACTACAGACATGAGTGTAAGGTTCAAAATGGTGCTCAAAAGGCGAAAGGAGCAAGAAATTGACATATTGGGATTTCAAATATTTTACAGCAGATAATCTTTATTTACAGATAATAAAGCAAATGTATATAAAGAGGCAACAAACCTCAATTGCAGTTTCATGAGCATGGCTATAAACCAGATGTGGAGGAAGTAGACCAGATACATACTCAGCAGTTGCAGCAATAGCAGCTTTAACTGGTTTCCTGTTTGTCAGTAAATAATGTTGCATTAATACAGTTGCAGCAAATGCTAAGTCAGAATCAGCAGAATTCCTTGTTAAGGAAACATTTAAGACTTGCTAAACAAAATTTGACCACAATCAAGTAGTCTTGGTTTCTTTGCCTTTCATATGATTTTTGTTCAAGGAATATTCAGCAGCTATTTACACTCTATTGGAATTTGGAACTATATAAATATTTTGCTAAACAAAATATTCAGCAACTCGAAGTGTTCAGCTGCAAGGATAAGTGGAGGTGGGGCTCCTGCGGCTACAAGGCAGGAGCAGAGAGGAGGGAGTTGTGGTGGAAGTGGAGTTAAGGAAGGTCTCGCAGGAGGGAGGGAGACAGTTAGGATGCTGCGGAGTCATGCAGGCACACAGGTGGGACGACTAACCGAGACTGTCTCTGCACGAGTGGTGCAGGCAACAAAGAGGAGGAGAAAGAAGATTTCACCACATTTCTCTCCCTCTAGGGCTGGAAATGATAGCAAATTAACAAATTGCCAGATTGACAGTTTGTCTTAAAAAAAGACAGTTTGTGTCCGTTGACCACACGACATCACTTTCCATGTTCCGTAGCAAATGCCTTTATACTTCTATTGATACACATAGACATATCAGTTTATCCTTGCTAGTAAAACTTCTCATAGGTAGGCCCATATCGTATATTGGGGTGACATAGCTCCACACGAAGTGCACATTAATGGTGGTGAGTATTACAGCTCAAGGTAAGATTCATGTCCATCTTAAAGTGAATGAAGTCAATTCTTAAATCTGTAGTTCTCTTTTTTTTCAAAGAAATAACAATATTTACACATGAAGAGTCTAAGGCTAGAACATTGTAGATCAAAGATTGCTAAAGGTAACAGCAAACAGTTTCAAGTCCTGGTATTATTACTAATGTCACATCATCAGTTTTTTTTTTCATGAATTACATAATTGTTAGACAGCCGCATAGGCACTTGGGCAGTTGGGCCATTGGCCCATTATGGCTAATTATAGATTGATTGATTGATGTTATATTAGGCAAGGAGATCTGATGGTGATCATACTTCTATACACCAACCCAGGGTCCTCCTTGCTTGTATATGTACCATGCCTATTGGCCTCCAGTGCAATTCTATTGTTTCCATGGTATCAGAATGAAAAGGTTTTTCTGCTGCCCTAGCCTCCCTACCACACGCCCCTTGGCTGCGCACGTCGCGCGGGTCCCTTCCCCGGCCGCCATGCCTGCGTCTACTCCTCCACCCGCCTCCTCTGCCACCGATGTGTCTACAGCACTCGTCCCAAATGCTGAAGCCATGCGTGCTCTCGCCCAGGAAGCCGAGCACATCCACGCCTCCGGGCGAGCACGCCAGCGTGGACGCCGCCACCGCCCTCAGTGAGGCCCGTGGCAGCGCACGCCCGCACCGCTGAGAGAGAGGTAGCGCGCGGCCGCCATCCAAGCACAAGCACGCTGCCCGCCGCCTTTGCCGACGATTTTGATGACCTTCACTCGCAGCCCGGCGACGGTGGTCCTCAAGGATACCCTCATAGCTCATGAGGTCATCATTCCGCGTGGCGGTGTGGGCAAACCCTCCCCAAACCCACCCCACCCCAAATGACCCGCCCCGCCCCATAAAACAATCCGCTCAACCCGCCCGCCCCACAAAATGATCTCGCTCAATGGAGGTGGGTTAGCGGCGTCGTCTTCTCCTTCCCTAACCGAGCCGTCATGGGAGACGGTCCAAGTCCCAACCCGCCCCAAGATAGACAAACCCACACCGCAACATAGACAAACCCCGCTCGCCCCCACACCGCAACATAGACAAACCCGTTTCAACCCGTTGTACACACTCCATATTAAAACCCGCCCCAAAAACCCTATTTTGCCCCGCCCCGTTAGCAGGCGGAGTCCAAAATGGCAACGGGGAATTCCCCGTCGGAGTTTGCTTCTCCATCCCCGTCCCCGTGGGGGAAAAAATCCCCATCCCCGTCCCCCACCAATGGCCACGGGGGCCATGTTCTCCCATCCCGTCCCCCGCATCGTTGCTGCCCCTGGGAGCAGATGGATGTCGTTGCCACCTTCTGCGACTTCGTCCAGGGCGATCTCTCCATCACCACCTACTACGGCAAGTTCAAGTCCATGGCCGATGCCCTAGACACTTGGGGGAGGCAATCACAGATGGCACGCTCGTCTTCGACAACATGTCACAACGACTGCGAAGATGCGTAAGCCAACAGAAGAAGCATTCCAGGAGAGGGAGCGTATTACTTTCATATATATTGTTAGAGTAATGTGCGTCTGTAAGGCCTTGGGCCTGGCGCCTAAGCCCATATGCCTAGGCTGCCTGTGATTAGAATAGATGGTGAGGATTAGGCAAGGATTGGGTGTCATTATAAACCCTAATACGTCCTTGCCTATATATGTACGCTATACTTGTCCCATCTAATCAATCAGTAATTCCCGAGATATCTTCTCTCATGGTATCACGCTAGGTTTAGACACCTTCCGCTGCCCAAACCTTTTCTCGCGCGCCGGCACCCTGTCGTACCTGCGCCATGCCGAGGACTCCACCCGCTTCCCCAAAGGGTCGCGACCTTCTTTGGAGCTCTTGATGCGGCGTTTACTCGGCCGACGCATCGCATATGCGATTCGGCCAGGTTCGCTCCACATGCATGATCCCCGTGAGCCTCATCTTGCGGCCTTGAAGCGGATTCTTCGCTACATTCGAGGCACTCTCCACCTCGGTCTTCTGCTGCGGCCATCCTCGACGACAGATCTTGTGGTATACACCGATCTTGGCCCGGGCGGTTGCCCGGACACTCGCAGATCCACCTCGGGCTATCTGCGGTGTTCCTCGGTGATAACCTTGCCTCTGGTCCTCAAGCGCCCGAATCTGATGTCAAGATCGAGTCGCCGGCGAGTATCGTGGCGTGGCCAACGGAGTTGCGAGGCCACATTCGCTGCGCCGGCTACTTTTGAGCTGTACACCCCCCCCTCCGGCGCTACATTGGTGTATTGCGACAACATCGATCGCCGTCTACATGACCTCCAACCCAATCCCAACATCGAGAACCAAGCACATCGAGATTGATCTTCACCGTCCCCGAGAGAGTTGTTGTTGGTGATGTTCGAGTCCCGCATGTTCCCACCTCGTCCACGATATCGCACATCTTCACCAAAGGGCTGCCATCTTCGGTGTTCGGAGTTTAGGTCCGATCAACGAGCGTGCCGCGGGTGGCGCGTTCGACCGAGGGGAGTGTTAGAGTAATGTGCGCCCTCTGTAAGGCCTTGGGCCCGGCGCCCTAAGCCCATATGGCTAGGCTGCCTGTGATTAGAATAGATGGTGAGGATTAGGCAAGGATTGGGTGTCATTATAAACCCTAATACGTCCTTGCCTATATATGTACGCTGTACTTGTCCCATCTAATCAATCAGTAATTCCCGAGATATCTTCTCTCATATATTGCTATTATGTATGACATGTGGGACCCTAGGGGCAGCTGGCCATCGAGCCATATATTCTGAACTCAGAGTGTAAAGACATTATTCAATATTGTTAAGAAATAGACATGCAGCGAGAGACAGGTTCCTCTGCTATGCGGCCGATTCAGACAATCCATCGCACTTCTCACGTCGACGGCTCATCGCCGGCAGCCACGAGTTGTGACACATCATCTATGGCCTCAACGAGTGCTTCGCCTCCATCGGCATGCACCTCCAACATGGGCGCCCATTCCCCTCCTTCTGGAAGCCAGGACAAACCTGCTGCTTGAAGACTCAGCATGGTTCATCGCTCGACTCTTTCACACACCACCCTCCACATAGGCACTTTGGGCCATTGGCCCATTATGGCTAATTATTGATTGATTGATGTTATATTAGGTAAGGAGATTCGACGGTGGTCATACTTCTATAAACCAACCCAGGGTCCTCCTTGCCTCTATATGTACCTTCCCTATTGGCCTCCTAATCAATCTATCAGTTTCCAGTGCAATTCTATTTCATTCACATATAATATTAGAAATCTAACCTCAAATCCCATAAGATGGGTCTTCCATTGCACTGCAAATGGCTTTCCCAGGAATCATCATCTGACTGAACTACTACAACCATATTTGAGAGAGCCTTGGCTTGATAATGTTTGTCCAGTAATAGGGGTTCATTATGTATGAACCAGAATATTGGGACCTCTAATGTTGACCTGTGATTTGAATGTCCTCCTGCATATATAAACAAAATATAGACATTTGAGCTTGAGTAGATCACTAGCGCTGCCTATGGCCAAACCACAGAAATTACTTTGCAAGTTTCCTAGACAAGAAGTGAGCACACACATACACAAACTAAATAACAAGTTATACAAACACACTTGTAGGTGTACTGAACTGAATGAAACAACTCAGAAGCAACAGCCTCTTCAATCTCTGGACCATGAAATTTCAATAAAGTAGAAAGTTAAATATACCTTTCAGTGAATTGTGCTCATTTAGCCTCTGTAGCTGATGTTGGAGAATAGCAGAATCAAGGTACGTGCTAACAGTTGACTTGTAGGTGCCATTAACTAATAGAAGTGGCACCGCAGCTGCACGACGTGCCATTGAAAACGCCATCATCAATGATGGATCCTCCGACAATGAGAGCCTACATATCGACAAGCAAATTTTCAACACCTTGAGACTGGGAAAAATATGAACAAATTTACAAGTTTTCAGACCTAAAATCTCTTACCATGGGACTGGGAAAAATATTAACAAATTTACAAGAAGCCATAAAAGAAATACACACTAAGCAAAGATAAACCTTTTTCAGAGGAAGTAATCATTTTTTAGGTTGAGGTAAGAGCTGTATCATGCTAAAGTGATTTCTATACAAAACGCTTACCATGGTTAGTTTAGTAAGTTCAGTGATTTGCCCGAAATGAACTATTAGAATTTAGAAAGTACAACATAAAAAGATATCTAGCAAGATGCATAAACTTTTGATATATGGATTCCAGTTTGATTACTGAAAATCCTCTCATAACTCTACTTCATATTATTGTTATTTAAAAAAGCATTTTGTCAGCTCTGCTGAGGTACAAATGAAAAGAAATATGAGAACATATTTAGATTGATAAAATGAAGAAGTGATACATGTTTTGGCTAAACATGGACTTTTGATGACGTAATAGCACAGAATTCAGGCTCTCCATGATGGATTTTACATTAACAGGTAACTGCTTTATACTCCTGACTTTCTGTAGAGAAAAAATAAAGCACAATGAACATAAGCAATATAAAGACATAGGTTTACTGAGATACAAAATATAAGCAACAGCATATATTACCTCTTGTGTCACAAAGTACAACTGAAACGATAACATCTCATAGTAATGGTACGCTCTATGAGAGGCAGAAGGAGCAATTACATGTCTCATAGAGCCCCATAACATAGATCCAAGTTGTGCAAGAAATGAATCATGAGCCACTGTGTAACTATGATGTTCCTGGTATCAAAAGATTCAACTCTTGTCATCAGAATACTAATACATTAACTGAGGTTTTTCGTTGAACAGCTTAGTATTAAAATGTGCTTATTTCAAAATGTGTTTTCAATAAATAAATTTACAAAGCTAACCACTGAATTATCTCTAAATAAGTTCCAGCTTTCCATTCTCTTCAGTGCATCAAGAGCTTTCTTCTTGTTAATTTCATCAGAATCTCCAGTATTGTAACCCTCCAGTTCCTTTTTCAGGTCATGCATCCTCTCATCAAGTTCTGTGTAGTGAAAAATATAGTTTCCAATTGGAGAATGTTAAAATTTTATGGAACTAGAAAATATATGTGAACTGCACAAAACTCAAGCCCAAATGCCAGTATGCCACCATAAACTCAAAGCGTCAAGAAATAAAAACAACAATGGAAACTATAGCACTTGTAAATTTAATACAAAATACGGTCTTTTATTTGTGTAATATGATTAGTAAACTTCTAGCAAGAGATATTAAAAGTATATGGCATCCTTGTTAGCTAAAATACCATGTTGCAATGTTTCAAAAATCATCACAAAAATCATGTATATATTGTTTGTCCCTACAATCAGCAGCACCGAGGTGAACACCTCACCTCTCTACTCCCTCTCCTCCCCTGCACCAAGGAAGAAGAGGAGCAGGAGCTCTTCCCTGCTTCCACTCTCACGCACACACAGTTTCAGGTTCAGCGTTGGCTGAACTGAAACAGCACTGAACTTGGCTAGAAAGTGAGGCAATGAGCTGAATTGCATTGAAATAGAACACTCCTACTTATACACATCTAACTGTACCTTCTAAAGTACACACAATATGGCTGACTACAGCCACCACCTTACCTAGCACTATAGCCATACATGGCTGCCTAATTCCTACCTTACCTAAGGTACAAGCATGGGCTTGCCATGCCTCTTTATGGCTGTTGAGGCCATACTCATGGCTGTTCAGCCATACTGCTACAGCAGGGAACTATTGATGAAGATTCTATTCCTAATCCTCTCCCTAATGCAGCCATCAAACAAGCAAACAGCAGATTATGTCTTACATATATTACACCTGAAGTTAAGTGTAGCCACAACAATTCAGTTTGAAATTCATCTTTGATGTTGAGATTAAAAAAAAACAGAAGTGTCGCTGTCATCACAAACAGAATTGTGTCGAAGCTAGACTTTCAGAAGGATTATGACGAGGTAAGCTGGTCTTTCCTTGAACATTTACTGCATAGAAAAGCTTTTAGGAGAAGTGGATTGATTGGGTAATGAAAGCAATGTGTAGAGAGAGAGTGTGTGTGTAATCTCAATGGAGAAAGAGGTGAATATTTTAGGAGTTTTAAATGTTAAGACAAGAGGATTCTGCATGCTGTGAATGGCTGGTATGAGAAAGGAAAAGCTTATGTGGTGGAGAGTGGCTGACAGGCCAGGTTTTGGGAGGATGTGTGGACCAAGTGTCCTCTGAAGACTGTTTTTTTCCAAACCCATGCAGGATATGTATGTAATGAGCTGAATATCAGAATCTAATCTTTAGAAGAAGATTGGGAACAGTGCAGAAAGATGAATTGAATGAGCTCATAGAGTTGGACAATGTAGACTTAACTGATTTAGAGGACAGGGTAATACGGAAGCTCATCAGGAAAGTTCACAACTAGGTCTCTATACATTGCATAACTAGGACTGTAGGGAAATACAGTAGGGGAGGCCCCTACTGTGCATTTTATTTTACTAAAAAAATAATGAAGAGAAAAAGAGGTGCAGGAAAAGAAGACAACTTGTATAGGTGAAAGGTCTGGTAGAAAGAAGTGAGGCTGAAGGTTAACTTCATTCACAAACTTATTTTCGCCACTTACATGATACAAGGAGATATATCATTTCACTGAGTCACATCCTCATCTAATTTCCACTTGGGTCTCACTATTTATACTCACTACAAAATCTTTTATGATATTAATTGTTAAAAGAACTTCCTTTCTTGTTATGAAGCCGGTTAGGGGAAGGCAATCCTTGGCTACGCAGGGTGTAACCGCGGGAAGAGTCGGGATGAGGTTTTACCCCTCAGCTTCCTATGTTGATGGAAAAGAAGAGACAAGGAAGAGGACTAATTCATTGCTTGATTATTCCCAGGTTATCTCACGGTTTACATAGCCATTAGGCAGCTCAATTCACCCTTAATTCTCTTCCAATAGGCATTAGGCAGCTCAATTCACCCTTAATTCTCTTCCAATCACTCTTTCTAAGCTTCTAAATTAGCACCAGATAATGGTGCGCCCAGGATTTCCCCAAATTGCTGCCATTCTAGCCAGTTTCCTAGCTTGCTGTGCTTGCCTTCTTTGCTCTGCAGGTGACTCTCTCGACCCACAAGACACTTGTGAGGAAAATATTACACAAAGATATCTGGTAATATATCACCCATATCAACCTATGTCAGTCCATGCTAGCCAATATGCGCTAGTGCAATATTGAAATGGCATGCTGTATTGGTATTGTTTATTGCTAATGGTATTAGAATGTATTTGAGGCATTTTCTTTCTTTCATTCAGACCATATAACAAACGGAATAAATAATATAAAACAATAGCATAATTGTATATTTCAGAAGGCATGTACTCCCCTATTCCAAATTTTAAGTCATTCCAACTTCCCTAGAGAGTCAGCATCTCAAGTTTGACCAAAATTATATAGAGCATTGCAAAAGATTTATGACATCAAATAGGTATTACTATAAAAATATAACTAATGAAGAATCTAATCTAATCTAATAATACTTATTTGGTCATAGATGTTATTAGTTTATATTTATTATATAAATTTGGTCAAACTTGTTTTCGCTCTCCAAAAAAAAAGTTGGAATGACTTATATTTTGGGATGGAGTATAAACTAAATTACAAGTATAACAGTTCTAGAAGAACTGAATCTTAGGTCACTGTAAAGTACCTTTACAAAGGGCAAGCTGTATCCTCCTTCCCACACAATGCTTGAAAGCAAAAAGTTCATACACATCAATCTCAGCCAATAGTATATCAACAGCATGGTAATCCTGAATCCAAAGAAGATAAAACAGAGATGCACACACAAATCAATTGCTAATTCAGGGGATCACAACAATATATGAGAGGCAAGAGTAAGTCATGGATGTGTATAGAGAACACAAGAAAAGATGACTGTTGAGTAATACCATTTGAGTTCCATTGCACAAAGAAAATAAATTTGCAGTCTATCAAAAAAATGTGTCCCCCTCTGCTGTTCCACACTAAAGCTTTCACTCAAAATATGTTGATGGTCCTATAGCATACCTCACCAAAGGACGAAAATCTCTCCCTTATTGTGTCTTGCAATTTTTCTTCAGCTTCTTCTTCTGTAACTTCTGTATTCGATCAGCAACAATCACTTAATGATGGACAAAAAGCCCTGGTTGGATCTTAATAACATCTTACAAAAGAATTAATAAAGTTTTTATGTTTGGACCAGCAAGCATTATATGTTAAGAGTTTAGACATAATGAAAACACAACAAAATGATCATATTTGGATTATATGTTTACAGCACCGAAATGAGACCAGCAAACCCCATTAAAACTGTGCTCCAGGAAATCAGAAGAGCACATGTAGCAAATTTTCTAATTAATAAAATTAGGATGATTCGACAATATTTGGAAAGAAACATGTTTTAATCAGAAGATGAGAGTGCTACAACAACAAAAAATGAAAGCATGTTATGTTCAAAATTTCTAAGTTAATATACTCTTCGATGTGGTATGCACTTCTATGTTTTGTGATCCCACAGCTGCTTGAACCCTCACAATTCACATCAAACCACAAATTATCCAAGATTCAACAAGGTTGCCTAAAATAATGTCTGAGCAGATACATAGCAAAGACACATAATTATAACATGAGCTGAGACGATGAATTAACCATATTTGTCTATGGAGAACTGCAGGTGATGCTGATTAACCAAAGAATAAAGGCATGTAACTTCTAAGGGAAACTAATGAGAGCAAAATTATTTGAAATACCTAGACATAATAAGACAAAGTACAGTATGCATAACAAATGCATCTGTATGCAGAGTATAGCAATAGATAATAGCTCAAATAGAATACATATACCAAACACTTTGTGGTAAAAGATGACCTGCAACAGCCCCAACAGTCTTTGCAACATTTGGCAGACTAAGTTCTGTACGGACACCATCACCACCAACAGAAGGACCCCAGGCAAATGGACCTGCACTCAGATCAACAAAAGCAAACCTGAAAATAAAGATTAGGTTAGAAGAATGACCACTCTAACCACAATTTAGGTAAGGGATTAGCAAAAGTCATATCAGACCTCTCTCTGCCAATCCAAATATCTGTAAGACATTGGGCATGGAGACCCTTCAAATCAATGAACTTAAGTCCAGTTTGTACAATGTCATGCACCTCATCCTTTGTACCATGTAATATCTATAAGAATATTCAATGTTAGACAAATATAGGTAAAGAAGTTTAATTTAGTGTACCAACATAAAAGCGACACCTGAACAGCCTTTTCATAAACAATGTCCTCTTTACTCTTCCCTTCCTTCAGCAGCTCAAAATTGCTTAATGCCTCCTTGCATTTCTTTGACCAACCCCCCTGCAGGATAAGTGTAAAGCACTCCGTTAGGTATTTTGATACATTACAAAACACTGTCAAGGCCTGGCGCAGTAGTGAGAAGCCTTCCCACTGAGCCAAAGGTCATGGGTTCGACGCAGCCTCTCTGCAAAATGCAGGGGTAAGGCTCGCCTCGGCTATTTCTTCCCCAGACCCCACTCATGTGGGAGCCGCCAGCACTGGTTTTGTTTAAAAAAGACTGTCAGGAAGATCTTCATGCAACTACTTCAGATGAAAGAGACAAGTGCTTTTCAATCAAATGCAATCAAGTCATATGATCAAAATGCAAACTTACTAAGTGCTTAAAAACTCATGATCATGAAAAGTGTATCAGCTAAGTTAAATCATTGAATTGAATGGACCATCAAAGAAATAAATGTTCTCCAGGTACAAATAACGCTAAAGATGATAACAAACAAAACATACCATATCCATACTGTCAGTTTGGGTCCATGAAAATGATGATAGAGGATGACTTTCATATAACGGCCTTCTATTGACTCCCTTCTCAATATCTGCTAAATACAGATGTGCACATAAATATAACTAGGGGAAAATGATAAAGCAACTAGCGCGTATCAGACTATTGTTTTCATGGAAGGTCTCATCTGCAAACAGATGTTGTCTTTATGAGTGTTGAATTGTCACTTCACAAAATGTATTTCACACAAAACTCATTGCATGTCAATCATATGGCTTCAGGAGATTATTTTATCAACTAGGTAACCGCGGAAAAAAAAAAGGGTTTTTTAACTAACAGATGACAAAAGAAAAAAGAAAAAAAGAGTAGAAGTAGACAGTAACTAAACAGTGGTGAACATGGATGGCCAGCTGAGGGAGCAGAACTGGTATACAAAAACAAGGATAATGGTAGATGGTAGATCTGCATATCGAAAAATAGTAAACGATAAAACAGAAAGCACATGTGGATCAATAAGGAAAAAATATCTGTTGTGGATTAAGATATTTCACTATTGGATGCAGCTATGAAATAAAAAATAGGTTTGATGACTAAAGATTGTGTGCGCTTATTCCCTATATCTAATGAATGTAATCTAGTGTCAAGATTTTAGGACTCCTGGTATTTATCCCGCACCTAAGTAATCTTATATGGGTGATTTTGCCTTTATCAGTTTTCTTTATATTTTTATTTATTTTAAAAGACATGTACTTTATTGTGAGGCTGTCACATCATATCCATTCAATTTTTATGCACTCATTCAATATTAAATATTTATATCTGTAGCACGATTTACACTTTTACCTATATGCGGTCTACATTAGCAAAGTACTTCACATCTGTATCAATGGAAAAGGGGAAAAAATAATACAGCACCTGTGTGAATATAATATTTGCATCCATATACATTTCCACCATTTATGTCACTGAAATTCATAAATAAGAATATAAAGAATAAATACAACATTTACCAAGGAAGAGTTTGTTGTCACTTTTAGATTGGAGTATCCGAGCTTGCAGGGTCTTGTTCTGAAACATAATAACTAGCCCATCATGATCCAAAACAGTAGTCTTAAGTAAGACTAAATAAAACCAAGATTAACTGGAGAGCCACAGCAAAGTAAATTTTTGTCCGTGGTAGCTCTGTATAGAAGGAAGTGGTGTTCATTCGAGTTAACAATGAAAAAGGTATTGGTATTATATGAGCAGCAGCAGCAATTATGCATATGCAACAATGCCTGGGGTCCCAGAGAAATTTTGCAAAATAAGCAACTTTCATGACATTCCCGATGCTGTATCTCTTGCAAGATGTGTCCTTCTCTTCCTAGGAATAACAGTGGCGCTCAGGAAACAAATATCAGCGGCTCAGCAACCTGCTTTCCTCTTCACTTCCAGCAGATAGCTGCAAACCTAACCGCTTAGATATTCCTTTTCCATTTCCCATCTCTTCTCTCCCTTCCCTCCTTTTCCCAAGGACAGCAGTAGCGCTAGCCCACAGACTAGAATACTAAATACCCTACTCCTGGACTAGCAATAGGAGCTATGTTGGCAGAGACAGTAAGAAGATGCCAAGACCCAGGTTAGCCTACACCACTGTACGTATATTATATTCCTTTTCCTCTACGAAATTATCATAGACCTTGTGTAAAAATCGTTTTCATCTGGCTTCCGTATCTGTCTGAAGCTACAGCTTACTGATTTAACACCTCCAAAAACATATCAAACAGAATCCTGTGAAGATCCCAATGGGAGTTTTGTTTCTTTGCTGTAACCAGTTTAAGTTCTCTGGTGATATAATAGTTGTTCCCTCAATCCAAATATTGGTGAACTGATTACAATTTGATAGCTTCTAAGGAAAATGGACATTATGAGGTAATTTTAAGGTAGTTTAATCAAAACACTCTTCTACAAGTCAAATGTGAATCGCTGCATTTCTTAACTTATTTTTCTCCTAACCCTTCTAGGGGATTCTATGTCATAAAGTGTGAATATTTATTTCATTCCATTAAAAATAACAAGCCAATTCTGTTTGTCAGAGAGAGATGCTTGAATCAAAAGAATTCCTTTTTTGAAGTTCAATTGTATTGTTAAATTCTGCATACTGAAGCTAGAGCTTGAATAGAATAATTCTTATATCTTATAACAAGATATAAGTATAAAGAAATACCATACACACGAGATTTAGAAGCCAAGAAGATAGTCATAATGATATTCATCAAACCATAACAGGAAGTGGATTTCAACTTACCTCCCTGAGCAAGTCGATCTCAGACTCGGAGAAGCCTTTCCTGCGACAATACATGGCACATAAAAATAAGCAAATAAACATAGAAACAGGCAGATGGTGCATAAAAATAAGCAAATAAACATAAAATCTGAGATAATAAATCATATAGAAACAGTTGTCATAGTTGGCATGATATGGTAGCATACAAAAATCAAAAGATGACCATTTAATGTCTTATACAGTTCTGAATATCTAAGTCACATTTTACACGAGTTTAAAAATATTTTTGGGCAAGGCATTTAGGTAAACTAGAGACGGTGTAGATTGAATTCCAAATATGTTTTAAACATTTAGGGCCTGTTTGGCATGGCTCTAGAGCCGAACTCCAGCACCTCCAGCCAATTTTTCTAGCCAAACACCACAGCTCCAAAACCAAAACTCTAGAGCTGTAGTGCAAATGGAGGTTGAGTTTTGGAGCACCTCTTTTGCTGCTCCAAACCAACCAATATGAACCTACTCATGGAGTTGATAGGTAATTACCCACCAATGCCACTCGTTACACAAAAATAACGATTCACTTGTTTCTTTTCCTGACTCGTGATCCCTCCCCATGCGACTCCCTCCCCGGCCGAAAGCAGAGAGCCGACAGCGCTTCCGATGGCGTGGCACACCGGCGTCGACCGGGATGGCGCCCGATGGCTCGCGGACCCTCCCCTGGCCGTCCCCCGCGCCTCTCCACCTCGTCGGCCCTGCACTCGACGGACGGCCACGACGCTTCCCCACGACCGCGTCCGTGCTGACAAGTCGCGAGCTGCCATGGCGCAAGTGTGAAGCGGAGGACCCACCACCAGATCAAAGCACGAGCAGGGCGGGCAAGGAGCGGCGATACATGGCAGAAGCAGGCTGAATGGCCGATCTTTCGTGGCGAGGACCAGGACGGCGAGGCTCGTGGTGGTACTCCCTTAGACTGGTCACGAGAGCACTGCCGGACAGGATGAGGGTACTCGAAAGGTCCTGTGCTTCCCTTTCCGTGAGATTGAAGAAGGGTGAAAATATAATTTTATTTCACTCTCGGGGTTCCAGATGCAAGATGCAAGTTTACCAGAGACAACGTTTATCAGATCTTGGCTTGCTTGATTCGTTGAAACTGCAGGGCCCCCCGATGTAAAAGTGTTGTGTGCCATTTCTAGAGCTGCTAGCCAAACACCTCAATTTGCTACCTCCAACTCTACTTAGAGCTGGCTCCACCGGAGATCCACCAAAAACAGCTCCACTCCACAAAAAGTTAACCAAACGCTCTAACTCCACCAAATCCATATTCACCAAAAAAGTGGATTTGGGGCCACATTCACCATTTTAGTGGAGCTGCTCCACCAAACTCGAATTGGTGGAGTTGGAGAAAATTACCCACCACTTCCACCGGTTCATTCTAATTTTTTCTTTCCTCTTCCCCGTCGTGGTTCCTTCTTTCCCTTTCTCTCTTTCTTCACTTTTTTGTTTTTCCCATTGATACATCCTCGCCGCCACATAACCGCCGTCCGGTCACGCGAGCCGGGGCCCACAGCACATATTGCTCCGCCGCATGCCTGCCCGGCCTCGCAAGTTTCGACACGCTTTAGCGGTCCCGACACGGTGACGTGCATGGCCTAGTCATGCACGAGAGTAGCGCCGCCACGCGGAGCCGGGCGGCCGCGTAACCCGCCACGAGGGAGCCTCCCCGGCCCCACAAGCACGCGCTATGGCTATCCATGCGAACGCGAGGACCCGACACGGTGGATTCCGGTCTCGCCTCGGCCGAGACCTTTGGCCCCGCCTGGTCGGTGAGGCACCGATGTGGGAACTCCGACCGGCAAACGCTCGCGCTCCGGCTGCTCCAGACTTGTGAGCGGTTCCATGGTAGATCTAGGGTGGATCTTAGATCCACTCGTGAACTGCTTCATGGTGAATCCCGGGTCCAGATTTTTTTTCAGTGGTGGAGTTGTCCCAAACAGGCCCTAAGCAAAACTAAAGACAGTGTAGATTGGGTTCCCGGTTCCAAATATATTTGGAGCAGGTTGCAGCACGACAAGGAAGATACAACTTATTCATAAGATCTAAAGTTACAAAAAACAAAAATCTTCTTTGTTTTTGTGATGGTGCCATGATAGATATAAACAACTGTTTTTTTTTCTGCAGCGTCATGTTGCATCAGTTCCACATGGTTCATTGTAATGGAAGTGTTCAAACTCACCGATAACCATAACTAATCCTCTTGCCCATAGGCTTGGGATTAAGAACGAAGATATTGTAAGCCTCTTGTATCTGAAGGTGATCAACAAGGTTTGAAAATATATGTTCCATTTGAGCACTATCCACTTGCAAAAGTAACTCTTCATTTTCTCTGCGACAGAAAAAAATGGATATACTTTATCATTGTAGTGGAAGTTGTGGCAAATGCAAAGCTGCCATCATAGAAGTATATAGACAAATGTCACTGGAATGGAAAACGAGTTCTCTGTAAGCTGCATCGTAAGTAGTTAACATGATGATTACAGTGCAGGCATGGCAGATGTCACTAAATATGTGACACTAGCCCAGCCTCTTGTATCAACTTTGAACACTACTTTTTATATGAAACTGATAGTAAAAATTGTATAATAATCATGAATAAAAATCACGGGCTATAGAATTTAGCGGGAGGTTACCCAAAACGCTATTAGCGTGCTATTAGCGCGCTATTTGATAATAATTATAATACAGGTACTTTTATCACAAACAATGTTTTCAAGGCGGTAAGGCAAGGCGTGGCGACTGACCACCGCCTTAAGCTTAAGCAAGGCGTAAGGCGAGGCGACACCTTAACAACTTAAGAAAAAAAATTAAAACAGCAGCTCAGAGCATTAGATGGTGAAGAGAAAAAAAAAAGGAAAAAAGAAAAAGAAATGAGGAGTAAAAAGTGGTCTGGCCTAGCCCATCAGGCAGCCCATGTGCCCCTCACCCTGGGGCATGTATGCAAGGGCAGCCCAGCAGCCCCGGCAGCGCCCCCGGGCTGCAACGCCCGTGTTTGTGTCCCTTGGCCCAGCCTTAGAATTGTGCTGCACGGAACTTAAAGCAGCTTCACCTCTCGGCTGCCGGGTACGTACCCGACGGATACTAGCCACCCATACCCGTACGGCCGTACCCGACAGGTCAAAATCATACTCGTCGGGTTACCCGCGAAAGCAGACGGGTAAGGAATTCATTCCATACCCGCACCCGACGGGTAATCCATACCCGACAATCGATTATATGCATATATGCTTATATGGGCCAAATTCATGGGCTATATGGGCCAAGTTCATGGACAATAAACCAAAGTTCAGGAATATATATACTCATATGCTTATATGGGCCAAATTCATGGGCTATATGTTTACTTGGGCTAAAATTGGAGAGACAGACTATATATTTGTGCGGGTATTTTCTATACCCGCGGGTATGGGTACTATACTTCCACACCCGTACCCACCATAGCCGATTGGCACAAGATTTTACCCAATAACGTACCCACGGGTACAAAATGCCTTCCATACCCGCCGATGCCCTCACCTAGGTTCCCTATCCGCCATCGCTCGATAATTCTCCACCGCTCGTGGCGACGCGGACCGCCAAGCAGCTCGCCATTGCAGCCCCACGTCGTGCCACCCATCTCTACTCTCGTTGTCGGAGCTGCTCCTCGGCATCAGTGCTCCTGGAGCTCAACCCCGACCAGAGCCCGCAACGCCGCCTGCACCTTCTCGACGAGGCCGCCGGCGCGGTAACGGGGCGCCTTTGCACTGGCCGGCAACGGCATATCGTCGGGGCGATCAGCCTCATGTCGTTGGCATGCGCGCATCACCGACATCGCTGCCCACCAAGTGCTCGATAGAATGCCGACAAGGGAGAGAATCTCAACTAAACCTGGCTCATTCCGGTACACGATGCGAAGATGCCATGTTGCAGCCAAGAAGCCGGGCTCGCCGGGCACAACCAACCTCACAAACACGCCCCAAGTCTCTCTCTCTCTCTCTCTCTCTCTCAATCCTCTCCAGACTCGAGCGCCGCGCCCTCTCCTAACTTCCTGCGGGGGCAGAGGACGCGGCTGCATGGCTTGGTTGCAGGCGACAGAACGGCAAATTCCCCATTGGTTAATGCGGCGGCGTGGGTGAGCTGCGGCTTTCTCTTCCTCTCCCGCTCACTAGGGTCTCCTCGCGCGCCAGCTCCATCGCTTGTTTCTCCCACGCGCCAACCCTCTCTCTACGCGCTCCTGTTTCTTCCATGTGTTCGCTCTCTTTCGTTTTTTCGCGTGGATTATCCCGCTTTTTCTCACCACACAGAGCACAGGCTTCCCCGTATAGCGCCCGCCATGCTCGATTTGGACACCAAAGCGACGTTTTTTGGTCACCTCGGCTCTAAGGCATGGCCACATGAGTTTAAGGCGAGTAGTGTGCCAAGGCGTTGTGCGTGTAGCGCCTTGGTGCTTAAGCGATACCTAGAAAACATTGATCATAAACTCAATGATGCTACTTCCATGTGACAAAACTGGTCACTTTTTTCCTTTTTTGGTGAACAGTGAACACAGACACATAAAACGAGTTCACCGCCTTCAACCCTCGACCCAGATTTGTCGACCCCGACCTAGTTTCACAAGTGACCCGAAGTGTAAAAATCTCTCGTAAGTAATGTACCACTAGCGTACCACATTCTACGACACCATACCTCGACCCCACCGACCCTGGTAACTTTGTGACTATGGGAGAACAAGCAGGGAGCTGCATATCATTATACAAAGAGAAGAAATGACTAAATATTCAGTTTTAGATCAATTTTTCATATTATATTAACAGAAGAAAGGACAAAACAGTCGGTTTTATATTAATTTTTATACTCCCTCCGTTCACAAAAGAATGCAATTCTCGTTTTTCGAAGAGTCAAACAGTTTGAATTTTGACTAACATTCTTGATACAAAAACAAGTACCATTAGATTAGTTATAGAATATATGTTCATAATAAATTTATTTGGACTTGGTATAGTTTTTTGTTGTCTTGGGCTTTTTTGGGTGTTTTTTGCCTCTTTTGTTTGTACAGTCTTTGTTTCTGTTTAATATAATCTCTACAGTGAGGGCCTACCCTGTCGTATTTTTAGTTCAAATAAATAATTATTTTGATACATAAATGCAAATACTATGTACAAACTTGGTCAAATTTGAGCTGATTGGACCTGCACAGATACCATAATTGCATTCTTTTGTGGTTAGAGGGAGTAAATTGAGAGGTTTGACTGCATGCTTTCTTCATAAATGCACACATAACACATGAGAAGGTTATATGAAGACAGAAAAATTACAAAGACACAAATATATATTTATAAATTGTATATGATTAAATGAGACTTGGGTATCTTGTTGGGTTTCAACTCTAGCCTACCCTAACTTGCTTGGGAATGAAAGGCTATGTTGTTGTTGCATATGACTAAATGAGTTCATGAGCACACACCAAGGCACCGCAAAGAAAATAAATGTGCAGCAAAATGTGAATACCTAAAAACATGTAGCAATGTGTTCTTTCATATAATCACTAGCTAAATGCCCGTGCATTGCAACAGGAAAACATAATACTATGATACATTCATTCGTCCCCCAAATCTGGTCACCCTCCTACTCATGTAAGTAGTATAGAGTAATGGCAATGTAGGCCTAATGTGAGATATTTACCAACAATAATAAGGTCCGGATGCAGTTAAGTAACACTACCACATTGACATTCAATTTACACATTTTCGGAGAAGTCACAACATCCACAGTGACATTCGGTTATCAAAATAGCAACAGCGTGTAGTATTTTTTTACCTGAAATTTTTTTTTTTAGATCATTTTGCTTGTAGTATTCGTTTTTATAGAACCAATGGAATACTTCAACAATCGAATCTATGGAGATTAGTTTAGTTTTTTTTCCTTCCGCTTTTTAATAGAAGATGTTTTTTTTTCCCATTTTCAAGCGTCGGTCCAATCCTATTCCTTACGCTTGCATGGGTCTGTCCAATCTAATCTATCGTGTACCAGAGATTAGAATTTCTTATATTTTTTCTAGATAGAGTCTGATCGTATGTCTTTTGTACTGGAAGATTTTTTTTTAAGTTTTTCCTTCCGTTTTTTAGAGTCCGATCATATTTTTAGATTTTATAGATGAGTGCCAGTGCGCTAAGCGACAGGAGCAAGAAAAAAATCAAAAATACATGTTCTGATTTTAAAAGCAATAACAATCCAAAAAGAAAAAAGCAAAAACATTTGCAAATTCTATTTTTAGCCGGGTGAAACATGAGAGCGAAAGCGAAAACCCGCCCGGTGGACGATTTACTTTGGGTCTTTTTACAGTAGTTGGATTTTTAGTTGTCAATCAATAGCAAGACCATACTAAGATTCCTTTTTAATGCAGATATGGATACATTATCATAGTTGAATTAAACCTGCTTTTTGGTTGAAATTTTACCAAACCAGTGGATGAACAGAATGCAAACAATGGGTATTCAAGAACACACACCTGGAATCCTTGAGATCATCTTTACGGGATAGAACTTTTATAGCTTGCTCAAAAACAGATAAGACATCTTCTCCCATGTGTATTGCATGCACGGAGAAACTGCATCAAAAGAAAATGAGCTGGAATTTCAGGAATCCATTCTCATGGAAGCATGTCAGGCTTAACTACAGAAATTATATTGAATATACAGACCATAAGTTCCACTTGGATCATAAATGTACATATTCCTTACTTGTGGTTCACGTGGCTGACTAAAGGAAGATCATAATGCTGAAGTTTCTTAACAGTAGTCTTGTAGAACGGGGTAAGAACTTCACCAACTGGAGGGATTCTTGTGTACTCAAATATGTGATCTATTTTTGTAAACCAGCGCTCCAGCTCTTCAGGCCCCAACTTAAACTCTAACAAAACCAAGGAACTATTAATGCTTAGTATAAACAAACTGCCTACAAACTTGTGTGATTTCATATAGATAATTTACCGTGCCCTCCATTTCCATCAAATCCAATAAAGATGAAGTTCACAGGGATCGAAAGATATATTGAATCAACCTCTGCCAGGCTCAAATAGTTTGCAATATTACCTTGGTATTAAGAAAAGAAAAAATTTAGTAGTGAAAAGATCTCTGCTTCTTAAATAAGCACACACAACAATAGCAGCTAGACTATCCATATTTCATGTGTGATTCCTGATTATCTGAGATGGGCGTGCATAATATAATTATTAGTCAAGGCTGCAAATACAATAACTTCTCAAAGCATCAAACTAAAAAAAGGAAGGTACCAAGTGCTCAAAACTCCCATAGTTGGATCTGGGGAACGGAATCCCTAGGCAACCTTACCCTTGTTTATTTGAGGCTTATTCAAATCCAGGACCTCAAGGAGGCTGATAAAAAACCTGCTACCCCATAGCAACAGCATATTATGAATAATTTAGATGTAATCGGTATGCTGATATATTACACTAATGTAGCTGCGCTTATTGGTTGGTCATAAATCCTGCCAACTAATATTTGTGGTTTTTGTCTAAACAGAAAGCCAAACTCCACATGCAGTCATATGGTCTTGATTTTTATCTCCAGGTGGCCACACCAACAAAGTACATGCATATCTGGACAGAAAGGTTGTCCCTGCTTTAGTTCACCTGTTTGTGACCCTACTAGGGGCACCAAAACATAATTATCTTCATCCACACATTCATATGCACATATCCATAAGGAAAAAGGAGCTGATGATATGAATAACAACTCACAAGGTACAGATGGCCCAGAAATTGTTCTGTGCTCGCTTCTGCTAGCTGCGGCTGCAGTGCAGCTAGTCACTGCTACAGTATTTTGCTGTAGCTGTGGCTGGCTGCTGCCACAGCCAGTGGTAAATATTAGGCTAGTTAGTAAGTGGCAATGTGGCATTATGTATTGATACAGTACACTACTCATTATATCATTCTCTTGCATAAATAATGGCAAGAGGCCCATCGACAACAGTATATCACATAATTGTTACTTGGTACTTGTTATTCATATATCATTGTAGATGCTTTGGCAGAGCAGAAAGTAGTGAGTACCAAGAATCCGAGATTGTATTCAGAATTTCAGTTCAGCCTGTTTGAAATGTGACATGCGTTATATAATCCCAGAAGTGCCAACAGACACAAAGAACCTACCAGCTCTTGTGAAGTTGAACAGGCCCTTTTTGCTAGAGTCCCGTGATGCAGAACCTTCCAAGTCATCGAACTCTACAAAATGGAATCAGCACAAGCCGTCAATGTGATACCAAACACAGGCACAGCATGCAACAAGCAAACAGGAATCTAAAAAAATCAAAGGATCCGGACCTGTACGGATGACGGACTCAGTCCAGAACCTGCTCTTGTCCTTGAGGTTGAAGAGTGAGAACACCGAGGATGCCCCCGAGCCGCCGATCTTGCGCGTCCGGGTCCCCGGCGTGGACTCGGCTGCCTCCGGGGACGGGGCCTGCTGCATCGAGAGGATAAGAGGAAGGGAAAATTCAACACCGTCTGGAACCTCCGACATGATCAGATCCAAACAGTGGATCGGGGGGTTTGGGCGGAGATCAGGTTACCTGCAGGAGCAGCAGGAGTAGGAGCGGAAGCGCGAGGATGAGGGAAGGCCTCCGGAAGGGGGACATCTTGCCGGCTGTGGTGCCGAGGCGCCGCAGCAGTACGGAAACCGGTGGAGTTAGTGGAGACTGGAGGCCGTACGCCGGCGGCACCGGGGGTTTTGGGGCTCCGGTCTTCGGCTCTCACGAGGCACGAGCCCCGGCTGCAGCTGAGGGCGTTCCTCGGTTTCTCGGTTTCTTTTTCTGGATCGTGAGCTCTCCGATCAGGATTGAACGGCCACGATGATGTGTTACCGAAATGCACTTGGTCCTTGAGGGCAGATACCATTGTATGAGTTCTCGTGCAACTCATAATCCTATATTTACTCTATGCATAAATTAGAGAACTATGATTTACTATAAGATAATTTAAAAGATCAACTATTATATATATAGTTTATTAAGTCATCTTAAATTACATGACACTACATGAGACCAGCTATGAGACGATGCCAATATAATTAGCCTAAGCCCTCAAAACTAAATTAGAGAGACGAGACAAAAAAATATTGGAGAGACCGATGCTAAAAAAACTATCTAATAGAGCTTCTACTTGGTCAAATTAATTGGCACCCTCAAATTCGCATTGTGACCCTCACCCCCAATGGTAACTCAAACCAACTCCTCGAAATTTTGCCCCTACTCCCACAAATGAGAGTCCATCATCTAAACCAAGCCTAGATCTAGAAGGTAAATTTTCTATCCCCATCTAGAAGTCAGGCTATTTCAAGAAGATATACATAGATGGCACAATAACAAGAAAGAGGGGACATACTAGCTCAGAGAACTCCATGGCAGTGCGGCAGGAAGACGACAAGTGGCCTGCTCAATGAATGAGGCTTTGAATCAGTCCCTTAGATGTGGGAAGTAAGGAAAGAGGAATGAGGCACCCTCATGCGTGGGGGGTACGAGATGGGTTGGAGAACATTCTTCTTGTGTTTTGGACCTATAAAATGAGACGGGAGCTCAGACAAGGCCTTGGTTGGAGTTTCCATGAGGGCTCTTGAGGGAGCCCTTACTCAATTGTTTCTACCATTCCTCTCGCCGCCATGGCTTCTTCTCCGTCCTAAGCAGCGGCACTACCTTCTCATCGATGCCCACACGACCTACTCTTCCTCCACGACCACGCCATCATGTTGTTGCGCAGGCATGGGTGGGTGCCAGCCACGTCGCGGCACCGACGCACCGTGCAAGTGTGGCTACCATGTCAGGGCTACACATGATAAGGGCCGGGGCAGCCATTACACAGAAGCGGAGCACCAAATAAATGAGCGGCGGGCATCGGGCAGATAAGCAACGAACTCCACACGGAAGATGGAGAAAGGAAAAGGAAGAGGGAAGGGAAGGAAGATAGCGTATCTACACTGACCTTATATGCAACCGTGCACACTAGCGATCTGGGTCTTCGATTTCCCATTCGGTGGCCAGGGAGCGAGGGTGGGCATTTTTGCGGAAAAGCGCCCGCCAAGCCTTGACCTTTTTGCAAAACCCCCCGCGTGGCCGGCCCCATAGGGTCCTAATCCCGCCTCCCGCTCGCGATGGGGATCGGAAAACGCATCGTCGCCGGCCGGCCGGCCGAATCCGCCCTCGTAGGGCGCGCGCCGCTGAAGATCGGGCACGTGACGGCTGATTTCATCTGGGAACCGAGGACGTACTCCGTCCGATCGGCCGTGAGTCGCGACGCTAGCGGTTTCTTTTGTACGTGAACTCACTCGATCGGCCGGTCGGCCGCCGGCCGTGCATCGGGCATTGACGCCGACAGATGGCCCCTATGAGCCGCGGTGGCGCCGGTGGTGGTACGGTGGCATCACCGGGCGTGGCGGCGGTGAGCACATGCGTATTACTAGTACGTACTAGCACAAGCGCCCAAGGCGCCACCGGCGGGGCGGTGCAGATGCATGTGTCGGCGTCGTTGCCGTTGCTTGCAAACGTCGTGTCTGGGCCGGGGAGCTCGACAAAGCTACCTCGTAACGCACACGTGACACATCGACCTGTGATAATCATATATGCCCTTGTTTAAAGTGTGTTGCGAGGCGCGACGCGAACCGAACCGATCGATCGAGCCGATGGCGCCGTGGGCCTGCGGCGAGTGAGACAAAAGAAGCACGCGACCTTTGGAGACGGAACAAACTAGCGGCAAGGGAACGTGATGATTGGGAAGACGATGCACGCTGCAGCAGCCCGATCTCTCGTCGCGTACCCTGGAGGCGGCGTCAGAGAAGGACCGCGAGAGGACGGAACCCGCCGATGAAAATCAAATCGGGCGCTGGTGCATCAAATCGCTATCACGCCAGGGCGAAGTGCAAGAAATCCAAGCGCGTGCGGGCGCTTTTCCGCAAAAATACCCACCCTCGCTCCCTAGCCACCGAATGGGAAATCGAAAACCCGGATCACTAGTGTGCACGGTTACATATAAGGTCGGTGTGCACCGGATACGTTCTCGGGAAGGAAATGAGAGTTGTATTGAATGACAGATGGGTTCAATTTGATAAAGGGGATTTGGATTTTTCTCAATCCATTGCGCGAGCACACATGTGTAACTTAGAACTTTGTTTTCCCAAATTGCTACAGCGTATTGTAAGGGAAGGGGAAGAAGACCCGGAGGATATGCTCCACTTTTTTTTTTCTTCGGCTCCGCGGGCCGCTCTCTCAACCGAGAAAAACTGCTTTGGACTTTTGGTAAATCATTTTTTTTTTTCCGAATACGCTAAAGGTTTGTATATTTTTTATATATAATATAAGTAGAGAAACAACGAAGGTTACAACAACACGCCCACGAATGACGCATTAGGGGAATAAAGTTGTACAATCTGCTCAGCTCTCCCTAGCGGAAAGGAGATCAAGACGTTATTACTCACTAATCGAACTGCCTAGTTGGTTAGCGCGGCGCCTCGACCGTCTCGACCTGTCTCCTGTGAAGAGCTCTATGTGTGTAGCTTCTAAAAACATACTCCCTCCGTTCGAAAACATGCAATTCTCACGTCCCCGAAAAGTCAAACATTATAAACTTTGACTAAAATTATATCACAAAATACCAAGGCTTATGAGACAAATTAAGTATCGTTAGATTAGTTATGAAATATATTTTTATAATAAATTTATTTCAGGACATAAATCTTAATACTTTTTGCTATAAACTTTATCAAAGTTGATAAACTGTAACCGGTATACTTCCTATAATTCTATGTTTTTAGGAACGGGGAGTACTCACACATGCTCCCACGTAGGGCCCACCAAAGCAACTAAGCAAGTGAGAGCTTTAAAAAAACCTGCCATTTTCAGTTTACTCTCTCGTGAGATGGACAGTTGTGATCCCATTCGCTAGGAATCAAGCTCCTTCGCGACGGTGAGTGAGACCAGTTTGGAATCGCTCTCAACTCCAGCTTCTCGTTGGTGGCGGGGTCCCAAAGTGCGAGGGAACGGGAGAGTCAGAGTCAAATTTTTTTTTTTTTTTTTTGAGCATCCACGGAGTTTCATTAATCAACGTAGGATTACAATCGGCGCTTGCTAATCCCGATAGCCACTCAGGGACATAGTCAAGCCAAAAGTGAGAGCGCTCAGTGACCGACACCATACAAGCACAACAGTGTGCCATTGAGTTGGCTTCTCTACACACCCACGCAACACGAAAATCACTAAAACTCCTATCAATCTCCATGATGTCGAAGCAAATGCCGCCAATCGAGGATCTCAATCCTCCTTGATCAGCTAACAGGTTCTTCAGGCCTTGACAGTCCACCTCAAGAATAACTCAATCATGCCCGTTCTCAACTGCTAGTTCGAGCCCTTCTTTCGCAGCCATGGCCTCGGCAGTTAGAGCATCAGGTACATCATCATACCATCGGGCCGCCGCCGCTTGAACCTCACCATTATGGTCACGAATGACAACTCCAGCACTCCCTGTGTACTCATTTGGATCAAAGGATGCATCTGTGTTTACCTTGACCCAACCTTCAATTGGCCGTTCCCAGCTAGTCACCCGTGGCACCTTCAGTCGCTGCTCTGGGGCTCTCAGGGCCGCCATCTCCTCGAGCATCGTAGATATGTAACGAGTTGTTGCCCCTGATTCCCACACCTTGCGGCCATGACGACGGGCATTACGAGCTGCCCACGGGGTCCGAGCACCGCAAACCAGGGGCGGCAGCCTTCTTCTTCTCACACATCGCCAGTACAAGCACATCTGTCCCCCATGAGGCTGGATGGAGGACCGGGATCACTACCCCCATCAACTTCTTTATCTCTTTCCACAATCTTTTCGCCAACGGGTAGGTAAAGAACAAGTGGTATAGAGATTCATCAGGATCACCACACACCTCGCAAAAACTTTCCTTGGCAATATGTCTTCGCTTGAGCTCCGATTTAGCAGGCAGCGAATTATGCAAGACCCTCCACCAAAAAACACGCACCTTTGGTGGTACCTGTAATTTCGGATCGACAGCCATGCCATGCGCCGACATCGAGGCCGCGGCCTCCCCCGTCGTAGCCATTGCCGCAGTTGCCTGATCCTCCTTGAGAAGCCGGTATGTCGAGCGTACTGAGTACACACCGTTCTTTTCCAGCGCCCAAGCCACTATATCCTCCTCCAGGCGGTTGCTTGGCTTGATATTAAGCACCTCCTGCGCTTCCCATGGCATAAAGGATCTCCGCACCATTGCTTCATCCCAGATCCGAGTCCCAGGGACGAAGAGCTCATGTACATGCTCCACCTCTGCCCTTGGCGGCCGGATCAAGGGTTTAAGAGATCGTAAACCCGAAATCCAATTGTCATTCCAGACATCGACATTGCCTAGACCAATTCTTTTTATCAAGCCCTTTGCCAGCACTTCTCTTCCATGTAGAATCGATCTCCATGTGGCCGAACTCCGCTTCTTTTTGGTCGCTGAAAGGAATTCTCCATGTGGATAGTATTTTCCCTTCAAGACCCTTGCACACAGCGAGTCCGGCCTCGTGATGAGCCTCCATCCCTGTTTTCCTAGCATGGCCTGATTGAACAGAGTGAAATATCTGAACCCCATGCCACCTTGACACTTAGGCCGAGTCATCTTCTCCCACCTCACCCAATGAAGTTTATGTTTGTCCAAAGAGCTGCCCCACCAGTAATTAGCCACCGTAGTTGTTAACTTCCGACAGACAACTGGGGACAGTTTAAAACATGACATTGGGTATGTTGGCACCGACTGAGCATTTGATTTTAACAGGACCTCTCTAGCTGCACAGCTTAAGTTCCTCTCAGCCCAGCCCCCCACAAAACTTCTTACTCTCACCGGCACATAGTTGAACACCCTCTTTCAGCATCTGTGGGCAGTCCTAAATAGCACTCACCCAGCGCTTCGGTGTCAATCTGCAGGGTGGAATGCACGTCAGCCCGACTCTCCTCTGAACAGTTTGGACTAAAGAAGACCGCTGATTTGTGTTTATTTACCAATTGTCCTGAAGCTTTATTGTACCAGTCCAGAATCATGGCAACCCGATTAGCTCCTCTTTTGGTTGCCTGTGTGAAAATTAGGCAATCGTCTGCAAACAGCAAGTGAGATATCCAAGGCGCATGCCTACTCACTCTGACACCTCTCGATATATATTGCGGCCCAATGCTTTTTAGCATACATGACAGCCCCTCTGCACAGATCAAGAACAGGTATGGTTGTAAGGTCCTAGATGGCTAGAGGGGGGGGGGTGAATAGCCTATAAAAATTCTACAAACTCACTAAACAAACCGATTAGTATAACAAAAGGAGAATATGCGGTTTGCGCTAGCTCTAGTGATCTTGCAAGCCTCTAGTGACAATTCTAAATAAACTCTATGATCTCTATGTCACTCAAAGCTATGTCACTACTTCTAACTGGTGAGCAAACCTAATATGATCCTTAGGCTAGCAAGAACAACTACACAAGCAAGTGCTAGCTCTCTACACAAGGTAAACTAGGAAAGTAAATACAAGTGTGAGAGCGATATACCAACTCGTAGAGGCAATGTACCAATCACCAGGAAGAAGATGGACAATCAATCAACACAAGATGATGAGCCAATCACCAAGACAATGAACACGTCGATGTGTTGACCCGGAGTTCACTTGTACACCAACAAGCTAGTCTCCGGTTGTGCCGACCACCACAAGGATGATGTTTGAGCTAGGCGGTGCCCTTGCTATCCTCAACACACCACTCACAAGTGAGGTACCCAAGACACGAGCAATGTATTCCTTACACTTTGTCTTCCCGACGAGGAGTGCGTGATCCTCTCACAAATCAACCGGAGGTGGCCAAGAACAATCTCCTTTTCTTGCCAACAACTCCACCAAATCACCAAGCCGGCTAGGACGGTGTCTCCAAGAGAAACGGGAACCAACCGGCTCACAACGATCCCCAAGTGCCTCTAGATGCAAGAACTCGATGCAAATGCACTTGGATTTACTCTTCTCTCAAGAATGAAGCTCACAATCAAGAATGAGAGAGGAGGAAGCTTGTTGCTCAACTCTAGGAAGTTATGAGTGATTCAAATGACCAAGAGAGAGAGCAAGAGGCAGCCAACCAAGTATATATAGCCCCCACCATGAAATCCAAACGTTGGGGGCAAAATGTGGTTTATGCGGCCTGATCGGACTGTAGGATCTGATGGAAGCCTAGAGGGGGGGGGGGTGAATAGGCTGACCCCCTAAAATCGACCTGTTAAAACTTAAACACGCTGTCAGTACAGAGAGGCGCGGCACTGCCGCGTAAAGGCACGGCACTACCGCACAAACTGACAGACAGAGACAGAGAGATACTGAAACCAAGAACTGAGGCCTGTCGGAGTGGTCAGGCGCGGCACCGCCAAGGCCAGTGTGTGCACCGCCCGCGAAGTCACCTGATAGAGGTGATCTCAAGGTGAATCTGAGAGCTGTAAACTTGGTGCTCGTGATTCACACTTGTTCCTGCACACAAATACTTCACAAGAGACTAGCCAAATATGACAGAAACACTGCAACAAGATAGATCGGGACGAAACCCCTAGCTCACAAGATAAATATGCAAGAATGTAAAGAACACAAGTGACACAAGGATTTAACCCATGGTTCGCCGTCGCCACACAGGCTGGGTTACGTCCATGTTGTTGAGGTTGCCACACAAGGTTTAGCTTGCCCACCGGCTTGCTTTTTCCCTCGTTCACAAGTCTAGGGAGTTAACCCTAGAGATGTGGGGTAATGTATTGTTTGTTTGTGTGAGGTTACAAACCTCCCAAGGCTGCCACACGAAGGGGGCAAGCTCAAGGGCGACGCCTAGCCGCCTAGGAGCAAGCTCCAAGAGTAAAGAACCCTAGGGTTCCCGGCCAAACGTGAACCAAATGCTCTTTTGAGTGGGGGAAGTAGTAGATCCGGTCTCCAATCGAAGTTTGTTGCCTTTTCCCTCAAGAATCCCTGGTGGGAAGTGAGAGATTGAGTGGGGAGCTCAAGGTGCTTCAATGGAGGAGTGAGAGAGAGCAAGAGGTGTCTCCTGGCTGTTCTGGTCGGGAGGAAGAAGAAGAGTGAGCCAGGTGACCGTTGTGGGAGGGGTAGAATAGGTATTTATACCCCACGAGCCCAACGGTCGAGATTAAGTGTGGCACTGCCGCACTGACACGCTGCTGCTTACCCCGCCCATGCGCTGCACACTTGCCCCGCCTTCACTGTCGAAAAAAAGATGAGAATCAAGATGAAATGCCGGCTGATCAGGCTTGGAGTGATGTTTTGTGTCTAATTTGATGTTTAGAGCACTTGGTCCACAGGTACCCGAGAATCCTAGGATCCCTCTTAATAGTACGGCATTTCCTAAACTCAAGATTCAAAATATGAAATAATTTAAACGCCTTGATCCGGAAATACCACCATCTAGCTTATTTGGTGCCTTTGGACCTGTACATCAACTCCATATTTTATTCCCTGCATGTCATCTTCATTAGTCCCCTAATCATTAGTCCCCCAATTAGAGCTGGTCATCAACTTACAATCTCCCCTTTTTGGTGAAACCAAATTAGAGAGCAAACTTGATTGCAAGACCAAGGATTACAATCTCCCCTTTATGGTGATTGATGACAATTCTCAAATAGAAAAGGTCAATTTCACATATTTAGGTGTGATGAGGCCTCCCCTAAATGTGTGAGTGAGATTTAAATTCTCAAAGTGACATGAAAGTCAAGTCACACATTTAGAAAGTGTGCAAGGCCTCCCCCTACATCCATGGTTGCTGTGGGGTGCTCAACAGAGTGTCATAAAAAAAATATCCATGATGCATATGACAATAGTAACTTGATCAGAGCACAAAGGGGTGTCTGTTTGCACTGATGTGCACGCGCACCCGCGCTAGGGCACGGCAACGCGCGCGCGCTATCGGCCAGAGCAGACGACGCAGAACAACACCCACAGCATATATGACATGATATATAAACTAAACATGCAGCAGGTTAATTAAAACATAGTTTAGGTGTTCAACAGACCAAATCCGAGAAATAACAAGTCATAGGTGGCATTATTACATAAAATAGAGTTTCTCTCGAACTCACACCTAACAAGCTACTCTCAAAAGATTAAACACTAAAGATCAGCTGCTGCATCCTCCTCCTCGAAACATCCAGGGCGTCGAAAAAGTTTGACCCCTCTCATTTCTTCTAATTTTCTCCCCCTTTGGCGTCAAGCACCAAAAAGATCATAGAAAAGAGAAGAAACAGACTGGAGTCACTCCTCACTAGTGTCCTCGCGACTGGAAGCGGTGTCCTCGTCCTCCTCCTCAGAAATAGCAGCACTGGCCTGCATGGAGCGACGAGTGGAGCGTCGAGCTGGAATCTGCTGAGAGAACGAGCCAAGCAGGTCTGAGAGGTCCTGGTCTGAGCTGCTGGTCCCTGAGAGCTCTGGAAGGTCGTACTGCCGTGGCCTAGGGATAGCGGTGGAACCGGAAGTCCTTGCTTCTCCTCGACACTCTTGAATGCCCGCCTCACCTCCCTGCGCATCTCATAAGTCTGCTGAGCTGAATATGCGCAGTGCCCAAAGATGGCCTTGATCCACTTCTTGATCTTGGATCGAGAGCCACTATGCCTCCTGGGCCTAGAGCTAGAGGGCTCCTCTAAGTCCTCTCTGCCAGCTGAGGTGCCTCCTGCTGTGGGTCTGCCACTGGTCTTCCCTCCATCCAAGCCATGGGTCTTCTCTATGTTATAGGCTGTGTGGAAGCAGTCCTTGGGATAGATGTTCCCAGTAACCCTCTCAATGATGAACATGAGGTAGGGAGCATATGACAGATTCCTCCTAGCATCATCCAGAGCATTTGCTAGCTGCCTCCAAATGAACCTCCCAACATTGAAGGTCTCATCATTCTTGAAGTGGGCTAAGAGGTTCCTAGCATAGCCATTCACATCTGAGGCTGCCCCATCCTTGGGGTCAATGGTGCATCTGCAGATGTTGTTCATCACATAGAAGAAGTCCTTCAACCCCTTCCTCTTGCCATTAGCATCCCTTGGCTTTGCCCAACAATCTTTGATCACTCTGATCTCAACAGGGTCAATCTCATGAATATCGGTTATCTTATCTTTGTGATCGGCCCGAAGCCAAGGATCTGGCAAAAGGTGACAAAATCCAACCTATAGTGCTTCCTATCAGTCATCCAGTGGATTGTGTCAAATTGCTTTTTCCAATGATAAGTGGCATGAAACTGACTCAAAATCTCCTCATTCCAATCATGCTTGAAGGACATGATGTCTGTCAGCTCAAATCTCTCACAAGCCTCTATTGCCTCATTGAAGGCATCCTCCTCCTTCTCAGCCATCTTCTCAAAGTCAATGTAGTGCACAGTGGTGATCTTGCTCTTGGATGAGTGGAAGAGGACTGTCAGATAGAAGTTTGAGTGAAAAGCCACCCAAAACCTCTTATCAATGCCTTCTGTCTGCTCATCAGCATAGACATTGACTTCTCTAGCATCGGCCACTTCCCTCTGCTTCCTAAGGTAGCTTACAACTGGAATGGGTGGATCATTTGTAGGGGCTGCCATCTCAAAGACTCAAAGACACCCTCCACCTGTACCATGTAACTGCTGTCATAGATAGACAGGTGCTCAGGAGTGCCTTGGTCACCATCAGGCACAATGGTGTACCCATACTGCTGCTGCTGCTCCTCAGTGAGTCCTGCTGACCCACTGCTACTGCCACCTGTCCTGTTCAGATTCTTCCTTCCACGGCCTCTCTTCTCCACAACCTTGACCCTCATCTTCCTCTTGCCATGGGGATCACCTCCTGGATCCATCTATGCAAAAGATAGGATTTTGGTAAGAAACTGTATAAGATAGAATGTATAGTGGCCAAACATATGTAGGGGAAAGGTTAAGAAGATGAAGCTTGATGTTCAGAGCAAGCTGTCCAGGGTAAAAACCTGGGCTGCGCGGCACTACCGTGTCATGCACGCGGCACTGCCGCTCCCCCTTGCTCAAAACATCAAATATCTTCTGCCAAAACCTTTCTCACACATCTATTCGACTCAATCTACATTTCTATCACAATTTCATAAGCCAAATCATAATATAAGTGCATTTTGCCCATGGATTGGAAAAATGAGCATGAACTAGAGTTAAAATATTCTTGATATTTGGAGTCAAATCGATTTCCCGGTTCAATCAAGTAGGTGATTTGAGGGATATATGCTGTTGTTAGAAGCGACTAAGAACGATAAAGTTCTATTTGGGGCGGCAATGCCGCGCCCTTCCCCTAAATCACCTAAGTCATGGAAACACGAAATCCATCGATTCCAACCTTCAAAATTACTTCACTAGAATTCATACATCACTAGGAAACAAGAATCCATGAACAGAAACTGCGCAATGCATAGATCGGGCAAGGACTATATGAACTAGGGTTAGGTTACCTTCTTGTTGAACTCATGGATTGAGGAGAGAAGAGGAGAAGCCGCTTGGGGAAAGGGAGCGGGGCCGGCCTTGGACGAGCAAGAGGGTCGGCGGCGGCGCTGGGCGCGACACCGCCTTGGGCGGCGGCAGTCCAGCGGCAAGACGGCAAGAGAACGACAATGGGCGCCTGAGAACTCACTCACGCGACGAGAGAGAGAGAGAGAGAGCGTGCAAAAGTCGGGTCCGAGAGGAGAGAAAGAAACCGGTCGGGCCGGGGGTAGAAAAGGAAAGAAGAAAGTTTGGCCCGAAAACGGTTCGCATGCAACAGTCCTGAAAACCCTAGGCGCGGCACTATCGTGCTAGGGCGCCGCACCGCCGCTTCACGCGGCACCGCCGCTGGACACGCGGCACCGCCGCCCATCCCCGCATCCCCGCATATATATTGCCACTTTTTGACTTATTTCTCCTCAAACTTGATCACGAGACACCAAAATTCATTGCCGGGGACATATCATCAATACGTAAGAATGGCATTGAATTTCGGATTAGAATTTGAAATCCTTTTGAAACACAATATGAAAGTTTTCACAAACTTTTCCTATGTCGATCTAGTGTTTCAAACAAACTGCATGTGTGCTGGAATTCAAACCAAGTTATGAGAATCGAGAATGTTTAGCTCACTACGCAAAAGCACAAAACCTTGACTCATCGAGAGGCTTGGTGAAGATATCGGCTAGTTGCTTTTCGGTGCTCACATGGCGAATTGCGATATCTCCTTTGAGTTCGTGGTCTCTCAAGAAGTGATGACGGATGTCTATGTGTTTTGTTCTAGAATGTGCTACCGGGTTATTTGCGAGTTTGATGGCACTCTCGTTGTCACAAAGAAGAGGTATCTTTGTGAAATGACATCTATAATCCTTTAAGGTCCCGCTTCATCCAAAGTAGTTGAGCACAAAGATGCACCTACCGCAACATACTCGGCCTCTCGCCAAGGTGGAAAGGGCTACACAATTTTGCTTCTTAGAGCTCCAAGACACTAAGGACCGTCCAAGGAATTGACATGTCCCCGAAGTGCTTTTTCGATCTACTTTGCAACCGGCATAGTTAGAATCTGAATAGCCAAGTAGATTGAACTTGGAACCCTTGGGATACCACAAGCCAAGGTTAGGAGTGAGAACTAAGTATCTCAAGATTCTCTTAACAGCCACATTGTGACATTCCTTTGGATTGTCTTGAAAATGAGCACACATACACACACTAAGCATTATGTCCGGCCTAGATGCACAAAGATAAAGCAAAGATCCAATCATGGAATGATATACCTTCATGTCCACGGCTGGACCCTCCTCATCAAGATAAAGATGTCCATTGCTTGGCATTGGAGTTTTGATTGGCTTTGCCTTGGCCATATCAAACTTCTTTAGCATGTCATGGGTTCTTTAGCATGTCATGGGTGTACATTGTTTGGCAAATGAATGTCCCTTCCTCCATTTGCTTGACTTGAAACCCGAGGAAGTACTTTAGCTCACCCATCATGGACATCTCAAATCTCTTGGTCATTGTCCTACTAAATTGCTCAACATACATATTGTTAGTGCTACCAAATATTATGTCATCGACATATATTTGGCATACAAAGATATCATTGCTAACTTTATGAGTGAAGAGAGTAGGATCAGCTTTGCCTATTTCAAAGCCTTGATTGAGCAAGAATTCCTTAAGGCATTCATACCATGTTCTAGGTGCTTGCTTAAGTCCATAGAGCGCCTTATGGAGCTTGTAGACGTGGTTGGGAAACTTTGGATCTTCAAAACCGGGTGGCTGCTCAACATACACCTCCTCTTGTAGTGGACCGTTGAGGAATGCACTCTTGACATCCATTTGGAACAGCTTGAAGTCATGATGGGCAGCGAAGGCTAGAAGAATGCGAATTGCTTCTAGTCTTGCCACCGGTGCATATGTCTCATCGAAGTCCAAGCCCTCTACTTGAGTGAAGCCTTGAGCAACCAATCTTGCCTTGTTTCTTGTTACCAACCCATCTTCATCTTGCTTGTTGCGGAAGACCCACTTGGTACCAATGATGTTCGTCTTGGGTCTTTCCACCAAGTCCCATACTTCATTTCTTTTGAAGTTGTTGAGCTCTTCTTGCATGGCCAACACCCAATCGGGATCCTTGAGAGCATCTTCTACTTTCTCGCGGTTCCAAAGATGAAACAAACGAGAAATGTTGACAGAAAAGCGCCTAGATGAGATCGAGTGGTAACTCCCTTTTCGAGACTCCCAAGGATGTTATCAACAGGATGATCCCGTTGAATCGTTTGTCGTAGTCGTGGGTGATCAACGCCTTCTGCATGTTCTTCTTGATCTTCATCATATTCATCATCAACTTCAAGAATTGGAGCAAGATCAAGTGGTTGAACAGTGATGCGGTGGATCGGTTGTTGCCGAGGTAGGTGGCGCCGCACCGCCGCGATGATGGTGCGGCACTTGCCGTCTTTGGGTACTTCCAGCAGGCATGTCTTTGCACTTGATCATCGAGCACGTCAGGCGAATCTTGTGCAAAGAACAACCGGGTGGATCCTCCTCTTTATTAGCTTGATCTTCTTGAGGTCTTATATCACCTATTGCCAATTGCTTGATTGCCTCACAAGGTGGATCCTCCTTTCCTACAACACTTTGATCAACTTGCTCTACTTCAGAGCCATTAGATTCATCAAATGTCACATCTATAGTGATTTCAACCCTACCGGTGGTTTGATTGAAAACATGATAGGCATGCTCATTTGATCCATAACCAAGAAGAAAACCTTCATCAACTTTAGGTGCAAATTTAGAGGTTTGGGGCCTTTTGTTCAGAATGAAACACTTGCACCCAAACACCCTAAAGTATGACACCTTAGGCTTGTTACCGGTTAAGAGCTCATATGAAGTCTTCTTGAGTTTCTTGTGTAGGTAGAGGCGGTTGATGGCATGACAAGCGGTGTTGATAGCTTCACACCAAAAGATGTCCGAAGGCTTGTACTCATCAAGCATTGTCCTTGCCATCTCTATGAGTGTTCTATTCTTCCTCTCTACTACACCATTTTGTTGAGGGGTATATGCAGCTGAAAACTCATGCTTGATGCCCTCTTCATCAAGAAATTCTTCAACTTGGGTATTCTTGAATTCGGTCCCATTGTCACTTCTTACTTTCTTGACAAGTAGACCAAATTCTCTTTGTGCCCTCTTGATGAAGGTTTTCACCTTCTCTTGTACCTGACACTTATCAAAGACAAAAGAAAACCCAAAGAAGCGGGGTAATCATCAACAATAACAAGTCCATATTTGTTACCCCCGATGCTAAGGTAGGCCACCGGTCCAAAGAGATCCATGTGTATCAACTCCAACGGTTGAGTAGTGGTCATCACACTCTTTGGTGGGTGAGGTGCACCTACTTGCTTTTCGGCTTGGCAAGGTCCACATATCCTGTCTTTGTCAAAATCAATATTTGTTAGTGTTGGTATTTATTAAGTGCTATAAGAATATGAAGGATTCCGCAAGCGCACAGAACACCTACCATTGTAGCTTTTCCCCAGGATGGGTATTCTAGAGTATCGTATCCACAGGGAAGCTTTGGCTAAAGAATCTAATAAGTCACAATCATGCATCTACTAACTTAGCAACCCAAACTAACTAAAGTGAGGGGTAATCTATATGATAAGAGTTATGAACAAAACCAACACAAGAGAAATTCCTATGATAAATGTGTAGTAGCAAATTGAGAGGGGCAAATGGGAGAGATCTAGGTTCCTATGTACTTCTCTATTACTTAGGTTCTATGATAGTAATTACACTAATGCACTTTGGAGCAGCAGATCCGTCCCAACTCTCGAGAAAGACTGGGAAGAAGGTAGTTGGGAGAAGGCTACCAAAAGCTCTACGAAACACCAACCCGAACGTGGTGGACTACATCGGCCTATCAGGGCTGTCACCCCTGGGGCTACCACAACTATCCGTGGGATTGGGCGCAACCTCAGGTAACCTATAGCCTAGACACCAAGTCTACACTATCGATTACTACTCTAGCTACCTAGAATAACTAGAGCCCTCAATACGAGCGGAGATCCCATGCAATAGCATAACAACTATACTTAACCAAATATAATATGAAAGTAAATAGAGAAGATAAATATATAAATCATAATGTCTTACAAAGGAAGGATACAAGACATACCAAACTCTATAGATTCCTCCGAGGCAGGAGACACGCCTCCGCTCTCCCTAACTCTCTAGTTGCTAATCTACTACATTGGAGAGTCTAGCCCTAATTCTCTAGTGGAGAGGTTGTCCTCACATTGGGACACCTCCAAGACCAACAGGTCAAGAGATATGAATGGAATTAATTAGGGTTTCACCCTGGGGGCAGGGGGTCTTGTTATATAGGGGTCTCCAGGCCTCCCTCCTAGTTCCGTAGGCAATGTGGTACTAACCCTTCCACCATGTATTATGCTAATGCACATAGGCTTAGATGGGCGAATTCAAGTCCGGGCCTTCTAGAGTCTTCCATTGGATGCACCATAGCCCTTGGATCCAACCGACCTTGATAGATGGGCGGGATTGATCCTCAATGGCGGTTAGGAACCGGCGCCGAAAGCCGAGGCCGTCGGTGGGCCCCATGGCGCGGCCGCCGCCGCCACTAGGCGGCCGCCTGCACACCGCCAGGTGGGCCCCACTTGTGGGTCGTGCCTTCCGGTGTCTTCGGAATGTTCTTACGTAGGTTTCAAGTTGGATTGCTTCACGGATACGTCTTTTATATTGTAGGGCTTGCAAACTCTTGGGCATATTTACGTTTAATCCACGAAAATATATAAATCACCAAAACTTCGTAGAATTATGTTCAGTAAAGCCCCTATGCTATGTTGATATTCATTTTAAGCCCTTATTTTAGTTTTTAAAACCCTATATATTTTATGCTATAATAGGTGTCAACAAGCTCCCCAAGCTTACCCTTTGCTAGTCCCTAGCAAAGCCAAACTTCAAAGAATGGATCGAGGAGTTGCTACAACGTTTTCACGCCTCAAAAAGTACACATGCTTTCAAACAAAATTTCTCCTCCGAATAAAATAAACCTTTTCAACCTTCAACTTACCCATATTACCTTCAACCATGGAGCTTATAGCTTTTCTTGGATCTTGGGCAATTGAAAGATAGAACAATCAAGTCAAGCACCATGTCTCAAACTCTTTGTTCAACTATCATTCCTGAGTTTTTGCAAGTTTTCAAAATAAAACTCAAAGTTCCTTAGTATGACCCTTACAAGTCCCTCATTTGTGGTATTTGTGGATCCTCACTTAGGCAATAATGTTGTGTTGCCTTTCTCTCATGATATGTGGTATTTTTGGCATAAGGCAGTAGGACACTATGCCTTCTTCTCCCTCACCCTATATCTAAGGCTTATATGTGAAGTTCATAGGCGGGAGAAAACTAAATCTACTTACTAAGCATATATTGTAAAGTCAAGCAATGGATCCAAAGTCATGAGTCATACTGCATGTGCATGATGTAGTAAAATGAATATGATGGTAGGTGTATGAGGCGAATGAAGTGAAAGCCTAATTCTACTTTGCTCCTGTAGGAAACATATCTCTCTCTTTAGGACTTCGAAAGTATTTGGGAGAACCTGGGTTGTATTTTTTTTTTCTCTCTTCTTTTTTTTTCATGGAGAGGCGGGCATCTAAGTACCCATTGTTTTATTGCGGACACTTGTCCATTTTTTTTTTTTACTCTCCTTTATTCTTCTTCTTTTTTTTTTTTTTTTAGGGAGGTAGGCTCTACTCGCCCGTAGGACACTTGTCCATTTTTCATCTCCCCTTTCTTCTTTCTCTTTTTTTTTCTACTATACAACCCAAGCCTCCTTTTGCAATAAACTTGTAGAGAGATAGAAACAAGGATAAAGGAGCTTTATGAGATGTTGGCTAAGTGGATTTGTATGGGGAATATTTTTGGTTGCTCTCTCCCAGGGTAGGAGTAGAATATTTTTGGTGGATCTATGGTGAATATTTGGTGGATGCGTACTTCCAGGGTAGAAGTAGCATAAGTGCAAGGGGAATATATTGGAGTGGAGTGGAGTGGAGTGTGTGCATGAGTAGCGATATGACGGGTTTCAAAGGGTCGACAAAGATTGACTAAACTCAATGTAAAGTAAGCGACCTATATATATCAAAAAGGGTTTTCCTATCTAAAGAACATGTATATATGGTGTGGTAGGAATCAACACTCATCATACAGAACTCATCATGTGCACTTTTAATTTTCAAAAGATAAATCTCCGTAAATCTAGTGTCACTAGGAGTAAGATAAATAGTAGCTCGGACTTTCATATATCATATCCGTCAATCACCTAGACTTTAGAGCAAGCATTTGCTACCCACAGTTTTTTAGGTTCGAGCAAATCTCAAGTCAAAGCGGTTTTGCATTAAAAGCTCGAGAGAAATTAAGCTTGAAAGGTAGGCACTTGAAAGGAATTACGACGAGCAACTATTCATCATCTCCATGACTAGAGATTATCTTGAGTTTATTTTATTCTCACACTCTAATAAAAACTATATAGACTCTTTTTATTTGATTTCCTTAGTTATGCATCTTTTTATATCTTTCTAATAAAACAAACATATCTAGCTAATTTTAAATAAAATAAAGGGATACTTATCGGATACATGGGGGTTGCCCTCCCCAAAATTTGGATGTTGACATAGTCTTCGTTGTTCTTGATGGTTGGAAGTAGAGGTAGATAGTGATGGTGGGCTGATCGATCTTCTTTAACACTTTGGACACCATGTGTGTCATCCCTCTCTTCCTTGGGATCCTGCTGAACTCAAATAGACAACAAAGCTAGTGGAACTTGATTAAAGCGTTAGGGCAGCCACGTTGCTTTTTGTCCGCACTGGGGAATCTTTCAAAGAACATTAAATATTTTTGGGATTTTATTATTTCTATGCAAGATAAAGAATGACGATGTATGCATATTTATTTTATTTTTATGCCACCACAATAAATATCCTTGTGGGTTGTTACACGCCACAAAATTACTCATATGGGGCTTAGAATTTTTATATGCAACAAACAAATATTTTTTATTTTTCTTTTCTAATGCAAAGTGCTAGTGTTGTAATGTAAACATGCTAAAGGAAAATGATTATGCAATGCAAGGAAGTAAATATGCTATGCTCTAAATGTGGATAAATACCGATCTTACCTTTCGGCGAGGGTTCGGTGTTTTAAGTCCTCCTAACAAGACTTCTTACCTTATTGTTTCCTTGAGTGTATTATTTCATCATGATAGCCGTAGTCGGATGGTGTCACCCATGTTCTTTCTTTGGTCTCACAAGTTGACGATGAGCATGGGCGTGGGCAGCATCTTGTTTAGTGTGCATGCTTGTAAGACATTCACTTGTTGAAGTTTGGAGATCTTGATAGACTTCTCCACCTTTTTTTTTTTTTTTTTCTCAAAGTGTGTCCTACTTGCAAAGTGAAGGTAGAGATCAAGTGCATGGGCTCTGTTGGTGGGAAAACACCAAGCAGAACCAAAACCATAGGCACATTAAACAAGATAGAGTTGATTTCTTATATGCTATGGTTAGTCCTAACTTGGTTGACAAGATCATAAGATTGAGCATGAATGTTGCGGTTAAAACTTTCGACGGATAGAAACAAACTCCTTGACTCTTTGGAAGGGTTTTTCTTGTCTATACATGATGTATCAAAGGCATGATTATCTTCTTCCAAAGCAAGGTGTGCAACATTCTAGCTTACATGATTAGGACTATGAGATCAAGAGAGTGGTGATAGGAACAATTAAAGAAACAAAACAAGTTGAGCTAAAAAAAAGCTAGATCAAGCAAAGTTGTTACTCTAACATGTTTGATTCTTTATTTATGAACAAGCCATAATTAAGGTAAAGCTTAATTAATGACAACTTACCTCAAGATGTTACCTTATTATTGGAGCGTGATAGCATCGTAACACCTTGTGGTGGTCCTTTTCTTCTTTAGCCTCTTGTGTGTCTTGTTCCTCACTTGTCTCCTTTATTACATTGTCCTTTCTTTATTGTTCTTTAAATTGTGCTCGAACCTTTTTGCTCCTCTCATGATTTTATTCCTGTAGTATTAGTTGATAGCACATACCGAAGGAATATACAAGTAATTTTAAACAAGGGGTAGAATTGTCATGGAGCTAAAGGTATCTTCTATGCTATGAAAAAAAAGTTTTTTTGGTGGATATTTTAATTATCATGGGCTCACCATTACTTTTTCTCTAATGGGTTAATTTTATTTTATATCCTAAGTTTGATTTTGAAGTATGTCATTTATAAACACATTCAAACTTAGAGAGAAAAGTAATAGTGAGTAGAGGGATTGCAAACCGGTGTGTCGAGTGGGCGGAGCTTGAGAAAAGGGGAGAGATTTGTCGGATCATCTTGTAGAGGAATTGGCCTTCCTCCCCTAGCTCGAGCCTTCCCCCGTCACTCGACACTTTAAGTGTGAATGTTGAAACATCCCTCCTCATGTGTTGCAATCAACATGTCCTTAGATGTTGTTCATCCTTTGTTTTACGCAAGGTTAGTGACTAGAATACCCGAAGGGAACTTGTCCTAGGAACATGTTCTTTGTTGCTTTCTTTAGCATGAGCTTTCATGTTTTCGATTTTTTTTTTTTTTTTTTTTAACAGAGAAGATAAGACAAGTTGTATACAAATATGTGATTTATATTCACTTACTGTCTTTGATGTTCTTGTGGCCCATTGCTTTGTCCATCCACTTTTTGTTGAGTGATTAGTTTTCATGATCGTGTTGTATGACACTCTCCTTCATCGAATAGACATAGCATAGACTCTTTTTTCGCAAAATATTAGTGGACACATACCCGAGGGAATACAACAAGTTTGAAGTAGGGGATATTGTCCAAAGTTCGGTGTGATCCGATCTATGCTAATGAAAAGATGGTTCTTTGATTACTATTATCATAGATTTTATTCATCATGTCTTGTAACACATTTTTGTTTGTGGTTGCACTCTAGCATATGGATCAAGGCAAAGGTAACTTGTAGCAAAACACAAGGTGAATGATATTTGATACTTACAATTCTTCCATCAATGATGAATGAGTTTGTGTCTTTTGTACAAGGTTGGAGTTCATCCTATGCCTTGCTTCATCTCTCGATATGAGTTCATCTCTTGACTTTCCCGATTTAGATTTGAGAGTTTTTACGCATGGGTTAGTCCAACAAAACATCCAACGTCCCACGCAGCAATTTTTAGTTCAATAACCAAACTAGACTCCATGTCTAATTCAATTAAGGAAGGCATTTTAACCTAAGCACCATGCTTAATTTAAAAACCTTTAGAAACACCCTATTTGCAAATAGAAGCATTCCCAAACCAAAGCATGCTATAGTAAGCAAAGGTAGCATGAAAGAACTATAGAGATTTATTCAAATAGAGAAGAAAGTGTATGATCATGGTGAGTTTTTTTTTTTTTTTTGAGATGCAAACAACATGTATGCAAAGATCTAAACATGCAATGGATCTACTATGAGAAAACATAAACTAAGTGGAGTGAATGCATGAATTGATCAAGTAAACATGCAATGCAATGCAAGAAATTAAATGATAACTACTCAATCAATTTATAGTCCATGAGCAAGACTTTCTCACCTTTTTAAATCATACTTACCATGTGTTGGTGTTTCTTAGCGTAAGCAAAAATAGTCATAAAGCGCCGCGGAAATACCGTTGTAGCACTTCACCCTAAGTGTTCGGGTATCGAGTTCCACGAGGAACGGGTGTTAAGTCGGGCTCGACTAGCTACCGGGAGGAAGATGGAAAGGGTGAACGGGTAGTGAGTTTCTACTACGGCGGATTATCCTAAAGCCAAATTACTTCTTTTCTTATACGTTCACGTAGCCACCGGCTCTCCCCAGTGCGCGAGAAGGGTCCGGCCTCGGACTACCGCACAACCGGACGTGGAGGAATACTAAGGTCGAACAGGGGCTGTCACCACCACACGCCTACCTCACTACCGTGGGTGATTGGTAAACGAGGGTGGCGTGTAGTTTAGACACCACGTCTACACTACTTATCACGTACTCTAGCGTTGGCGGGGAGCATCCGTCTTCATCGAGTCCTCTACTAGAGCATCTACCGTTATGGTAAACAACGAACCGGTGAACGTATAATTAAAGTAATAATTTAAACTCAAAGATAATTCTTTGTAGATAGAAAACGGATCTCTTACTCAAACCAATGGGATGATCCGTAGAGGTACAAGTCTTGAGGAGACGGGGAGCCGACAAGTTGAACTCCGTGCGCACAGGGCGGGGGGGTCGCTACTCCTCTTCTCCACACTTCCTCCTCTCTCACTCCCTTCTACTTCTAACTTGGCTCCTTTCCTCTACTCCAATGTGTACTAAATGTGATGGAGTGGAGTGTGTGAGTGAATGGAGTGTAATGATGTGTATGATGATCAATGTGATGCTTCATGATGAGGGGTGCCTCTCTTTATATAGTGGAGAGGAGGAGGGAATGGAGGGCTCCCCTTGCTTCGAGAAATGTTCTTGGCGGGAATGAAAATTTGCACCGCATGCAACCGCCCGCTTGAAAGTCGCTCGAACCGCCCGAGAAAGGGCGGGAACATCCGCCGAAAATCTGCGCCCGACGCCGCATGATGGGCCGGCCGCCCAAGTTTGGCCCGGCTTGAGCCAGGGCTTTGGCGTGCCGCCTTTTGGTCCACTTTGTTTCAGCATCATCCGCGTAGGTGCGTTGGCCCGTTTTTAATTTCGATTTTGGTCTCATTGGCCTTCCCTTTGACAAGGCGCAATCCTGGTTTTTTCGCGCTTTCTTTGTTGATTAGGCGTATTTGTACTAGTTTCCACTTTTGTTCCTACAAAATATGTTTTTGACAATACAAGTGGAACTAGGTTAGAAATAAATGCATATGCACCATGAGATTGCTTATTTCCCTGGAATGAACCTGAGTTGGCGGTATAAAATGCTTGATAATGGCCGCCAACAACTCCCCACACTTGGCTTTTACTCGTCCTCGAGTAAAGTTGAACTTTTTTAGGGGTTTCGTAAGGTCATTTCCTTTGTCAATATCAAAAAAATGTTCTACCACATTATCTTAAACGATCATGCGATGGAGATAAGCGGGAGTTCTTTTCTTTCTACTTACACCTTTGCACAAATAGACTTGGTTGCTTTTTCAAAATTTGAAAAGAATTTGTTGTTATGTTCCCCGGTTCTAATCAAACTTGAGAGTACTAACAAAAATTGCTTACTTCCTTGTATGAAATGTCAAGTCAAATTCTAGATTTAATGGAGGAAGTGTCATATTCCTAGATCAAAGATGTGCATATGAGAAATGTTTCTTTTTTTAGCTATGATGCCTCTTTGCTTTCAAAGAGTCATGGGCTTGCTTTGCTCTTTTTTTTTTTTGGAGAAGTGGGCTCTTCTCCCCTGGACACTTATCCGTTATTTCTTCTCTCTTTTTTTTTTTGGAAGTGGGCTCTACTAAGCCCCTCGGACACTTGTCCATTATTTCTTCTCTCTTTTTTTTATATATAGATAGGCGGGCATCGGCGTACCCATTGTTTTTATATGGGGGCATGTGCCCATTTCTAGCATAGCCCATGCCCTTTTGAAGCATAAAGGGTTCATCATAATTTAGATTACCAATTTATTTGTGCACAATGTTTTGATCTTGGGATTATGAAACTTCCTCAACATTTAATCTTTTGAATTTGACAAGATTCAATGAATAAGGAAGTAGCTATTTGTTACTAATTCAGGTTTTGATTATCCCAGAACATGATAATATATATATATATATATATATTTTATATAGGTAACCCAAGTCTTATTTGTACAGAAAAGAGAAATTCAAGTAATCATGCTATCTCTCAAAGCATAAAAGTTCAAATAACGTGTGGTTTTCTTTTTTCTAACAGTTGGACAAAGAAAAGATAAAGTTTGTCTAAGTTTTTAAGTTGACAAATGAATTTTATCTCCCCCACACTTGTTTCTTTTATAGAAGTTAACGAAAAAATTATAGAGAAACAAGTGTACGTAAAAATATTCAAAGACAAACTTTATTGAACTTCGGAAATTACAAAGTAAATGAATGGAAATAAAACATGAAGAATTCAAACAACTGAAATAATCGGTGATTTACTCGGGAGTGTACGACACTCCAGCTATTTTTGCTAATTTTGCTACCCTATTGTTAAACTTAAATTCTTCGATTTCCACTTTTGTTCCTACAAAATATGTTTTTGACAATACAAGTGGAACTAGGTTAGAAATAAATGCATATGCACCATGAGATTGCTTATTTCCCTGGAATGAACCTTGAGTTGGCGGTATAAAATGCTTGATAATGGCCGCCAACACCATGATGTGCAAACTTCTATGTACATCACTTGAGATGTGTGAATTGAATTCTTGTGACGGCGACTTCTTTTCCAATCTATACTTGGTTAGAATAATATATATTTAAATACATACCTTTGAGATGGCAGGGTTCCAATGTTGATGAATCTTGAATGATCAGGCACCCTAGGTTCCTCAATGTTTTTTTTTCTTTTCTTGTGGAATCTTGTCGGAAGGTCGCAACGACTTCTTTTGTCCTGTCTATTCCACAACTCAACGAACAAGGATAATCCTACTAAAGCTAGCGATATACTAAATTAGCGGACATCAAGATCATTATTAAAATCTTATCGCCAAATGCTTCCCCAAGAACGGCGCCAAAAAAGCTTGTTGGTATTTATTAAGTGCTATAAGAATATGAAGGATTCATAAGCGCCTTTACGTAACACCTACCATTGTAGCTTTTCCTAGGATGAGTATTCTAGAGTATCGTATCCACAGGGAAGCTTTGGCTAAAGAATCTAATAAGTCACAATCATGCATCTACTAACTTAGCAACCACTAGACTAAAGTGAGGGGGTAATCTATATGATAAGAGTTATGAACAAAACCAACACAAGAGAATTCCTATGATAAATGTGTAGTAGCAAATTGAGAGGACAGCGGGAGAGATCTAGGTTCCTATGTACTTCTCTATTACTTAGGTTCTATGATAGTAATTACACTAATGCACTTTGGAGCAGCAGATCCGTCCCAACTCTCGAGAAAGACTGGGAAGAAGGTAGTTGGGAGAAGGCTACCAAAAGCTCTCTGAAAACACCAACCCGAACGTGGTGGACTACATCGGCCTATCGTGGTTTGTCACCCCCCCCGGCTACCACAACTATCCGTGGGATTGGGCGCAACCTCAGGTAACCTATAGCCTAGACACCAAGTCTACACTATCGATTACTACTCTAGCTACCTCGAATAACTAGAGCCCTCAATACGAGCGGAGATCCCATGCAATAGCATAACAACTATACTTAACCAAATATAATATGAAAGTAAATAGAGAAGATAAATATATAAATCATAATGTCTTACAAAGGAAGGATACAAGACATACCAAACTCTATAGATTCCTCGTAATCGAGCACGCCTCCGCTCTCCCTAACTCTCTAGTTGCTAATCTACTACATTGGAGAGTCTAGCCCTAATTCTCTAGTGGAGAGATTGTCCTCACATTGGGACACCTCCAAGACCAACAGGTCAAGAGATATGAATGGAATTAATTAGGGTTTCACCCTCAAGCAGGGTCTTGTTATATAGGGGTCTCGGGGCCTCCCTCCTAGTTCCGTAGGCAATGTGGTACTAACCCTTCCACCATGTATTATGCTAATGCACATAGGCTTAGATGGGCCGAATTCAGGTCTGGGCCTTCTAGAGTCTTCCATTGGATGCACCATAGCCCTTGGATCCAACCGACCTTGATAGATGGACAGGATTGATCCTCAATGGCGGTTAGGAACCGACGTCGGCCGAGGCCGTCGGTGGGCCCCCATGGCGCGCGCCGCCGCTACTAGAGGCGGCCGCCCTGGCACACTTGCCGGTGGGCCCCAAACTTGTGGGTCGTGCCTTCTCGGTGTCTTCGGAATGTTCTTATGTAGGTTTCAAGTTGGATTGCTTCACGGGATACGTCTTTATATTGTAGGGCTTGCAAACTCTTGGGCATATTTCTATTTAATCCCTGAAAATATATAAATCACCAAAACTCGTGGAATTATGTCAAGAAAGCCCCTTGCTATGTTGATATATTCATTTTAAGCCCTTATTTTAGTTTTTAAAACCCTATATATTTTATGCTATAATAGGTGTCAACAGTTAGTCCAATGATGTGGTTGTCTTTCTGCAGTTTGGCCAAGTTCCTCATGCCAACATGTGCTAGACGGCGATGCCATAACCAGCCCATGCTAGATTTTGCCATTAGACAGGTCTCAAGCTTAGCTCTACTTTTGTTGAAATCAACTATGTAAAGCTTATTCTTGAGTTTGCACAAGAAGACAACAGAGGAATCCTTCTGCGAAAAACTTCCACACCAACATCCGTAAAAGAGACAATTGTAGCCTTTCTCACACAATTGTGAGACCGACAAATGGATTGTATCCCAACGAATCAACATGCAAGACATCCGAAATATCATGCTCGGGGAGTAATAGCAACTTTACCAAGACCGATCACGCTTCTTACATCATCATTTCCAAACCTTATGTTGTTCCTCTCATCGTTGGTTTGGGAATATGATAAAAACATACTCCTTTCTCTCGGTCATATGATTTGTACAGCCATTTGTCAAACACCCAACTTGATCCACCGGAGGAGTATGCCCGCAAAACAAGTTTAGTTCACAAGTTTAGGTCCCCTAAGATTCTTGGGACCTTTTACCTTAGTCACAAGAACTTTGGGAACCCATATAGAGGTGTTGCAATAGAGTTTTCTTTCACTGCCCAAGTACTTTGCAAACACCTCCCCTTGTCTTTTTGCCTTCACTTCAAAGCAAGAATTGGAGTCCAACTTGCTTGCTTTTTGCCTTTGATTGATAGGAGTGACTTCTTAGAACAGCCTGCACAAGATTCTCGACTTACGGACCTTCTTCATAGCCTTTTGGACCATCTTCTTGGGTCTATTCTCGAGTCAGCGAGTAGGTGACCTTCCCTTTTCTTGGGCGCGCGGCGCCGCCATCCTCGCTGCGGCACCGCCGCGTGTAGCGCATGAGAGCAGCTCGGGTTGGCTTGTGTCCAGCCGCTCTGCAGTCTCTCTCTCTGTACCCCTCTCGTGCCTTTGCTCAAGAATTTGACACATTCAACACCATTGATCGACTTTTCGACCATTGGTTTTGTTTCCATGCTTGTGTCCAAGTCCATCTTTGATTCTTGGATTTCTCCCATCAATGTAGTTGGGCTTCTTTGGAGCCTCAACCTTGTTGCTCACAAATGGGCTTGGACAGCTTTTCACTTTCCTTCTTTACCAAAGCGGTGAGTCTAGTGATCTCTTTCTCCATAGCTTTCATGTTGGCAAGGTTAGTGGCATAAGCATTCATATCAACATTATAGCATTTACCACAACCTTGACTAGTGGAGGGAGTAGAGGTATCCTTTGTGGCTAAGAGCTGTGAGTTGCTTTCCCAAAGAATGCTATGTTTGGTTTCAAGCTCTTTGTGCTTGTCTTGCAAGTCACAATATTTCCCATTAAGGGCAACCATAGCCTTCTTTGTGAGAGCATGGTCTCCTTGCTCATTAGCTAGGCTCTTTTGCAAGGAGGCCACCTCACTTCTCTCAGCTACAAGAGCATCCTTGTTATCAACATAGAGCTTTTCAAGTCTATCAAGTTGACCATCTCTAGTTGCTAACTCCGCTTGGGTACTCTCTAAATCCGCCATTAGTTGAGCAAGAAAGCCTCTAGTTTTGGGATCTAGGTTCTTGGTGAGTCTAACATATTCCTCATCATCACTAGAGCTTTCACTAAGATCACTAGATTCATCACTAAGAGAGGGAGAGGATTTGGATTTGGATTTTACCTTCTCATGCTTGGCCATAAGACAAACATGAGTGGAGTCATTTTCTTCCTCATCCTCATCATCGGTCATGTTGTTGAAGAGCTTGGGTGTAGAGGTCTCTTGCATAGCAAGAGTTGCAACATGAACTTCCTCTTCACTTGTCTCTTTAGTTGAGTCCCATTCATGGCCGATGTGAGCTTCACCCATGTTCCTTCCCTTTCTCTTGTGGTCTTGCTTCTTGTCTTTGCCATTGTCCTTCTTGTATTTGTTGTTCTTGTTTTCATAAGGACAATCGGCAACAAAATGCTCGGTGCTGCCACAGTTGAAGCATGTCCTCTTTTTCTTGTTTGGGAATCTTCGTTGCACCATCTTGTAGCCATTAGCCTTCATCCCCTTCCCATACTTCTTCAAGAATAGGGCCATGTCATCTATCTTCTTGTAATCAGCCCCATCATCTTCATCATCACTTGAGGAAGAGGTTGCATCAATATTTTCTTGCATCTTCTTCATTTCTTTGTCTTGACTTGAAGATGCTTGCTTGCTGCCCTTGACCTTGTTGGAGGAGCTTGGCTTGCTTGTCTTGGTTGCCTTGAGAGCTACATCCTTGATCTTGATGCCTTCAAGCTTTGCTTGCAACTCTCCAAGCTTTCTTCTTTCATTTGCCTCCTCTCTTTGCATGTCATAGGTGAGCAGCCTACCAAGCACATCATTTGGAGTGAAGTGCTCAAACCTCTTCTTGTCACGAATCAAGGTGACCACTATGTCATTTCTAGGTGTGTATGCCTCAAGCATGATCTTGACAACGGTGTGGTCATCTAGGTCCTCATCTCCAAATCCTCTAATCTTGCCAACTAGCACCATCAACCGATCAAACATTTCTTGGGCCCCTTCTCCCTCAAGGATCACAAATCGGTTGAGCTTGGCCTTCAACAAGTCAATCTTGGCTTTTCTCACTTTGTCTACACCTTCATGTGCAAGTACTAGAGTGTCCCAAATCTTCTTGGCTTCATTGACATTCATCACCCTATTGTACTCATTGCCTTCTAGAGCACTTAGGAGAATGCTTGTGGCTTGACCATTGATGTGGGCAGCTTTGCTAGCTCTTCATTTATTGGTTCCTTGGGGTTCACCTAGGTGGCTGAAATCCACTTTGCACACAACCTCCCAAAGACCGGGGTGAAGGGCGCTAAGATAGGCTCTCATCAAGTGCTTCCACTTGGCATAGTTGGTCCCATCGAAACGGGGCAACTTTCCCGCGGGCACATTGATGAAGGACTTCTTATCGCGGTTAGTCAAATAAGAAGAATAGTTAAAGGATATGGCAGCAAATTTGTTGTTGTTGACGCTGCTCTCATCCTTTTTCTTTTCTTTCTTCTTCTTGTTCTTGTTGTAGGAGATGTCATCATCTCCATCTTCGAGCTACTTGATAGCTCACTTGACTCCTTCTTCTTCTTGCCTTTGCTTTTCTCTAGCTGCCCTTCTAGCGACCCCTTGCCTCACTAATCAATCTTCTTTGATCTTTTCTTTGAAGCTTCTCGGCAAGCTTGATGCTAGCTTGATCTTCTAGCTTTTTCTTTTCTCGTTCTTGCCTTCTTGTGTTTTTCGTCTTGCTAGTCTTGCGGCTTTTCTCTCGGCATCGGTAGCATCACCCTTGATGGTGCTCTTGCCGGCCGTACCAAGAGAAAGCACGCTGCCGCTAGCTTCCACCTCCTCCACGGAACGGTGGTCTTGCCTCCTTTGTTCAATCCCTCCGGGCCCATACTTCACGCGGTGAAGCGTATACGGCATCCTAGCTCGATACCACTTGTAGGATCCGATGGAAGCCTAGAGAGGGGGTGAATAGGTCGACCCCCTAAAATCGACTGTTAAAACTTAAACACGCCGCCAAGCAGAGAGGCGCGGCAACCGCCACAAAGGCACGCGACCGCCGCACAAACCGGCGCGAGAGCGAGAGATATCAAACCAAGAACCAGGCCTCGCCGGAGTGGTCGGCGCATGGCACCGCCAAGCCAGTGTCGCGGCACCGCCATGAGTCACCGACAAAGAGTTGATCTCAAGGTGAATCGAGAGTCAGAACTTGGTGCTCGTGATTCACACTTGTTCCCCGCACACAAATACTTCACAAGAGACTAGCCAAATATGACAGTAAAACCCCGCAACAAGATAGATCGGGATGAAACCCTAGCTCACAAGATAAATATGCAAGAATGTAAAGAACACAAGTGACACAAGGATTTAACCCGTGGTTCGGCCGCCACACAGTGCCGGGTTACGCCCACGTTGTTGAGGTTGCCACACAAGGCTTAGCTTGCTCACCGGCTTGCTTTTTCCCTCGTTCACAAGTCTAGGGAGTTAACCCTAGAGATGTAGGGTAATGTATTACTGTTTGTGTGAGGTTACAAACCTCCCAAGGCTGCCACACGAAGGGGGCAAGCTCAAGGGCGACGCCTAGCCGTCTAGGAGCAAGCTCCAAGAGTAAAGAACCCTAGGGTTCCGACCAAACGTGAACCAAATGCTCTTTTGAGTGGGGAAGTAGTAGATCCGGTCTCCAATCGAAGTTTGCTACCTTTTCCCTCAAGAATCCCCGGTGGGAAGTGAGAGATTGAGTGGGGAGCTCAAGGTGCTTCAATGGAGGAGTGAGAGAGAGCAAGAGGTGTCTCCCCGGGCCGCTTACGGTCGGGAGGAAGAAGAAGAGAGTGAGCCAGTGACCGCTGTGGGAGGGGTAGAATAGGTATTTATACCCCACGAGCCCAACGGCCGAGCTTAAGTGTGGCAATCGCCGCACTAACACGCTGCACCGCCGCCGTGCGCCTTTGTCGAAAAAGATGAGAATCAAGATGAAATGTTTGGTGATCGGGCTTGGAGTGATGTTTTGTGTCCGATTTGATGTTTAGAGCACTTGGTCCACAGTACCCGAGAATCCTAGGATCCCTCTTAATAGTACGGCATTTCCTAAACTCAAGATTTAAAATATGAAATAATTTAAACGCCTTGATCCTAAATACCACCATCTAGCTTATTTGGTGCCTTTGGACCTGTACATCAACTCCACATTTTATTCCCTACATGTCATCTTCAGAAATCTCATTAGTCCCCTAATTCGGTGGTCATCAACGCCAAAACCCACTTAGAGCTTGATTGCACTTACACGGACGCGCCGACCGGACTCACCAGCGAGTCCGGTCGATGCTTCCGGTCAAGCGTCCGGTCACACTAGACAAGCATCATGGCCCACATCTCACCCCCAGCTCGAGAGTCCGGTCACCGCTTCCGATGGGTGCGTCCGGTCGATCCACGGCCGAGACCCAAAAACATGCTCTCTGTAAACTCGACCGACTCACACACCGGTCGTCCGGGTCGGATCCTCATGCTTCGGTCGCGGTCCGGGCCGGGCCCCGGTCCGGTCGCCTCTCGAGCCGCTAATTTTTGTCGTTGGGTTGCCGTTCCTTTGCCTTTGCTCCAAACCGACTTCTGTCACTTGATTCTTGTTGCCGCCACGTCGAAGAACACCTTGACACCATGTGTTAGCATTTTTGAAACCATTTTTGACAAGGACGGAGTTAGCTCTTTAGGTTAGAATGCATGCATATTGTTGGTATTTTTTAACACACACAGATAAATCCGCAAGCGCACGGAAAGTACCGTTGTAGCTTTCACCCGGAGTATTCAGGGTATCGATTTCCACGGGGAACGAGAAGTGAACTAGAAGGGATCAAGTACGTCCAAGAGATAAGAAAGAATAATATTTTTGTAGGTAGAGAGGGGTTCTCTAAGGTTTTCTCAAGATTACTAAATACCAAGGTTCAGGCTTACTAGACCCTACTTACTTCGGAGCAGCGACCTTTCCGATTCTCGCAAAGACTGGGAAACGGTAATCGGGGAAGGCCAGCCAAAAGCTCTACGAAAACACCAATACGTACGTGGTGGACTACAAAGGCCTGGTCGGAGCTGTCACCCCCGGGGCTACCACAACTATTCCGTAGCATTGGGCGCAATCTCAGGTAAACTCTAGCCCAGACACCATGTCTACGCTAGCGAGTACGAAACTAGTTTCACATAAAAACTAGAGCCTTCGGCCGAACGGAGATCCAAAGTAAGTAAAATAAAGTAAGCACTGAATTTAGTAAAAATAATAATCAAGAAATTACCATAAGATAACCTGGATATTACTCACAAAGGAGTCGGCTCTGTAGAGGTACAAGGTTGAGAAGGATCCGACAAACCCGGCTCCTCCTCCTCTCTTCCCTCTCCTCTCTTCCTCTTTTCTAATCTATACAACTAGGTGAAGAACACCTAGAGGGACACCACTACATGGTGGAGGATGTGGAAATTGAAACTCAAGTGTAGTGTGTTGTGTGTGTAGTGTGCCCCTCAATTTATAGTGGAGGGAGGAGGAGAATGGAGGGCTCTCCTCATTCTAGGGAAGGTTTCGGGAGTTTTGGCGGGAGTTCTTGGCGCCATCCTGAAAAGCACCACATGCAACCGCCTTCTCTCCTCCGGACGCGGGTCAAGGCAAAAGCACGGCGGGTTTGGAGCCTGTCCCGCGGCGGCCGCCGCACTTGCGGCGTTCGGCGTGAGTTTGGCCCGCCTCGCTCCGTGCCTTTGCGGGTGGGCTTGTGGCCCATTGTAGGTCGCGTCCTTGGGGGTGCTTTGGCCTGGTTTGCATCGGATTTGGCCTGGTGCTGCTCCCCTTGTCCTAAACGCAGTTCTGATGTGCGCTTTCCAGCTTTATTTGGCGTACTTTTACCTGTTTCCACGTTTATACCTGCAAAACATATTTTCTTCGAATACAAGTGGAACTAGATTAATAGCAAAGGTTTGTGTGGCAAAAGTACGTTATTTGTCATGTCATATATGCATATTGATGGTCATAAAACATGTAATAAAAGAGCGTCAACAAGTTCCCCCACACTTGGCTCTTTGCTCGTCCCGAGTAAAGGTTAATGATAAAGTAAGTATAAACATAGCAATTCAAGTTATGAACCCGACATAAAGATCATCCCAAGACATACCTTATTACTGTGGGATTTGTGGAGTGGCTAACATATCTTCTTGAGCAGTTGGAAAATGGAACGGCTCTGAAACATAGTCATCTCATTCCAATTTCATATCTCAGTAGCTTGGAGTTTTTTTTAAAGACAAAGCATAGTTCACAAGTACTCCTCAAATGGTACTCTCAAATCTCTCCATGGTGTATGATTTATTTACCAAAGGCATTTTATATAATTGCCTTCTTTTTCTTCCTACTTCTAATAGGGCTTATGTGGAGCTCGGGTAGGAAAATTTTGTGGGCATACTTGTATTGCATATTTTGCTAGGTCAAACAATGGATCCATGGGGAAAAATGCCATACAATCAAATCAAGATATCAAGATGTGCAAGTGTGTGGATATATAGTGGCTATCCTATTTCTACTATGCTCCTTGAAATATCTCTCTTTATTGAGGCTTTGGATAAAATATTTGAGAGAACATGGGCTATCTTTTGTTCTCATCTTTTGTTTCTTTTCTTCTTCTTTTTTTTTTAGAGAGGCGGGCATCTAAGTACCTATTGTTTTAATAGTGGACACTTGTCCATTTTTTTCTCTCTTTTTTTTATATATACTTTTTTTTTTTTGATGATAGCCTCATGTCTCTTTTTCTCAAATCTTTGAGAGGGAGATATCAACAAGTGTTTGGAGCATTTATTTTGAAAGAACCTAACAAATATATTTTTGTTCTCTTCCATTGTAGGAGTAGAACATTTTGGATGGATTTAAGTGGAAGACATGTTTTTGCGCCTACCCTCACTTTGTAGGAGTAGTGCATATATTTGGTGGCGTGTAATGTGATCTTGATTTAAGAGCATGATAAATTTCTCAGCACGGGTCAACAAAGTTTGACAAAGCTCAATACAAAAACAAGTAGCATATGTAGAAGGTTTTCAAATTATACCATGATAAATTTGGCCTTGGTAGGAATTTATCACCATTGAGGAGTATGTGAAACTATGGTTTTTAGCATTTTTATAAAAGAGAAATTCTCCAAGTACTTCGAATAGAAAAGGTTGGATTTCCTTGCCAAAGCCATATCCCACTTCACAACAACTTAGGCAATATGTTTTTCCTATGTGATATTTTTCCCCCAAGCACTAAGGATATGTAAGGAACAAAATTTTTGTAGGCCAAACTCAAAGAGCTATATTCATATTTACTTTCAAATTTTATATCTAAGTGTGGACTTGGTTCTTTTTAAGTATTTAGATTTAAACAATTGTAGAACTAGGAGCATGCATATGAACAGGTGGGGAGAAAGTGATCAAACCGGGTTGTGTACATGTTCCTCCACCAGTTCATGATGTGGTTTAGTGCTTTCTGTTCTTCAATGGGATGTTGCACTCCCTCACACTTCTTTGGAGCTATATCTGGTTTTATTCAAAGACAAGGACAAGTGAAAATAACAAAGGACTCTTCTGGTGGAAAAACACCGTAGAGCCAAAGATTTATTTGATTAACACATTATTCTAAATTCTATATAAAGTTTAATTAATTAATTAATTAATTAATTAATTTGACAAGATTGATCATTAGATTGAATCATTAAATTGCAAGAATTCAATCGAGTCAATTTCATTTTATGGTTCAAGGAAAAACTTTTAAAATGATGGCCATTTACCTTGAGTACATTACCTTCATCGTCTTGGAGTGTGATGGCACCATGTGACGAAGGGTCGATTACCATGATTGGCCTTTCGATTTACTCTAAAAGTTTTTTTTTTTTTTCTTGAACAAAGAGTTTCACCTCTCGAGTTGAACATCTGGAGCTTATCTCTAGGTGCAAGCTCTTTGTGTCACCTCTTCGTTCCTCGTAAATGTTAGTGATAGAGGATACCCGAAGGGTAGCACCATGTTTTTTTTATTGTGGGAGGCAACATTATTATCATTATATTTTTTTTTATGTTGAGAGAGAAGTTAGAGCTTTATTCTCAAGAACAACACTAGACTAAAACAAGTTTATTATGCAAACCAAAAATCTTTATTCATTTATTTTATTTTCTTGAAAAACCTGTTCATCCAACTTTTCATTTGACTCAATCAAGACCAAGATAAAGTTTGAAACATAAACATAGCCTTGATATATCTCCAAACATAAATTACTTCTATTATTTATGACAACAACTCAAAGTTCATTAATCAAAGTTTTAACACCATGTCAAAATTTTAATCAAAGAAGGCTATATTAACCTAAGCACCATGCTTAATTTAAGAAGGCCTATGGGTGTTTCTCGAGAAAACACCCAAACTAGAGCATTACGGCATAAACAAAGGAAGCATGAATTTGTATGATCATATGGAGACAAGAAAGAGCAATGAGTTGGTGAACATTTATTACCTTTGATACCTGGGCATTCTTACCAAAGATCATGTGGATGGAGTTTCAAGTGATGCAACGGTTGATTTGTAGCACATGATCCCTCGGGTAATCAACAAGGCTTAATCCCCACACATATATGGTGTGTGTAGATCATAAGCTTTGATGATAGCAAAGATATAGATAATCTTCCTTCTCTCTATTCTTTTTTTTACCACTCTTTTTTGTATATATTTCTTATCTTTTTTTTTCTCTCTCTCTCTTTAGCAAGACTAGGTGACATCATCTTTTATTCTCTCTCTTTTTTTTTTCTTGAATGACACCTTGGTGTGAGAAGCGTTTGGACTCTCACCATCCTTCCCCCACACTTGGACTTTTGTGTAAAAGTCAAGTGTGCAAGGTCAGGGGTGTCAAATTTTTGTAGTTGATGTAGCCCCATGTTTTCCAGCGTCACATGCCTCCTTGTTCTTCTTCGTCTTCACCTGAAATGGTTAGCGACAAGAATACCCGAAGGTGCATGCTAACTAGATAACATGTTCTTGCTTTTATTAAAGAAAGAATGTTTTTTTATAACAAGAAATAGAGAATAAAACAGAGGTAAAGAGAAATGAGTTTTTAAGGAACAATTTTATTGAAGGTAAATGACATAATGATGGGTTATCTCCCGGAAGTGCTTATTTTAAGACATAGGCTTGTCTTTGTGTTGGGTGATTGCTCAACGCAACACTTTATTGATGATGATATGGTTTACAAAGTGACCATTCAACATGGCGATTACAAAGGATGTCAGGGGATATTTATAGGCCCCCCTGACTTCGTAATTGTACAAAATTATTAAGAATCCCGAAATGAACTTCTACAATGTATCTACCCACGCGAAGGTGCACTTTTTATCTTCGCGAAGCTTCATACATAATCTTCATCTTTGCGATGCTTTTTGTTCCTTCAGAGCTGATTTTGCGACTTCATAGCGAAGTCGCCATGATCATCTCCGCTTGGATCCTTGACCTTAATCTTTCTATTTTCAAACTTGTTGCTCTTCTGCGAAGCCAATTCCTTGTGAAGCTTCCTTCGGTATCAAACTTTGCTCCCTGCTTTTGCGCTTGTTTTGAATATCCCGAAATCTTCAAAGTTTGGGACGGAAGTTTAAATAGAAATCAAAGTTAGAACCCAACACTTTGGGAAACCTTTTGGAATTGAAACCAATGTTGGTGGAGTGGTTTCCCCTCCAACACCAACCTTTGCGCTGTCGATCTCTAAGCTCATGCCAAAACACTACGAGATTTGCAAAATTTGTGGTACACAAAAGCATCTACAACAACCCTTTCAAAGTTTTTGTGAATAGAGAGCAAGAAAGAGTTGTAGATCATGGCAAAGACAACTAAGTTATGGATCGATTCGGGAGATTTTTTCATATGAGCATGGAGTGGATGGGACATTTAGAATGTAACTTCCATGTTCATTGATGAAACCTCCCATTTCTAGGGGAGCACTTTCTTTTTCATGATAGATCAAGTCATCCGCAAAACATGGATCGAAATTATTATTGTGGAGACTGTCTCACGCTCTCCCTAGCAATCAGGAATGAATTCTGATGAGACATCATGTGTGGGCATAGGGGGAGAAGGTATAAAAATGTCTTTTATATGAATTGGTTCACCCTCTATGTGTTGTGAGTGTTCTTGATGTCTCATATAGGAATTCGAGGTGTATGATGATTCTGATCTGGGAATTTCTAAAGCATTCCCAAAATCATCATCAAGAAAAAGGTCATCCTTGAATTCAAAGGGACATGCATAAGGATGGGATTCATCATGCCAAGAAGTGTGATTGCATGTTCCCTTAACAGGAGGTTCCTCGACAACCGAATTATGAGAAGAATTTGAAGGGACTTCAAATTCGGTTGTAGGTGCCTCCTCTCGTTGGTTGGGGGCTGTTGGTAAATCTAACGTCACTATAACTTTAGGTGGAGTTAATCTCACCTAAGGCTATAAGCCATCAGAGAAACTCAGTGTGGTTCATCTCTTAACACTACTATGTGCTAGGTTGTCATCCCTAACAGTAATGCTAGGAAATGCATATGTGATACTTGTGATATGTGTTGTTCGCAATCTAAGGAAATAAATATAAAAGGTCTATCCGCAAGCGCACAGATATAAATACCATCGTAGCATTTCACCCGAGTAATCCAGTTTTTTGTCATTTATATTCTACCACGGGGAGGAATAATTGAAAGGTGGGTGCAAACATAATTAATAAGTGACATACTTATGAGAGGTTCTGTTACTAGTGCTTACTTTAGCAGGGGTAAACCAATAATGATAATAATATGATAATGATAAATAAAGGCAGAGGCATCACACACAGAGACAGAGAATAACTACTAAGTTAGACTTAACATTGGACTACTTTAAGAGACAGAATTCATCTATAGCATTTAATCTACTAAGTCATTACATCTATTCTAAGGCATATGTTATCATCTATAGCATAGTAAACTCTAGATCATGTATCCGGACGACTATCAAGGAAAATCAAGAGCGAAACAAGACATTCCCCATAATCAATGTTCACTTGTCTTATAGACGGAGGGTGGATTCCAAAGGACTCAACAGGACTATCACTCCCGCGATCTACCACACGGCCCTAATATAAGGTGCATTCGCAGTAAATCATATATAAGCACCACGCTTACATAAATATCTTTACCACCTAACCCACTCGAGTATTGAATTAGGCGCTCTACGAATAGATACATATATCTATCATAAACTACATCTATATCAATCATACTATTAGAATAAAGTAAGAACATAGCAAACAAACACATATTATTAATAAAGTGCAAAGTCATAGATACAATATAATTCATACCGTAATACTTGAAGATCGAGAACTCTGGGTAGGCACACCCAAAGCTCTAATTGTATCTGTCGCTAATCAACTTGGATGAACTAGAACTAGATGAACTAGAACTAGAACTAGTAGCTAACTCTAATCTCTAGTGGAGAAACTCTCTTCTACTTCCGACTTTGGTTGATAATGAATTACAATGAACTAGTATGAGTTAGGGTTTAACCCCGAGGGCGAGATGGTCTTCTTATATAGGCCTTGGCGATGAACAATGACCATTGGATCAAACCGACCTTCAACAACGGTGTAGATACAACCACAAAGTCGGTGATAAACCCGACCTAGAAGTCCGAGGCTAACTTCTTGGCCCCACCTGGCGGCCGACCAAATATGGATCGGCGGCCGCCGGTGGCCTTCCTCCTCTTGGCCTCTGGTTCCTTCTCGGTGTTCTCTGGTACCTTCTAGAATATTTTAGTTCACTTTTTTCGGGTTGAGTTGCTTCACGGTCAAGTCTTGTCATCCTATGTCTTGTAAATTCCGAACTTTCTCCATCTTTCTCTCGCATTTATCCGTTAAGTCCCCGGAAATACATAATTCACCAAAACTCGTGGAATTCTTTAGTATAAACCTCTAAACTTAGCATATATTCATTTTATGTCGTTATTTCATCTCTTGTTGACATATAAAAGTATAGGATAACAGTGTCAACAAGCTCCCCAAGCTTAACCTTTGCTAGTCTCTTAGCAAAGCTTTTCACCGTAGTGGATCAGAGTTGCTACAATGAATTATTCTCTCACAAATACACATGTCATCAATTTAAAATTCTCCTCCAAAGATAGGTGAAACATTCTGATCTTCCAACTTACTTTTATTATCTCGAAAAAATATGGAGCTTTTACCTACACTTAAATCTTTGAATAATTGAAAGATAGAACAATCAAGTCAAGCACGATGTCTCAAACTCTTCATTTCACCTCTGTTCGAGTTTTTTATAAATTTTCAAAATAAAACTCGAGTTTCCATTGTATGACCCTTTCAAATCTCTCATATGTGGTATTTTTGGATCCTCACCAAGGCAATGATGTCATGCCTTCTCTCATGATATATGATATTTATGTGAACATAGCAAGTGTATCATTCCTTCTCTAAACTTATCTTCTAAGGCTTATATCTAGAGCTCATAGGTGGGAGACAGCGTATACATACTTGCAAAGTATATATTGTAAAGTCAAACAACGGATCCAAAGGAACAAGTCATACAATGTGAGTGTATGGTATGTATTTGTGAAATGGATGGTGGTGAAATATAATGATCCTAATTCTACCATGCTCCTTTGAGGAAATTGATCTCTCATTTTGAATTTTCAAAGACATAGAAGAGAACTCGGGCTAGCTTTTCTTTCTTTTATTTTTCAGAGAGGCGGGCATCTAAGTACCCATTGTTTTCAATTGGACACTCGTCCTTTTTACTCTCTCTTTTTTTTCTCTTTCTTTTTTTTTAGAGAGGTGGGTCCTACTCACCCTCAGACTTGTGTCTATTTTTTTCCTCTCTTTTTATTATTTTTAGAGATGTGGGCTCTACTCGCCCTTGAACATTTGTTCATTTTTCATCTCTTTAGGGAGGTAGGCTCTACTCGCCCATAGGACACTTGTCCATTTTTCATCCCCCTTTCTTCTTTTCTTTTTCTTTTAAACATAGCCCGAAGTTTCTTCTTTTTGTCAAATGAATAATTGAGAGATAATAAAACACATGGAGCATAAATGGGGTTTTGAGAATAAGTATAGGGATGAGGAATATTTTTGGTGTTTTACTCCCAGGATAAGAGTGAAACATTTTTGATGGCTAGCAAATGGATGAAGGGTATGTGGTGTGTATATGGTGTGGTATGGAATATATATGTATATGTGGAGATGTGTAAGTGGAATTGTATGACAAGTTCCCAAGGGTCTCAATGGTTGACTAAACTCAACACTAATCAAGTAGTGAATGATAAAAGAGTTTTCCTATTCTAGAAACATGTATATGGCTGTGGTAGGAATTTAGAACTCTCTGTCACATAGGAAACTCATCATGCAATTTTCAGATTTTCACAAATCAAACCTCCAGAATTTAGTGCAACTAGGAGTAAGATAAATAGCAAAAACTATCTCATATCATATCCGTCAATTACCTACATTAGCTTAGATGTATGCTCCCACAAAATTTCAAGCTCAAAATATTTATTAAAATTTTATTCATATCATGGGAGAATTCTAAACCAATGATAAGTATTTGTAAGAAAACAAAAACAGAGCAACTATTCATCATCTCCAAGAGATAGCTACTAAATTATTCAAACAAACACACTCTTTTTATTTGGTTTTTCATGGTTATTCATTTTTTTTAGCAAACAAAGCGAAGCAAATTTAAACAAACTATAATATATATATAATATAAAATATAAAAATAGATAACTGCCGGTCATTGAGACTTACCTCGCCAAGTGGGGGCAACTCCCCAAGTCCGGTGTTGATTAGGGGTTCGGCCGACGCCACGGCGGCGTCCCACGCATGACACTCATTTCTTCATTCTGTTGTTTGAGGGTATCTCCGATGTCGGTGATGTTACGATCCGTCCGGTCATTCCATTCTCTCTGATAGTTATACTGGTTGACCTGGTCATGCCTTATGTCTAGGATGGTGTTGTACATCCCTTGGAACGCATATGCATCATATCCCGCAAAAGAGTTACGAGGTGGTTCGGGAGTAGGGTGTTGCGAAATTACACGGAGTATCGTAGAAGTAACCACTTCCACGATAGGTTTCTCGACGAATATGAGCATCACCACCCCGCTCACTTGGGCCTCCTTGTTCAAATCACGGGTGATTGATCGCGACGGTATGTCTGCTTGTGAAGGTGTGGGATAGGTCCATGGCTGGTATCCTCCAAATGCTGGCTCTTGTGGTCTTGGGTCTGCTCCTGTCCAAACTGGATCATGGGCACGTGTCTGACGAGTTGGCATGGTTCTCTGCATATTAATTGGTTGTGCCTACACACTCAACAGATAAGACTGCACACGATATATGGAGAGTTCGGGGTTAGGCAACCGAATCTCCCCAACTGTAGCATGGGTCATGACAAGAGTACTTTCAATTTTCTTCAAGATATGTCCCTTACTAAAGAAATCAAAACCTATGACAGGTCTATCCTCCCTTATGTAGGCAACATGAGCGTTATCATCCAAGAGTCCTAAGTGGTTGGCAATTCTAGTGACAAGTGACGTGCAATTGACATTTCCTAGGAGAGTTGGTACAGCTATCCAATGTTGAACTAACATGTATATCGGTGAAACTTGTCTTCTCTTTATAGCTACATAAATCAATTGTAACTCTCCTACTCTAACATTATGACCATCCTTCCTAGGCAAAAGAGTGAAAAGCATCCATTTATGGAAGAAGCGAAAGGTGGGTAAGTGTAAGTCTCTGGCTTTTGCATCCAAAAATGCATCTACATTGGTCAAGTCTTTCCAAACAGTTGCTTGATTGAAATCGTCTAAAGCTACATCTAAATCCATGACACAAGAGTGTAGAAAACCAAGTGCATCACTTAGATTTCTCCAAGTGAGAGAATACTGTGTTTGGAATAATCTAAATGTGACTCCTTCATCAGTGCAACGAAGGGTGCAAAGAAATTCTATGGTTAAATACTTAGAACCTTCTTCTGTGATTTTCGCAAAAGTTTTCCAGCCCAAAAAGCGGAAAATATGAGCAAATTCAACATCCATACCTGTCTGAATTAGAAGATCACGGTCGATCACAGGAGTGTGAGTGAACTTACGACCTTTTAATTGATTGTACCGTGCTCTCTCGTATTGTCCATGAAACTTGAGATGTGAGTCAGATGTCAACCTTCTTACTGCAGCAGGGGCTGGATGTGGTGGCACATCTTGCTCTGGCTCGTAGCTCATCTCTGATGGAGCTCTGGAAGATGATTCTCCAAGTTTTTGGAGACGTTGTGATCTTCTCCCACTAAATGATTTCCAAAAACTCATCCTGCAAAATGTTAGTACACAAACAAAAACAAACAAGAGACTAATGGAGGGGTTAGAATAAAAAGTCAGAAATTAGCTGTCCAAAGTTAGTCGTACAAAAGGAAGATTGCAAGGTTGTTTTATTTTGATAGAACCTCCTCCTAACAAATTTTATCTTGATTAATCCATATGGACAACACTTCCACTAATCTCTCTTGATTATTCTAATGCTCTCAAGATCTTCTCCTCTCTCAAGAAATCTTTCTATTGCTACTAAGCACTTCCTTCCTCCTTACTTCTCTTTCTCTCTACTACAAAGCCCAAAGCTTTCTGGATACTAGAACTTCGAATTGCAAGCTGAAATGTTGAGCAAAGCAATGTTGGTGTGGTGAAGAAGCGAGGAATGAGGGGCCTTTATAGAGGAGCTCGAGGGCCGGGCGGCGCCCCAGGGTGATGGCGCCGGCCGCCATGGTGGTGGGTCCTCTCCCACTCACCTTCATGCAACATAATGCTCACCCCAATGCCATGGTTTTGAGTGGGTTTTTCGTTGGAAAAAAGAATGGCGGGTAGTGATGCATGGTGGTAGGTGAGGTTTGAGTGGTATATGTCTTGTCCAAGTTAGGTGAAATATGGTATTTAGTGTATGACATGTAGGACCCATCACATAGTGACTCTATTTTTGTATTTTCAAAATATAAATGCAGGAGTAAAAATAATAATGTAAGAATAAATATTTTTGAGCCTCCACAATAAATATTTTCACGGGTTGTGACACACCGTAAAATTATTTATATGGGGCATAAATTTTTCTGTATAATAAAGTAAATATAGATAATTACTGACTTACCTTCTGATAGATGTCCGTAGTTAAAGTCCTCGAACTGAGACTTCCCAAAATTTATTAATTATCAGATGAATTCTCCGGTTCCGGAGATGGTACCGATGATGACTCTTCTTCAATTTCTGATTCAATCTTATTTGCTGTCAAGCTAAGCTCTGATTTGGGTTTGAATGCAAACTTCTCTTCCTTTCCATTCAAATTGAATGTAATCTCTCCAGCCGTGACATTGATATGTGCATTAGCTGTGCTAAGGAAAGGTCGTCCGAGAATGATTGATACTCTGGAGTCTGGTGGCATATTCAAAACTACAAAATCCACAGGTATAAAGAATCCTCTAATATTAACTGGTATGTTTTCTGCAATTCCTGAGGGATATCTGATTGATTGATCTGCCAGTTGTAATGATATTGAAGTTGGCTCCAAGGTTGTATGCTTGAGTTTGTCGAAAACGGACTTGGGAATTACACTAACACTTGCTCCGAGGTCACAAAAGTGATGTAAAGTGATGATCTCCAATTGAACAATTGATTACTGGGTATCCTGGATCTGTCATCTTATGTGGCAATATATTAAGGATAGCCGCACTGCATTCTTCTGTTAGCTTGATCACCTCCGTAGTGGGTAGTGGTCTTTTCTTATTCAAGATATCTTTGAGATACTTGGCATAGGTTGGGACTTGAATAGCGTCAAAGAGAGGGATGTTGATATATAACTTCGGATTACCTCCACAAACTTTGTAAATTGATCATCCACTTGGGGTCCACGGTTTCTTCTTGGATATGGTAAGAGATTTATATCATGAAAGTCTTGCGTCATTTGAGGTTCTTGAGTCAAATCTTCTATGTCATCATTTTCTTCTTCTCTAGTTGGTTGTACCACAGTCTTGTTGTTGTTGCCTTGTCTTTGCTTGATGCCGTAATTGGTGTCCTGACTGCTGTTTCTATTATTCTTCTTAGGTCAACAGGATCACATGTAGATTTACCTCTTCTTGTAGTAACATTATTTACCCGCTCAAGGTTAGTGGCAATAGATTTTGCAAAGAAATAACTTTGCTATTTGATTTTCTACCTTTTTATTAAAAAGATGTTGATCTTTAAAAGCAACAGAGAAATTATCCATCTTAAGAGTTATATCTTCTAAAACTTTATCATTAGCAACAAGCTTCTTAAGAAGAACATTATTTAACTTATCTTGTTCCTCAATTAACTCTCTTAAAAATGGGTTTCTAGGAACATTACCTTTATACTTACCTGGGTTGTTGAATTGCTTTGTTGAAAACTTCGTTCTTGTAATTGAGTTGATGTTGAATTGTTAACAACCATACTTGAGTTTGATGCGTAATCAATATAGTCTTGTAAATCTTGTCTTTCCTCGCTTATCTTTGGCTCTTTGTTCAAGCCAATCAAATAACACATCCATCTTGGTTGATATTGCTTTTATTTCTTCAGGGACTTCTTCTATCTGATGGTAGTGTTGAGTGTCTTGATTCCAGCTTTGATTTTCTGATATCTTATTCATGAGTGCTTCAGCTTTGTCAAGAGTGAGTGATAAAAATGATCCTTCAGCAGTTGCATCTAGTTGTTCTCGTGCTCTTTGTGTCAATCCATGGTAAAATCCTTGCATAAGCAACCAATCTTCTATTCCATGATGAGGGCAATCTGATATGTATTCTTGTAAACGTTCCCAAGCACCTGGAATTGATTCTCCTTTCTGCTGTTGGAAATTGGTAATTTTTCCTCGTAGGGCATTGGTTTTACCCGTGGGAAAGAACTTTGATAGGAAAGCTGTAGAACATTCATCCCAATTCTTGATTTCTTCTTTGTTGGCATAGAACCATGATTTCGCTTTTTCCTTCAATGAGAATGGAAATAAGCGGAGTAATATGATATCTTGGGGAACATCCTTAGGTGAGAAGGTGTTGGCAATCTCCAGAAAATTCTGCAGATGTAAGCGTGCATCTTCGTGAATCTTTCCACTGAATGGAGTAGCTTGTATCATATTGATGAGGCTTGGCTTGAGCTCAAACTCAAGATCTTTAATTTGTAGTGTTGGTCCTGTATGAATGTTCTCATTGCTTGGAGCAGAGAATTCTCGTAGGGATTTTCCAGCCATAGCTTCAAAAACTAATATATGCTCTCTTGATTGATTTGATTCTGATGAATGAAGTGGAGTGAATCAAAATCAATTTCCAATTTGATAAACCCCCGTATAAAATAAACAAAAGACAAACAAGGGTAAGCTCGCTAAAAGCAGCTACCTAGTTTAGATTCTCATCATAAGTTTCCATTTATTAATATATCTAGCTAACTTTTATTTCCTCCCGAAGAACGGTGCCGAAATGCTTGTTGGTAAATATAACGTCACTATAACTTTAGGTGGAGTTAATCTCACCTAAGGCTATAAGCCATCGAGAAAAACTCGGTGTGGTTCATCTCTTAACACTACTATGTGCTAGGTTGTCATCCCTAACAGTAATGCTAGGAAATGCATATGTGATACTTGTGATATGTGTTGTCTGCAATCTAAGGAAATAAATATAAAAGGTCTATCCGCAAGCACACAGATATAAATACCACTGTAGCATTTCACCGGGAGTAATCCAGGTTTTGTCATTTATATTCTACCATAGGGAGGAATAATTGAAAGGTGGGTGCAAACATAATTAATAAGTGACATACTTATGAGAGGTTCTGTTACTAGTGCTTACTTTAGTAGGGGTAAACCAATAATGATAATAATATGATAATGATAAATAAAGGTAGAGGCATCACACACGTAGACAGAGAATAACTACTAAGTTAGACTTAACATTGGACTACTTTAAGAGACGTAATTCATCTATAGCATTTAATCTACTAAGTCATTACATCTATTCTAAGGCATATGTTATCATCTATAGCATAGTAAACTCTAGATCATGTATCCCACGACTATCAAGGAAAATCAAGAGCGAAACAAGATATTCCCCATAATCAATGTCCACTTGTCTTATAGACGGAGGGTGGATTCCAAAGGACTCAACAGATTTGTCACTCCCGCGATCTACCACACGGCCCTAATATAAGGTGCATTCGCAGTAAATCATATATAAGCACCACGCTTACATAAATATCTTTACCACCTAACCCACTCGAGTATTGAATTAGGCGCTCTACTAATAGATACATATATCTATCATAAACTACATCTATATCAATCATACTATTAGAATAAAGTAAGAACATAGCAAACAAACACATATTATTAATAAAGTGCAAAGTCATAGATACAATATAATTCATACCGTAATAATTGAAGATCGAGAACTTTGGGTAGGCACACCCAAAATCTAATTGTATCCGTCTGCTAATCAACTTGGATGAACTAGAACTAGATGAACTAGAACTAGAACTAGTAGCTAACTCTAATCTCCGGTGGAGAAACTCTCTTCTACTTCTGCCTGACTTTGGTTGATAATGAATTACAATGAACTAGTATGAGTTAGGGTTTAACCCTGGGGCCAGATGGTCTTCTTATATAGGCCTTGGCGATGAACAATGACCATTGGATCAAACCGACCTTCAACAACGGTGTAGATACAACCACAAAGTCGGTGATAAACCGACCTAGAAGTCTGAGGCTGACTTCTTGGCCCCACCTGGCGGCCGACCAAATATGGATCAAGCCGCCGGGTGGCCTTCCTCCTCTTGGCCTCCTGGTTCCTTCGGGTGTTCTCTCGGTACCTTCTCGAATGTTTTAGTTCACTTTTCGGGTTGAGTTGCTTCACGGTCAAGTCTTGTCATCCTATGTCTTGTAAATTCCGGAACTTTCTCCATCTTTCTCTGCATTTATCTGTTAAGTCCCTGGAAATACATAATTCACCAAAACTCGTGGAATTCTTTATTATAAACCTCTAAACTTAGCATATATTCATTTTATGTCGTTATTTCATCTCTTGTTGACATATAAAAGTATAGGATAACAGGTGTCAACAGGGGCTTGACTCTATTGTTTCTACGGGAAACTCGTCATGGATATTGTTGTGAGGGGTGTATTCAAGAATTTTCTTTAAAATGGTTTTCCCCTCACTACGAATTTATGCACGATCGAGCCCTCCAAAGATTGATCAATTTGGAGAGAGCTTCTTTGCTAAGACCAAAATGGAAGTGATTAACTAGGATGTGGTCAGGCAAAGAAAGTTTTGGGCTTGGTATGTATAGGATTTGTGAACCTAGCCTAGGCTGCTCATAGAGTCTCCTTCTATATATTTTTTTTTTGAATTTAAGATTCTTTTTTCGAAGGTTGCTCCCGAACCATGGCTATAAAAGCAGGGCGAAGCTCATAGCCATTTATAAGTATGTGATGTATATGGTAGTGGAGGCTCCAACAAATCACCCTTTGGAGCCGAAGATTTAAAAATTAGAGTGGAATCCATGTGGTAGGGATGGTAATGGTGATGAGGTGTTTTTTTTAATGAATGAATAAATAAAAAGGATACACGGACGACTTGGTTCGACTCTGGAATAGCTACCATTCCCCGGCAACGGCGCCATGTGTTAGCATTTTTGAAACCATTTTCGACAAGGATGGAGTTAGCTCTTTAGGTTAGAATGCATGCATATTGTTGGTATTTTTTAATGCACACAGACAAATCCGCAAGCGCATGGAAAGTACTGTTGTAGATTTCACCGAGAGTATTCAGGGTATCGATTTCCACGGGAACGAGAAGTGAACTAGAAGGGATCAAGTACGTCCAAGAGATAAGAAAGAAGAATATTTTTGTAGGTAGAGAGGGGTTCTCTAAGGTTTTCTCAAGATTACTAAATACCAAGGTTCAGGCTTACTAGACCCTACTTACTTCGGAGCAGCGACCTTTCCGATTCTCAAAAAGACTGGGAAACGGTAATTGGGGAAGGCCAGCCAAAAGCTCTACAAAAACACCAATACGTACGTGGTGGACTAAAAAGGCCTGGTCGGAGCTGTCACCCCGGGGCTACCACAACTATTCCGTAGCATTGGGCAATCTCAGGGTAAACTCTAGCCCGGACACCATGTCTACGCTAAGCGAGTACGAAACTAGTTTCACGTAAAAACTAGAGCCTTCGGTCAAACGGAGATCCAGTAAGTAAAATAAAGTAAGCACTGAATTTAGTAAAAATAATAATCAAGAAATTACCATAAGATAACCTGGATATTACTCACAAAGGAGTCGGCTCTATAGAGGTACAAGGTTGAGAAGGATCCGATAAACCCGGCTCCTCATCCTCTCTTCCCTCTCCTCTCTTCCTCTTTTCTAATCTATACAACTAGGTGAAGAACACCTAGAGGGACACCACTACATGGTGGAGGATGTGGAAATTGAAACTCAAGTGTAGTGTGTTGTGTGTGTGTGTAGTGTGCCCCTCAATTTATAGTGGAGGGAGGAGGAGAATGGAGGGCTCTCCTCATTCTAGGGAAGGTTTCGGGAGTTTTGGCGGGAGTTCTTGGCGCCATCCCGAAAAGCACCATATGCAACCGCCTTCTCTCCTCCGGACGCGGGTCAAGGCAAAAGCACAGCGGGTTTGGAGCCTGTCCCGCGGCGGCCGCCGCACTTGTGGCGTTCGGCGTGAGTTTGGCCCGCCTCGCTCCGTGCCTTTGCGGGTGGGCTTGTGGCCCATTGTAGGTCGCGTCCTTGGGGGGTGCTTTGGCCTGGTTTGCATTGGATTTGGCCTGGTGGTGCTCCCCTTGTCCTAAACGCAGTTCTGATGTGCGCTTTCCAGCTTTATTTGGCGTACTTTTACCTGTTTCCACGTTTATACCTGCAAAACATATTTTCTTCGAATACAAGTGGAACTAGATTAATAGCAAAGGTTTGTGTGGCAAAAGTACGTTATTTGTCATGTCATATATGTATATTGATGGTCATAAAACATGTAATAAAAGAGCGTCAACACATATGAATTTTGAACCTAAAGGCACTGGAGGACCGATGTGTACGATAAGTTTCCCCTCTTTATAGTACGGCTTATCGATCCTATAATCACTCACACCCTCTATGGTGTCTTGAGTGTAAAATCAAAAGGCCCTATGGTGTTATACCTTTTCCTTGGGCTCAATTGATCTCCGAAACTCCACCGAATTGGATGCTTGATCATCTTTTGGATCACCTCGATCCATCCTCCATGATCACCATGCTCTAACTCCGGCACGACCAATCTCCAATCTAGTCAATCACTTAGCATCGAGAGATTAGTCCTTAGGTGTCACTAATTATCCAAAACCAAACTAGAGATCTTCAATCTCCCCCTTTTTGGTAATTGGTGACAACCCGCATAAAGGTTTTATGATTAATGTTTTTGAACATATCATGGTTGTCCAAGCATTTTGCTTACAATCATAGGATTGGACAATCATCATAGTTTGGTTTTGGTAGCATGAGCTCCCCCTACATGTATGCCACGAGTTTGGAACGAAGCATTGCATACATGTATGAATATTGAAATTGAGGGTGAGCTATGTTACCAAAAATGATGCTTAAGGTGAAAGAAATGGACCTTTGAAGCGTGATACCAATCGGAGTTGCGCCATTTTCACCATACAAGCATCAAGGTAACTAGATTTTCATCAAAACTCAAAGTACCACGTGAGATCACATTAAGAGCAAGGTACTTGAATTAAGAGCGGAATTTAGAAAATCTAGCTAGCTCCTATGCATGCTAGTTATTCAACCACTTGTAAAGCAATACTTGTGAAACATGAAACTAGCATACATCACACAAGCATGTATATATGGATTTTAAATACATGTGCAATGAGCAAGTCATATGTTAATGCACAAACAAATGCAACAATTTATCTATGAGCTTGCTCCCCCTACTTGTGTGAACCACTTGTTAACTTCATGAACTTCATAAAATATTTTCAAAAAATGTTGAATTTTTAATTTTCCAAAAACCTTTCATGCACTAATCTCTCCCCCTTTGTCGACAATTTCCACAAAAGGTATGACCATGTTGTGTTATGGAAGAGAGAATAGTGCTAAAATTTGGCCAAATTTGGATCACTTGTCAAACATATATTTCGGTTTGAACCAAAGACAAGCTTCTTCACACCTCATGACAAGGGTTATCTTGCCTATGTTGAAGTATATGTGTGAAAAGATAGCCAAATTCAACACTTGAGATTGCAAGCCCATAAGATCAAACAAGCATAAATAACAATAGTGATGGCATACATACATTGAAATCCTTTGATTTTCCATTAATGCTTCCTAAGGCACAAGTTATATGTCTATATGTTCTAACAAGTCGTTAGATATCATGAATGCCATGTCAAACAATTTCACCTTTGCTTTGCTTGATGGAGAGGCATGTCATAGATGTGGGGTGCATTCAACTCATGTTGGAGAAGTCAAGGATGTTCAACTCATTTCTTAGCTTGCAAAACCTCTTCTCATCTAGCGGCTTTGTAAAGATGTCGGCTAATTGATCTTCGGTTGCCAATAGGTTGGATAGCAATGTCACCCTTTTGTTGATGATCTCTTATGAAGTGATGCCTTATGTCAATGTGCTTGGTTCTTGTATGTTGGACCGGGTTTTGTGTCATCTTGCAAGCACTTTCATTGTCACAATACAAAGGCACATGATGGAAATAAAACCCATAATCCTTCAAAGTTGATCTCATCCATAGCAATTGTGCACAACAACTACCGGCACTAATGTATTCGGCCTCGGCGGTTGATAGTGTCACACCGGTTTTGCTTCTTTGATGACCATGATACTAGAGATCTTCCCAAGGAATTGACAAGTGCCACTTGTGCTTCTTTTATCAACCTTGCATCCCCCATAGTCGAGTCCGAATATCTAATAAGCTCAAAGTTTGACCCCTTGGGATACCATAGCCCAACATTTTGTGTGTGCTTCAAGTACCTCAATATTCTCTTTGATGCGGTGAGATGACTCTCTCTAGGTGAGGATTGAAACCTTGCACACTTGCCAACACTAAACATCACATCGGGCCTAGAAGCGGTCACATAGAGTAAGCTTCCAATCAATGACCTATAGTACCTTTGATCAACCATATTGCCACTTTCATCATTGTCCAATGATCCATTGGTACCCATTGGTGTGTTAATGCACTTTGCATCTTGCATGCCAAACTTCTTGATCATGTCTCTAATGTACTTCCCTTGACTAATGAAGGTGCCATTCTTCATTTGCTTGATTTGAAGACCAAGGAAGTATGTGAGCTCTCCAAGCATAGACATTTCAAACTCTTTTGCCATCATCTTGGCAAACTCTTCACAATATTCTTGATTTGTTGATCCAAAGATGATATCATCAACATATATTTGCATGACAAACAAATTATTTCCAATCTTCTTGGTGAGGAGAGTAGTGTCAACTTTTCCCATCTTGAAGCCTTTCTTGAGAAGAAAGTCTCTCAACCTCTCATACCATGCTCTAGGTGCTTGCTTCAACCCATACAATGCCTTGTTCAACTTGTACACATGGTTGGGATGATGGTAATCTTCAAAACCGGGAGGTTGTTCAACATACACTAGCTCATTGATGAATCCATTGAGAAAAGCACTCTTGACATCCATTTGATATAGCTTGATGTTGTGGGCACATGCATAGGCTAATAGGATTCTAATTGCCTCTAATCTTGCAACCGGAGCATATGTTTCACCCAAGTTAGACCCTCTACTTGAGTATAACCTTGTGCAACTAGTCTTGCTTTGTTTCTCATAACAATGCCATCTTCATCTTGCTTGTTCTTGAACACCCATTTGGTTCCAATGACATTGTAGTCTTTTGGCCTTTCTACCAATTCCCAAACCTTGTTTCTATCAAAGTTATTGAGCTCCTCTTGCATTGCAATGACCCATTCTTCATCCTTCAAGGCATCATCAACCTTTTCGGGCTCTTCTTGTGACATAAAAGCAAAGTGTTCACAAAATGCCGCTAGCCTTCCTCTTGTTTGAACTCCACTTGCAATGTCACCAACAATTTGATCAATTGGGTGATCTCTAGCTATGCTTGAGCTTTGGAGTATTGGAGCTTGATTACTTGAGCTTGGTTGATTGCTAGTAGTTGCTTGAGATGATGTACTAGCTTGTTGTTGATCTTGAACTTGAGCACCACTAGCTTGAGTGATTTGCACTTCATCTTTGTCATCATCAACTTGAGTTGGCCTAATATCACCAATGTCCATACCCTTCATGGCATTTACCAATTGAGTTCCACTAACATCATTGAGATTCTCATCTTCATCTTGGGACCCATTTGTTTCATCAAATTCAACATCATGGACTTCTTCAATAGGCCACTTGAGTTGTTCCACACTCTATATGCTTTGCTTGTGGTGGAATAACCAAGTAGAAACCCTTCATCACACCTCTTGTCAAACTTGCCAAGTCTTGCACCCTTCTTCAATATCTAGCATTTGCATCCAAATACTCTAAAGTATGTAATAGTTGGCTTTCTTCCATTCAATAGCTCATAAGGTGTCTTGTTCATCATGGGATGTCAATACAATCTATTGATGTAGTGGCATGCGGTGTTGATTGCTTCGGCCCAAAATGATTGACTCACATTGTACTCACTAAGCATAGACCTTGCCATTTCAATGAGAGTTCTATTCTTCCTTTCAACTAGGCCATTGGATTGTGATGTATACTTGGCCGAAAGTTGATGCATGATTCCATAATCTTCACAAAGCTCATCAACTCTTGTGTTCTTGAACTCACTACCATTGTCACTTCTCACTTTCTTGATTATGATGTCAAATTCATTGTGCACCCTCTTGAGAAATGTCTTGAAGATTGAGTATGTATCACTCTTGTCATTGAGAAAGAACACCCAAGTGAATCTTGTATAGTCATCCACAATCACAAATCCATACTTGTTGCCCCCAATGCTTGTATATGCAGTTGGTCCAAACAAGTCAATGTGTATCAAATCAAATGGCTTGCAAGTACTCATGAAGCTCTTCTTTGGATGTGTGTTGCCAACTTGCTTGCCGGCTTGACATGCACCACATAGCTTGTCCTTCTCAAAGTGTACATCCTTCAAGCCTCTCACTTGATCATGCTTCACTAACTTGTTGAGTTGCTTCATGCCAACATGACCAAGTCTTCTATGCCATAGCCAACCCATGCAAGATTGAGATATCAAACATGTACTAATTTGTGTCTCACTAGCACCAAAGTCCATAAGATAGAGATTCTCAAATCTTATCCCCTTGAAGATCAAACTTGAATCTTTTGCATTCACTATCTCAACACTATCTTCACCAAAGATGCACTTGTAACCAAGATCACAAATTTGTGCCACCGAAAGCAAATTGTACTTCAATATATCCACTAGTGCCACATTTGATATGGTCAAATCATTGGTTATTGCTATCTTGCCTAGGCCTTGAATCTTGCCACTTTTGCTATCACCAAATGTAATAGGCTTGCCATTTTCTTGAGTTGAATCAATAGAGGTGAACTTTCTTGCATCACCGGTCCTGTGTTGAGTGCACCCACTATCAAGTATCTAATGCCTTCCCCCAATCTTGTAATTCACCTACAAGGAAATCAATAAGGTTTAGGTACCCATTTTCCTTTGGGTCCTTGGAGGTTAGCAACCAAAGTCTTTGGCACCCAAATAGCCTTCTTCTTTGGGCCAACAATGGGTGTGCTAATGAACTTTTCCTTGACACCCTTCTCACCCTTGGTAAGCAAATACCAAGAATCAAAATGTATGGAATGCACTTTGCTTGATTTCTTGTTCATATTCATTTTAGCACATTTTTGCTCTTGATGCCCCACTTGCTTGCATCTATTGCAATAAGCACCATTACTCTTCACAAAGCTAGGCTTTGGAGTAGCAAAGGCCTTCTTGCCTTTCTTGGGGACATAGCCTAAGCCTTCCTTGTTAAAGGAAAACCTTTGGCTACCCAAGCACTTTAGCAAGCGGGCATCCCCACCATATGCCTTACCCAAGGCGTGGGTGAGCTCATCCACCTCTCTTTTGAGAGTCTCATTCTCAATTTTTAATGATGAATCTAAAATCACTTCACCACTATTAGTAGAGATTGAGTGGGTTGATGTGGATGTGGAAGAAATGGATGGCTCTTCAACATCAACCAAGAATGGTTCATCTATGATGTCACATGTTGAACCAACATCCTTCTTGATGATTAAGCTAGCCTTATCATTCTTTTCTAAGAGCAAGGCATGGGCTTTTTGAAGCCTTGTATGAGCTAGCTCTAGTTCCCCATGGTCTTCCTTTAGACCCTCATGGGTAGCCTCTAGCTCACTAAAACTTTGTTCAAGAGTTTTGACACTCTTTTGTAAAGTTCTACATTCCTTGTCCTTAGTCTTAAGCATGATATGAGTTTGCTTAAGCATCTCTAGAAGATCATCTCTAGTGGGTTCATATTCATCATCATCATCATCACTATCATATTTTACTTCATTAGCATTTAGTTCTTCATGCTCATGCAATGATATCTTTGTGGCCTTAGCCATGAAGCATGATGGTGATGAGCCGAAGAGAGATGGCTTCTTGTCTTGACCAATTGCACTCATTGCCTTGGCCTTGTCTTCCTCTTCATCAGAGGAGCCATCACTATCCCAAGAGCAAACAAATGCACCATCATTGGTCTTCTTGAATGTCATGGTTTTGCTCTTCTTGTTTGTTTTGCCACTCTTGTATGCCTTCATCTTCTCTTTTTCTTTCTTGATTGGGCAATCAACAAGAATATGATAAGGACTATCACACTCAAAGCACTTTCTTGGCTCTTCATTGCTCTTGGATGAGTCATTTCTTCTTCTTGAGCCTTGACCCATCTTCTTGTTCTTCAAGACTTTGCTAAATTTCCTCACAAACATAGCAAACTCTTGATTAATCTCATCTAGATCAACTTCCTCATCAACTTCTTCTTGTGCTTTGGCTTTGCCCTTTATCTTGGATGAGGTGGTGGCGGCCTTGAATGCCACAACCTTCTTGCTCTTGTCCTCTTCCTTCTCTTCTTCATCTTCCATCCCATCAACTTGCTCATCGGTTAACACTTCACCAAGCAAGTCACTAGGTGTCATGGTGTCTAACACACCTCTAAATAGAATCTTCCTCAACATCATGAACCTTTTGGGCAAGCACATCAAGAATTTGTGCCCAAAGTCTCTATCCAATGTCTTTACTCCCAATGCCTTGAGATCATTGACAATTACTTGGAGCCTATGGAATGTTTCCGGTATGCTCTCATCCTTCTTCATCTTGAAGTTCTCAAACTCACTCTTGAGCACATATAATTTGGCACTTTTCACCATCTTTGTGCCCTCATAAGTCTCACCAAGCTTCTCCCAAACTTTACTTGCTCTATCAAGATCCTTGATTCCCTCAAACACCTTGACATCCATGCCATTGTACAATGTGTTCAATGCCATGGTGTTGCATTGCTTGTTTGCCTTGTCGGTGGGAGTGAGATTGGTTGGATCAAGGATGACATAATCCTTCTCGGTCACATCCCATACTTGGTCATTGATTGATCCCAAGTACATTCTCATGGTTCTCTTCCAATAATCGAAGTTCTTGACCCCATCAAAGAACGGAGGCTTTCCTCCAACATGGTTGAACACAACATGAGCCATACTATCACACCAAGGTTGTTAAGCCTTCAAATATGGTGACCACGGCTCCGATACCACTTGAAAGGTCCTAGATGGCTAGAGGGGGGTGAATAGCCTATAAAAATTATACAAACTCACTAAACAAACCGATTAGTATAACAAAAGGTGAATATGCGGTTTGCGCTAGCTCTAGTGATCTTGCAAGCCTCTAGTGACAATTCTAAATAAACTCTATGATCTCTATGTCACTCAAAGCTATGTCACGACTTCTAACTGGTGAGCAAACCTAATATGATCCTTAGGCTAGCAAGAACAACTACACAAGCAAGTGCTAGCTCTCTACACAAGGTAAACTAGGAAAGTAAATACAAGTGTGAGAGCGATATACCAACTCGTAGAGGCAATGTACCAATCACCGGGAAGAAGATGGACAATCAATCAACACAAGATGATGACCCAATCACCAAGACAATGAACATGTCGATGTGTTCACCCGGAGTTCACTTATACACCGACAAGCTAGTCTCCGGTTGTGCCGACCACCACAAGGATGATGTTTGAGCTAGGCGGTGCCCTTGCTAGCCTCAACACACCACTCACAAGTGAGGTACCCAAGACACGAGCAATGTATTCCTTGCACTTTGTCTTCCCGACGAGGAGTGCGTGATCCTCTCACAAACCAACCGGAGGTGGCCAAGATCAATCTCCTTTTCTTGCCAACAACTCCACCAAATCACCAAGCCGGCTAGGAGCGGTGTCTCCAAGAGAAATGGGAAACCAACCGGCTCACAACGATCCCCAAGTGCCTCTAGATGCAAGAACTCGATGCAAATGCACTTGGATTAACTCTTCTCTCAAGAATGAAGCTCACAATCAAGAATGGAGGAGGAAGCTTGTTGCTCAACTCTAGTAAGTTATGAGTGATTCAAATGACCAAGAGAGAGAGTAAGAGGCAGCCAACTAAGTATATATAGCCCCCACCACGAAATCCAAACGTTGGGGGCAAAATGTGGTTTCTGCGGCCTGATCGGGCGCGCCGACCGGACTCACCAGCGAGTCCGGTCGATGCTTCCGGTCAAGCGTCCGGTCACACCAGACAAGCATCATGGCCCACATCGACCCCCGGCCGAGAGTCCGGTCACCGCTTCCGATGGGTGCGTCCGGTCGATCCACGGCCGAGACCCAAAAACATGCTCTCTGTAAACTCTGACCGGACTCACGCACCAGTGCGTCCGGTCGGATCCTCGTGCTTCCGGTCACGGGTCCGGTCACTGCGTCCGGTCGCCTCTGAGCTGCGAATTTTCATCGTTGTGTTGCCGTTCCTTCGCCTTTGCTCCAAACCGACTTCCGTCACTTGATTCTTGTTGCCGACACGTCGAAGAACACCTCGACACCATGTGTTAGCATTTTCGAAACCATTTTCGACAAGGACGGAGTTAGCTCTTTAGGTTAGAATGCATGCATATGAATTTTGAACCTAAAGGCACTAGAGGACCGATATGTACGATAAGTTTCCCCTCTTTATAGTATGACTTATCAATCCTATAATCACTCACACCCTCTATGGTGTCTTGAGTGTAAAATCAAAAGGCCCTATGGTTATACCTTTGCCTTGGGCTCAATTGATCTCCGAAACTCCACCGAATTGGATGCTTGATCATCTTTTAGATCACCTCGATCCATCCTCCATGATCACCATGCTCCAACTCCAGCACGACCAATCTCCAATCTAGTCAATCACTTAGCATCGAGAGATTAGTCCTTAGGTGTCACTAATTATCCAAAACCAAACTAGAGATCTTCAATGGTGAAATGGGGTCACCCTGACGGATCCCCCACATCGGCATGAAACTGTCCGAGAAAAGCCCATTGACTCTGACAGAGAAAGAGACCGTCGATATACATTTCCTGACCAGTGCACACCAGGCCTCCGGAAAGCCCATGGTTTGCATGATGGCAATCAAATAATCCCACCGAACTCTATCATATGCCTTAGCCATGTCTAATTTAATAGCATAGTCCCATGACTTCCCCTTCTTGCCTCTCAAGTAGTGGATGCATTCATAGGCAATCAGGACGTTGTCACTAATTAGACGCCCCGACACAAATGCACTTTGCTCAGCCGAGATAATATCATCAAGTATCACCCGTAGCCGGTTTGCCATAGTCTTCGAGCACAGCTTGTACAGAACATTGCACAAAGAAATAGGGCGGTACTGCGTGAGTTCTTGCGGGTTACTAACCTTTGGAATCAGCACCAAGAGTGACTTATTCACCTCCTCCGGCATATCCCCGCCATTCAAAAAACCCAGCACCGTATTCAAAACACAGGGCTTGACAAGATCCCAATGAGTGCGAAGAACCCGCGTTGAATCCATCCACACCTGAGCCTTGCTTGGTGCCATTTGGAAAAGAGCCTTCTCCACCTCAAGCTCGATAAAGGGGCGATTCGATAGATCCACCATGGCATCAGTAATCTTCCTTGGCACAAATTGACAAACTCCATCCGATCAAACATGATGTCCGCCGTGTTAACACCAAAATTTGGTAAAGCCTGGATGATAGATAGGCGGCTTACGATGGTTCGGTAAGGAGTCATTCGGCTAGCGAGGAAGACAAATGGCGGTCTTTGTGGCATTCGGGAAGCGGTTTTATTCGGCTAGAAGCCCGAGTCGAGAAGGAGCCGAGCATGAGATGGTTCGGCAAGCATGGAGCATCAAGGAAGGTATTCGGGAACGAGGGCCCACATCACGTACAATTTCACAACTCCGAGAAGACTTGGAGGACAATGTATCTTAGCTAGATATTTTTGTTTTGTTTATTCGTAATTAGTTAGGACTCGTCAAGCCCAGGGTATAAATATGAGACCCCGGCAATCGTAAAACAATCTACCAAATCAATACAACAAACCCGGCTCCGTGCCTTGGCTCGGCCACCCTTCGAGTCGGTCGTGTCGTCGATCTATGCGAGAGGATTCATCGACCCGTCGACCTCCGTAAATGCAGGCAACCTTGCACCATGTCTAGTATCGTCGGGCGGATTTAGATTATTGCAAGTAGTCTTGTTCACGCTTAGTATCATCGGTTTTTAAGCTATCGGGGGCAAGAGGTTCTTTTGTCGATCATGAGCCATCCGGGTGGGCTAAGGTCGGCTAAGAGCTAGTTATCGGCTTCATTAGATCCGGCAAATCTAATGGATTCATTAAGTTACCAAGTGGTGCATGTTTCTTATCTCGTTTTATTTATTTATTATGATTGTACACACTTTTTTGCCCAATTTAGATTGATGAGGCTCGGCTTTATCTTTTGTTAGATCTAGGCGTCATCAATCTTTGTCACTATTTATTTTGTCATGACAATAGATCTATCTATTCTTTCATAGCCGAGCCTAGATCAATCTAGGTTGTCACGTGTTGTGGGTTCGTATCGTTTAGATCTTGACAGGACTATATCATCCTATGGATATAGATCTTTGGGTTACTTCTAGAGCTAGTCATCCAGTGGACTAGAGATCGGTTTAATCGATAGGTTTTTACGTATGAGTTCCTTCTTCATGGACCCGATTCGGCAAGCTTGCTTAAAACACGGTTATCTTTTCATGTGTAATGAGTATCGTAATGATATTTATGATTTACCTTCTTTTTATTTATCATGTTGTCAATTAATTCGATCTATGCAATAGAACTTTTTCACGATAGCACATCCGCGATGATCGACTTTATTTTGTTCAAACATGTCTTTTTATGGTCATTCGACAAATCTGTTACTACATTATATTTATACATGCTTACGAATGCATTCATTATTTGTTGATAGATAGCTCTCATAACTATGTCTTTACATCGGCCTTAGAGCCATACATGCGAATCGTCTTTGTCTCACGGGCGGGTTCGGATCTCACGTTTACTTCCTTGTCAATTAATAGGTCAAATTGATCGGCACGCCTCAAGACACTTTCGGGCGTCGAGTAAAGCCCGGCTATTCCCGCTTGTCGGTGTGTGCGGCGCAGGAGTCGGTTTTTGTGCCTACACACTTTTTAGCACGCCGGTGGGACAACTCAAGGTCAAAACACGATGCGACAACGTCGACAAGGGCAATGTCATTCAGCTCGGATGGATGACACGCCTCCCGATCTAGAGGCCATGGTGAGAGATATGTGCGCGACTTTCTGCAAAAGTGCATGTCATGCTTCTCCAAGCACAAGAGCGGTACAATCATCCGGAAGACGGATCTTCCAAAGATAGTGATGCGGGTGATAAGGAATATGCTCAACAAGTTTTACGATGAAGAAGAGGGGGAAAGGAAGATGAAGAACCCACGCTGAAGAAAAATTCGTCGGATGGAAGAGATTGTTGCATTACCGTTGGGAGAGCAATAACTAATCACAACACGATGTTCTTCAATACTTTCCGTGACATCATGAAGAGCGACTTTGGACCCGATGTCGGCGTTTCGAGCGGTGGGTGCCTCGGTGCCGGCAATAAAGAATTTATAAGCCGTGTGCCCCTCCCTCGATGGCGTGGCGCCAAGATGGACACGGGGCCTTGGCGGTTTATCCCGGTTCAGGCCAGCGGGGCCCTACGTCCAGCGGGGGTGTGTCTGCTCGTGTTACCTCGCGCTCAAAGGTGAGCTGCGGTAGGGGTTACAAGCGGCCGCGGGGAGACGGGTCTCAAGCCCCACGATCGTGGTTATGGTGGTGGTGGTGTGCGGTTTCCTCGTGTGAACTGGAGTTGAGCGGGCTCGAATCGAATCGAATCGAATCCTCCCTCTCCCCCTCTCTAATGAGGCATTACTCCCCCCCTTTTATAGGAGAAGGAGAGATAATGTTTACCGCGGTGGACACCTAGGTGGCTAATTCGAGGCTACACCGTTGCATGTCTTGCCGGTGGGGTGGGGGCTGGCTTGGATGTTGCTTGATGAAGACCGCGGCGTCACGATCCGATGGTGGGCGTGCCGTCCCCGGCGGCCCGAGGGTCTGTGAGGCGTCCCTCACGATCTGCATGGCGGGGCGGTCCCGAGGTTCCGGCTATGCGTGTCAAGTGCCAGGGTCGGCCCAGCGTGGCGTTTGGCGGTGCTGCGAAAATGAGCGGTGTCATTCGGTTTCCGTGCGGGTGGTGTAACACGTCAGCTGGTTCAGCTTTGCGTCCCATCGATCGGATTGGGGAGGCGATTCGGCGATTCGATTTGGCCCGGGCGTGTCGATGGCAATCGCGCCTCGCACATCGTCGCGACCGCGTTGAATCACGGCGGTTTCCCTTCCTCGGACGGAACCTCCCGCCCGGGTCGGCGACCCTAGACGGGCTAGTTAGGCTGCCTCACCGAGGATGGAGAGGCGGTCTCCCTCGGGGGCGGGTTTTGCGCCGGGGGTGGTGAGGCTAGGCCACCCTCGGACGGGCGGAGATTTCTCCGGGGACGGTGAGCTAGGCCCGCCTCGGACGCGAACGCGGAGATGCGTGGTCGAGTCCGAGCCATGGTTTTTGGGCTGGCTGTCGGCGTGGAACGTCATGGTTCGTTGTTTGGCGGAGGTCCTTGACCTTGTCAGCCGTGAGTGTGATGAGCTCTTTACGTCGTGGTGACTCCGTTTGGGCGCTTTGTGGGCGTCAGGTAGGCCGATTTCGTCGTTATGTGGCGTCGTGGCCAATGGCACAGTCCATCGTCCGTCGGGCCATCCCTCCGTGCGGGATGATAGCGGGCTAGGTTTTTCTTGGGGCTTGGCGGGCCGTGATTCTCACGATTTGGGAGAATGTCTCGGGGCCCAATATTTAGATCCCCGATAGTAGCCCCGAGCCCCGGCGGTGAGGACTCGCCCGGGGGGTTCAGCGTTCCGTCGCCTTGTTGTTTCTCGGGGTGGTTCGTCTACAAGGGTGCTTGGCCTCCGTTGGTCAAACCCGAGGCCTCGAATGGAATGGCGGATTCCTTCGAGGTCTTTTATGTCTCGCCGCGGCAAGGCTGAAACAGCTCTTAAATTGCGCTTATTTGTGCGGTCTGTTCATTTTTTGCGTGGGCAGCCCGAGGCCAGCGCTTATGTGCGCAAGGTCGACCCAGGCCTCCTGACTTTGATCATACGCTCCTCTATAAGCCCTCCCGAAAGGGAGGAGGAGGGGAGACACGTCACAATGCCCTCGTAGCCGAATGTGTCGTGCTCGGTGAGCGTTATGGCGGTCTGCTTAAGCGGGTGCCCGTGCCCTTGCCGAGCAAGGGTCGGCTATGTGATCGAGATTCACCCCATGAGAACCCTGCGGACCGCAGCGGATCCCGAGGTTTGGGCGGACCAACCCCGAGGGCCTTGTGGGCCTCCCACGGATGGGACATCTCTATAAAAGCGACACCAGCTGGCCTTAAACACGTTCAGAAATCCGAGCCCCAAGGGGGGCGGGTATAGCCGGGTTGTGCATTTCCCCCGTCTCCACGGCTCGGGTTATCCCGAGGCGATCAGAAACCCTCGTGGGCCCGGCCCGCAACCTCTCGAACGTAGGGTGTCGGCCCGAGGCTCGTTTGGTTTCGCCGGGGCGGGGCAGATCAACGGACCGACTTTTGCCCCTCGGGGGTCGGGCGCTTCTTTGGATATGGGTGGCCGGGGCGGTTTTACCCCGGCCGGGAAGATGAGGCATCTAGTCGCCACGCTGAGGTGGCGCGCGGCCCTGTTGCAGCCGATGGGGCGTGGCCTTTCGTCTTCTTGTCGGGGGCGGAGATCGAGGGGCTCCGTCAAGGTGCATTATCGCTGACGGTTCCACCGCCCAGCGGCTTGGCGTTGGATGGCGGTTCTTGCTCCATCATGGGCCGTCCATTCCAGAGTCGGTTCGATTGCCGGCGGCGGTTTGCCTTCCCTTCCCTATAAATATGGGGGTCGCCCGTAGCCAAGGCGGATAGTTGCTCCCTTGCTCTTTGCCATCGCCTTCTTGCCTTCTTCTTTTGCGGCAATCGGGAGATAGAGATAGTGTGAGAGATTAAGGGAGAGATTCACTTGCCTTGTGCTCGTGTGATCGGGGTTGCTAGCGGTTGCCACCCTTAAGCCTCCCTTTCATCCATGGCACGGTCGGGGTAGCGGTGACGGCGTGAGGGGAGGTGCTCGATCTTGGCCGTGGCGAGGGCGGCGGCGATGGAGGAGAAGCTCGGCGTCTCATCGATGAAGGGCTTCTTCGTCCCCCGCACCGATGAAGTGCGGCCGGAGTGGATTGCTCCGGATTGGGTGAGGAGGAGCCTAACCCTCCCGATGGCTTTCGTGGTGAGCTTGATGGATCTTCACCGGCGCGGGTTGGTATGCCGCCAGGGCGGTTCATTCGGGCGATCCTCCACTACTATGAAATCGAGCTTCATCATGCGCCCCGAACTTCGATCTCCCAGGCCGCCATCTTCGTCACCTTTGTGAGGGATTCACGGGGATCGAGCCGCATTGGGACCTCTGGTTGTGGTTCTTCAAGGCGGACCTTACCACCGCCTCGGTCAGGCCGGGCCAACCACGGAGGGGCGCTGGCGTTGGAGGTCGTCGCGCTCAAGTCCGCTTCGGGCGGACGAAGCCGAACCGAGCTGATGGGTACATCGTCTCCAAGCTCACCTCCTCCAACAAGGGGTGGCAAGATCGGTGGTTCTACCTCCGCAACGGCGAGAACGCACTTCCGTGTACACGGGCGTGTCCTCAAGCATCGCCCGCGAAGTGGAACTCGGGTCCCCTCGAGGAGGATCATCATCGGTTGGAGGGCCTAAAGGCGGGCGGTCCTGCGGCTCCGAGGAAGGGCGTGAATGCTTTAGCCGCCGTGGTCGCCGCTTTCCATCGGCGTCGGGTGTTGCCGTTGATGGCTCGCCCTTTGCTCATGTGCCGGATGACCCCGAGGCCGCGGTCTTGGTGCGTGCGGATGTCGGGCCTTACGCTTTCCACCGATGGCCCGGCCAAGAGGGTGAGGGATGCGTTGGGGTCCAACACCCCGACACGTATCCCCGAGATCCCCATGCGCCCGGCCAGGGTATATCTCCCCGTAAGTGCTTCTTGACCGGTGTCCTTGCATTGCCGGTGCATTGTCACCATGGCAGTTCTCACTCTTTCTTCTGCGCAGGCCGCTCGAACTACCGGGCTCCCCTCCGCCGCGTGCCGACATTGATGCCGATCGCCGGGCGGGCGAACCGTGCTCGGACGAGCCGCAGCGGGCGCCGGCGTTGAAGAAGGAGGATAAGAAGAAGAGAAACGTGGCTCGCGAGAGCGCCGGGCCGAAAGCGGCCGGCGGGGCGAGTCCCGACACCTCGACCACCGAAGAGGACGAGGATCGGAGGACCAGTTCTGCGTGAACTCGTCGGATGACGACGTGGCGGCCCGGATAGACCGAGCCATGGGGCTCCCGACTGAGTCGGGGCTTCGTTACGAGCCCGAGCATGAGCCCGAGGCGTCGGGGACTGCCGACACCCGCGGCGCCCGAGGGCTCTTCCCGCCGAGTCCTCGTGGACCATTGGCGTTGGCCATGTAGGCACCTCGGGCGTCACGGTGAAGCCCGAAGGGAGGAGTCGACGCCACCTGTCGGGTACCCCGGCGCCGCGAAGCACGGTTCGGGGACGAAATGGCGACCATCCCGATCCGGTTTCTCGTGCGCACGATGTGCGTGGGGGTGACAGCTCGCGTCAAGTGCGACGCCTAGGTCGCAGCCTTCCCGAGCTCGTCGGCGCCGAGGGCGATCCCGGGCCGTGAGTTTCCTTTCGCCTTTGCAACCTTGATTTTCTTCCGGCATATGATTGCTTTGTCCCGACACGTTCTTGACTTCAGAAATGGGGTCGCTTCGTTGGCTCTGCACCCCAAGAAGGCCTTGAAGGCTAGCGTTTCAGCCTCGGTGGGGCCCAGAGCCGGGGCCGCCCGCCAAGATATCGTCTTCGCCTTCGTCGAATCCTCCCGTGGCGCCGGCCCCCGAGCCCCAAGTGTGGCCTGACCAGCCGGCCGCCGAGGCCACCCCGAGGTGGTGCAGGCCCCGGTGGCGATGGTGGGTCGGCCACTCGGCCCATGGTGGTCGACACGGAGAGCTCGGCTGTGGCCCCATGACGTCGGCTCGGTGCCGGAGCAGATGGCGCCCATTCGAAGGGGGTCGTGACGCCGCCGCCCATCCCGAGGAGCTCGGGCCCCTTTGTCCGGGAGTTCTCGCAAGAGGAGCTCTTCATGGCGGCGGAGACGCGCAAGTCCCCTCGCGCCGACCCTCGCCGGTTCACGAGGCGTATAACCCCGACTTCCCGCTACTCCACGTGTCCGGTTCGAGGCAGCCCTAGGCGGCGTCGTCTTCGGCCATGACGAGGACGGGTGCCCGCGGGTCGGTTCCGAGGGCCCCTTGACTTCTATTGTCCGTTCCCTGAGCGGGCTGCGGAGTTGCGGTGGAGGAGATGTATCCCTCTGAGCCGACCGGGGGGCGGTCCACCTTGACCGGGTGGCACGCCCGGGGCCCGGCCGCCGCGGTGGTCGACGACCGCCCGAGGTCCCGGAGGGAGAACCCACGAGCATATCCATCGCCGGGCCGCCGAGGGCCTAGCGAGGATCGGGGAGACCATAACCGCCGCCTCGCGGAAGTCGACGCGCTGTAAGTATCTTGACGGCCATCCCCGCTGCATGTCCTTTGTGCTTGCGCGCTTTGATGAGTAGTATTGTCGCTGCGAGACTCTCCGTCGCTCGCCGGAGAAGTCCGAGCTCCTTCGCCGAACGTCCCGAACTAGAATGCCCTTGGTCAAACTCTCGTGAAGTTGATCGAGGCCTGCAGCGAGACCTCCCGCTTGCTGCCCTCGGCCGAGGAAAGGGAGTCCCAACGGCGACCCCCGGGCCGAGCTTGTCAAGGCCAGGTCCGAGGCCGCCAAAGTGGCGGTGACATGGCCTCGGATGAGCCATGATTTTGAAGAGGCTCGGATCCAGTCCCCTCCAGTCCCGGCTGGAGGCCCATGACGAAAGGGACCGGTCCCGGAGGAGGCGGCCGGCAGCGGAGATGTGCGACGCTTGAACACTCGCCAAAGACGGGCGAGTTGGTGTCCGAGGGTGAGACCCTCGGGAAGGAGAAGGAGGAGCTCCACAAGTCGCCGGCGATGAGCACGGCGTGATCTTTGCTGGGGCCGCAAAGTGCCAAAGGTACGTCTTCTTCCTTAGTGAGCTTTGCCTTCAATCGTCTTGTCTTGCTAACTCGGTTTGAGCACCAATTTCGCCGGCGGAAAGGTCCGGACCGAGGCCGTGAACACCGCGCCACGCCGGGCGCAGGGGTTGGAGCAGAGCGAAGTCGTACCAGAGCTGGAAGAGGCCTTGTCGGACTTCGTCCGCGCTTTGGGCGGAACCTGGAGGTTGGCCCTCGGCCGCAGCAGCCGCTGAGCACCGTGGGTGGCTACCTCAGGTCCGAGCTCGGACGCCTTCCGTCCGGCGTCGGACATGTATGGGCCGTTTTCTGCTCTCACTTCGATGGAGCCCAATGTGCCGGGCGGCGTTGCGAAAGGCTTCTTCCTCGGTTCCGGCGACGAGGAGGAAGTTGATCCCGCCGAGAGGATGCTGCTGATGCCGCCAAGACTCGGGCGTTATGCGACTTTCGTGGACGGCCGCCGCGACCGGTTGGCCTCCCGCCGAGGATGAAGTGTGTCCCGTACTCCCCCATAGAGTCAACCTATGAGGCGGACACGGAGATGGTGGACGCCCGGTCCGAGATGCGCCCGGCGTCCGGCGCCTCCCGGGGGAAGCGGTTGTCGAGGGTGTTGCTCACGCCGAAGCTTCCTCGTCGGCTGCCGTGGGCGCAAGTGGATGAAGCCCACCCTGCCCCCTGACCTCTCCTTGTATGAAAAAATTGGAGCTTGTGAGATGGATGTATATAAACAATGGCCGCCCGAGGTCTATGGCCTTGGCGGGTGCATTTATGTTTATGTTGCGTTTCTCGAATTTGTTCGTTTATTGTGTGGCGGGTCGCTTGCTTTCTCCGCTTGCGAGATGGTAACCGTGGGCGCCAGGGCGATCCATACGGATGCCACTAGGGGCGATCCGTTTGCCTCGGTTACCTTGCTTTGGATTTGTCGTGGCGACCTTTCGCAACTTAAGCGATTGTTTCGAGAATGCGCAAGAAAACTTTTCTTTCAAAAAAAGTTTTGAAAAAGAAAGGGGGGGGTCCCCAGGGGGTCCCCATGTAGCCCCCGAGGGAGTTTTAGTCTTGTCTTTGGGCGAGGCTAAGACTCCCTTAAGGTTTACACGAAAGCACTTTTTAAGTAAAAAGATGTAGATCTTTTATTGAGTGAAAAAAAACATTGATGTTTGACTTCTAGTGCGAATTTAAGGGTAGAAGCGATGTAGGCGTTCTATGTTCGAGCGTTGGAGTAGACTTCCCTTCTTCGTTCTTCAACTTGTAGGTTCGGGCCTTAATATTTCGGCGATGAAATAAGGCCCTTCCCAGTGGCGTGAGTTTGTGGCGCCCTTTGTTGTCTGTCTTCGGCTGAGCACGGGGTCATTGACTTGGAACTCCCAAGGCTTCCGGCCGCTTGGCGTGATACTTGCGCGAGCTTGTTGGTATCTCACGAAAGTGCGGGGCGCAACGTCTCGGGCTTCATCAACTTGGTCAATGGAGTCTTGCCTGCGCCTGGCGGTTTCCCCGCTCGGTGTAGGCTCGCGGCCTTGGGGACCCATATTCAATGTCGCGTAGGCAAGATAAGCCTCGGCCCCATAGACTAGAAAGAATGGGGTGAATCCGTGGCTCGGCTTTTCATTGTTCGAAGGCTCCATAGAACCGGCGGCAGCTCTTGGTACCATCTTTTCCGTATTGGTTCAGGCGATTGAAGATCCTCGGCAGAGCCCTTGCGGGATCATGCCGTTGGCACGCTCCATTTGACCGTTGGTCTTGGGTGAGCTACGGCCGAGGTATCCACTTTCGGATGCCATAGTCGTCGCAAAAAGTCGAGGAACTTCTTCCCCATGAAGTTGGTTCCGTTATGCAGTGATGATGGAGTTCGGGACTCCAAAGCGGAAATGATATTAAGTAAAGAATTTCACCGTTTCCCCGCAGTGTGAGGGTTCACCACGGCTCGGGCTTCGATCCATTTGGAGAACTTGTCAATGGCGACTAGGGCGTGAGTGTGTCCTCCGGGCGCCCTTTTCAGGGCCCAATCATGTCGAGTCCCCACACCGCAAATGGCCACGTAAGAGGTATGGTTTGTAGTGCTTGAGCTGGGAGGTGCGTCTGCGCGCGTAGAATTGGCATTCCTTGCAGTACGCACTTGACTTGGTTCGCGTCTGCTCGCACCGCCGAGGGCCGTAAAAAGCCTTGCCCGAAGACTTTACCGACTAGAGTCCCCGGGCGGCGTGATGACCGCATTCCCCGCGGTGGGTGTTAACGAGCAATTCTTGGCCTTGGTCAGGGTATGCATCGCATGTATACTCCCGAGGCTCCTCTCTTGTAGAGTTCCCCTTTCTCTCCAATCGGGTGTGAAGGACTTCGCCCTTCGGGCTAGCGGGCGAGCCTCGGTCTTGTCCTCGGGTAGCTCTCCTCGGGTGAGGTACTCCATCGGCGGTTTTCTCCGGTCGAGGGGCTGGTGTGACCGCCATAGCTTCGGGTGTGGCTTGCGTGCCGCCCTCGTGAGCCCCCGAGGGTACTTCGGGGGTGTACTTGACCGAGGGTTTATTGAGGTCTCGGTGAGGACGTTGGGGCGGTACCTCGGGTTGCTGCGACCTTTGCGGTTCATCCGCGGCCTCGTTGTAGCGTCTCGGCGTATGCTTGTGCTCAAGCCCATGGAACTTTTCCTCCAATTTGGCGCACTTCCCGACAATACGCCTCCATCTTGGTCGTGGCACGCCGAGGCCTTCATGACTTGGTCGATGACCAACTGCGAATCCCCCGGGTTTCCAACCGCCGGATTCGAGGTCCGCCGCGATCCGGAGGCCGTTGACCAGCGCCTCGTGTATTCTGCGGCGTTGTTGGAGGCGGGAAAATGCAGCGGATGGCATACCTCGTGAACCCCCCGAGGGGTGAGATAAAAACAAACCAGCCCCGTGCTGCCTTCATCATGGATCCATCGAAATACATGGTCCAGCACTCGGCCTGGATGGGTGCGGGGGGTAGCTGGGTATCGGTCCATTCGGCCACAAAGTCGGCCAGGACCTGGGATTTGATCGCCTTGCGGGGTAGGAATGATATAGTTTAAACCCATGAGCTCCACCGCCCACTTCGCCACTCTTCCCGTGGCCTCTCGGTTTTGGAGGATCTCCCAGGGGGAACGAGGATACCACGCGGCAACCGGGTGCGCGAGGAAGTAGTGGCGAAGTTTCCTTCGTCGATCACGATGGCGTACAATAGCTTCTGCATCTGCGAATACCTCGTCTTGGTGTCGGAAAGCACTTCACTGATGAAGTAAACAGGGCGTTGTACTGGCAACGTGTGCCCCTCTTCCCGACGCTCCACTACGACCACCGCGCTGACCACCTTGGGTAGTGGCAGTGGCGTATAAGAGCGAGGGTTTCTCACGGGTTTGGCGGTACTAGGACCGGTGGGTTTGTTAGGAGCTTCTTGAGGTTGCCGAGGGCTTCTTCGGCCTCGGGGTCCGAGCAAAGCGTTCGGACTTGCGCGAAGCCTATAGAGGGCAAGCCCTTCTCCCGAGGCGTGAGATGAACACCTTAATGAAGCCCGGGCAGCCCATGACCTTCGTACTCCCTTGAGATCTTGGATCGGACCCATCTTGGTGATTCGTCAACCTTGGTCGGGTTTGCTTCGATGCCTCGTTGAGAGACGATAAAACCCGCAAAGATCCCTCGGGGGACCCCGAATACGCATTTTTCGGGGTTGAGCTTGACTCCCCTTCTTGTTTAGGCACTCGAAGGTTTCCCGAGGTCGCCCACGAGGTCCGACGTTTTCTTGGATTTGACCACTATGTCGTCGACGTAGGCCTCCACGATCCTTCCAATGAGTTCCCCGAAGATGATTTGCATGCACCGCTGGTATGTTGCCCCAGCGTTCCTCAGCCCGAAGGGCATGGTGAGGTAGCAATACATCCCGAAGGGTGTTATGAACGCAGTCGCGAGCTGGTCGGACTCTTTCATTTTGATCCGGTGATAACCGAATACGCAGCGTCAAGAAAGGACAACGTTTCACATCCCGCAGTGGAGTCGACAATTTGGTCGATTCGAGGCAAAGGAAAGGGAACTTTCGGACATGCTTTGTTGAGACTAGTGTAGTCCACACACATCCGCCATTTCCCATTCTTTTTCTCTACTAATACAGGATTAGCTAACCACTTTCGGGGTGGAATACTTCTTTTATGAATCCGGCCTCCGGTAGCTTGTGGATCTCCTCGCGATGATCTTCGGCTTGGCGTCATCAAAACGGCGCAAGCGTTGCATGACCCGGCTTTGAGCCCGGCGGATGTCTAGGGAGTGCTCGGCGACATCCCTCGGTATGCCCGGCATGTCCGAGGGTCCCCACGCAAACGTCTTGGCATTGGCGGAGGAAGTCGGCGAAACACGGCTTCCTATTTGGATCGAGGTCGAGCTGATGGTCGGCGGCTTCTCCTTCGGGTTCTTGGGATCGAGTGGGATCTTCTTGGTGCCCGAGGAGGGCTCGAAGCTCCCAGCGCGCTTGGCCTCATGCTCATCGTGATTTCGTCAAAGCTTCTCTTCGATCGGCGATGAGTGCCTCGGCAATGGCGAGTGCCTCGGCATATACCCACGCTTTCCACGCCGCACTCGTATGCATGATGGTGCGAGGGGCGATCGTGATGACACCCTTCGCCCCGGCATCTTGAGCTTGAGGTACGTGTAGTTCGGGACAGCCATGAACTTGGCGTAGCGGGGCGCCCGAGGAGTGCGTGGTAAGTACCGCGGACCCCAAGGATCTCAAATGTGAGAGTCTCTTGCCTGAAGTTCGAGGGGTCACGAAGCAAACCGGTAAGTCGATCGCCCGAGGGGCTTTAGCTGCTTGCCGGGGACGACGCCATTGAATGCCGGCCCTCGTGGCGGATTTGGACTTGTCTACCCCGAGGAGGTCGAGGGTTTCTTCGTAGATGAGGTTGAGGCTGCTCCCTCCGTCCATTAGGACTTTTGGTGAGCCAAGTGTTGGCGATGATGGGATCCACCACCGGTGGATAAGCCCCGGGTTCGGGATGTCTTTGGGGTGATCCGGTGGTCGAAGGTGATGGCCTGGTTTGACCACTTGCGCAGCTTCGGGGTTGCCGGCTCCGTGGCATAGACCTCCCGACGCTCCTTCTTGCCTGCCGCACGGACATGTTGCTGGTGCTGCCGCCGAAGATCATGAAGCAGTTATTCACCTTCGGGAACTCCTCATTGCCCTTGGCGCCACCCTCGGGAGCCTCTTCCTCTTCACCCTCGGGGATGGCCTTGAGCTTGGCGAAATGTTGGCGTACCCTCTTGCACTCCCCGAGGGTATGCTTGACCGGGTAGCTATGGTTCTGGCATGGCTTCTTGAGCATGTCATCGAAGGTTTCTTGTGACGGGGTCGGGGCCCCTTGCGATCGACCGCGGCCACCATGTCTTCATCGTCCGCTGGGCGGCGTGGCCCTGCCCTTGCGGCTCTTATCTTTCTTCTCTTTTCTTCTTGCTCTCGAGGTTGCGATCCCTCGGGCTCCTCTTCCTTTGCGCTTTCCCTTGCGAGCCACGATTGAAACGCCCCGACAACCCTCCTCACCGTTGGCGAACTTGGTGGCGATGTCCATCGGCTCGTTTGCCTCGGTGGGAGTCCGGCGCCCCAGCTTCTTCATGAGGTCTCGGCAAGTGGTGCCGGCCAAGAAGGCCCCGATGACGTCGAATCCGTCACATTAGGGAGCTTCGGTCATTTGCTTGGAGAAGCACCGGATGTAGTCGCGCGGGGATTCATCGGATTTTTGTCGACAGTTTTGGAGATCCCACGAGTTACCGGGGCGTAGGTATGTGCCCGGAAGTTACCGCGGAAGGTTCTCACCAAGTCCGCCCGGTTTGATATGAGGTTGGGTGGAAGGTGTTCCGGCCAAGCTCTGGCGGGGCTTCGGAGAGGTGCAGGGGCAAATTTCGATTATCACTTTGTTATCGTGTGCCCTGCGAACCGGCATGCCGGCCGATAGTCATCCAGCCATACCTCGGGACGAGTCTCTCCCGTGTACTTCTCGAGATGGCTCGGGGCAAACGCAACGCAGGAGTGGTGCCCTCCGATGTCCCCTAGTGAAGGCCTGAGGCCCGGGCGGATCGGGGGAGTACCCTCCCTCTCGACCCGCTGTGGCGCCTCGTCCCGCTTGCGTCCCCGAGGCGAGCTACCTTGTGGCGAGCCCGCTGCCAGCCGATCTCGTCCCCCGAGGTCGTGGGCGCCTCGGCTGGGGCCGCGGTCGTGGGTCTTCTATGCTCCGGGATCGGGCGGTTGCATCGGTTTGTCGTCCGGGCGCTCCCGCGCGGGCCTTGCCGGGCTCGGCTCGATCCGGGTGGGCGGAGCCCCGCCGACTTCGCCCGGATTCCTCTCGCCGCCCGTGGCGTCACGGCCCATCCCGGAAGCGAACTCTCGCCCGTTACCAGCGCCTTGTCAAGGAGTTGACGGAGGCCTTCAGCATGCTTTACCCTCGGTAGTGGAGGGCTCGGGCATTTCCCGCACCGGCATGGCGGCCGCCGCCACGTTGAGGCCGGCTCTCGTTGAACGGGGCCGCTATCTGCGGATTGAGGCACTCCGGCCGTCCGCGCGTCGCCGCCATTGTGAGCTTGAGGTGCCCTCGGGGCTGCCGCTCGCGCCGAGCCTGCTCCCCGCCGGATGTTTTGCTCCAGTCGCCGGAGTCGGGCGGTTCCGCCCGATCGTTCCTACAAATCGTGGCCTGGGCGTTTGGGCCGGCCGGAGTGCGCGCGCCGCTACGGATGGACCGGGGCGAAACGCCCGGCCGGAGCTCGTCGTGGCGGCACGTCCGTCCCGCCGGAGACGTCGAAAGCCCGCCATCCCGTGGCGGGACCTCGACATTGAAGCATTCCCGCGTGGGGTCATAGTACTCGTCTTCATCGTCGGTTTGCACGGTGCGCCCGAACGCCCGGAGGTTTCGATTCTCGGGACGGTAGAGCGAGTCCTCGCTCCGGGACCAGCCCCGATTGAACCGAAGGTGGCATGGCGACGGGTCGTCCTGCATCCTATGGAGGATGCGCTCCTCCGAGCGAATGTCCATGGGATAACGCTCCCGTGGAACGGCGGGTGGTCGGCTCGCGCTCTCTGGCGAAGGCTTCGACCGAGGTTTCACGCCGGCGAAGATTCACCGGGACTCCCTCGTGATGTCCGGGAGCGGAGGCGTTTTTCCGGCGATTAGGGTTTGGGGTATCCTACCACGAGTGGGTGTCGGGTAAGGTATTTCCCGCCTAGGGTTCCTGAGGAGCCCTTCGCAGTCGGCTAGGGGATACGTCGGCGGACTCGAAATCCGTTGCTTGACGCGCCCCTTGCGCGCTGATAGGTCCGCCTTGCCCATCTTGCGTGGCGGCCGTGATGATGGGCTTGCCGCGGTGGCGATCTTTGCCCTCCCTTCTACCGGTGCGTCGGGCGTAAGGATCATCTCGTAGTTGTGGCCGAGCGCCACAAATGCCGCCGCGTTTGAAGAACAAAGTGGTGTTCCGCGGGGGAGCTCGTGCTCGGCGGGGGTGGAAACGAAGGCGGAAACGCCATGAGGGCTGATGGAGATGCAGATTGCACACGGCGCCCCTACCCGCGCACAAATCGCCGGCGTTTCGAGCGGTGGGTGCCTCGGTGCCGGCAATAAAGAATTTATAAGCCGTGTGCCCCTCCCTCGATGGCGTAGCGCAAGATGGACACGGGACGCAGCGGTTTATCCCGTTTAGGCCAACGGGGCCCTACGTCCAGCGGGGTGTGTCCTGCTCGTGTTACCTCGCGCAAAGGTGAGCTTGCGGTAGGGGGTTACTGGTGGCCGCGGGGAAGAGACGCTGGTCTCAAGCCCCACGATCGTGGTTATGGTGGTGGTGGTGTGCGGTTTCCTCGTGTGAACTGGAGTTGAGCGGGCTCGACCGAATCGAATCGAATCCTCCCTCTCCCCTCTCTAATGAGGCATTACTCCCCCTTTTATAGGAGAAGGAGAGAGATAATGTTTACACGTGGACACCTAGGTGGCTAATTCCCGAGGCTACACTGTGCGTACAAGCGCTCGCGAGGGGTGGGGCGGCTTGGATGTTGCTTGACGAAGACACGCGTCCCGATCCGATGGTGGACGGCCGCCCGGGCGCGCCCCGAGGGTCCGTGAGGCGCGCCCTCATACCGCATGGCGAGGGCCGGTCCCGGGAGGTTGCCGGGCTATGCGTGTCAAGCCCGAGTGTCGGCCCAACGTGGCGTTTTGACGGTGTTCTCGGGAAATGAACAAGTGTCATTCGGTTTCCCGTGCCGGGTGGTGTAACACGCCACCGTTCGGGCTTTACGTCCCATCGATCGGATTGGGGAGACGATTCGCCGGTTCGATTTGGCCAGGCGTGTCGATGGCACCGGGCCTCTCGCCGCGTGCGACCGCATTGAATCGGGCGGCTTTCCTTCCTCCGACGGAACCCCCCCACGCCCGAGGGCCTGGCGACCCTAGACGGGCTGGTTGGGCTGCCTCACCCGAGGATGGAGAGCTGGTCTCCCCTCGGGCAAGGCGGAGTTTTTGCGCCCGGGGTGGTGAGCTAGGCCACCCTCGGACGAAGCGGAGATTTCTCCGGGGCGGTGAGCTAGGCCAGCCTCGGACCGAAAACGGAGATGCGTGGTCGAGTCCGAGCCATGGTTTGGGCTGGCTGTCGGCGTGGAACGTCATGGTTCGTTGTTTGGCGGAGGTCCTTGACCTTGTCCTTCGTGAGCGTGATGAGCTCTTTACGTCGTGGTGACTCCGTTTGGGCGCTTTGTGGGCCGTCCGTGGGCGATTTCGTCGTTATGTGGCGTCGTGGCCAATGGCTCGGTCCATCGTCCGTCGGGCCGTCCCTCCGTCTCCGCGCGGGATGATAGCGGGCTAGGTTTTACCGGGCCTTGGCGGGCCGACCATTCTCACAGTTTGGAGAATGTCTCGGGGCCCAATATTTAGATCCCCGACACCCGAGTTTGATCGAAGACTTTGCGAAACGGCTTGGTGAGCTTTCGGGGCCCGGATACATACATGTGCCAAAGCCACCACCAAAGAAAGGAGCTAAAAATCAGGAATCTAGAGGAGAGAACGAGACACCGGAGAAACCAAAGGAATCCGAAGCTAAGAGGCATGGAAGCGGCGTTCGGTGCACACAGGAATCCTCCAAAGATACAACACTTACTCAATAGCTCCAATGGCGGTGGGTTCTGAGAGAAATCCCTTTGGCCCTCGTTATCTGAGAGTTCATGACTACTCCACTATTCATGCTATGCCGAATCTTTGGATATAGGCCATTTAGATAGTCGAGGACAATCTCATGGACCACAAGATTCAAATGTGGATATACTCCTAGCGAGGATGGCCGATATGATGCAACACCAATTTGGGATTAAGCCCAAGAATCGGCCCTATGTGTATCAGTCACCCTATCCGCATCGGTACAACAGAGTGGCGCTTCCTTCAAGATTGAAGCCTCCAACCGACTTGACCAAGTTCTCTGGACAGGACGACACCTCTACTACCGAACACGTCAGTCGGTATCTCATTCAATTGGGAGAGCTTGCCAATGATGAAGCATGGAGAATTCGCTTCTTCCCATCATCCCTTACGGGGCCGGCTTTCACATGGTTTGCTACATTGCCGGCCAATTCTATTGGAACATGGTCTGAGCTGGAGGACAAATTCCATTCATACTTCTACAGCGGTTCCAATGAGAAAGAGCTCGTCGACCTGATGGGATTGATGTAGAAATATAATGAGACACCACAAGAGTTCTTGCGCGAGGTTCGAGAGAAACAAAGAATTCCTCGCTATTCTTTGAACTTGCGGACCATCGATTCTTGTAGCCAGAAGGCGTGCGTGGCATGCATCCGACCATCGAGGAAAAGCTAGCCGGCATGGAGTTTGATGACCTAGGACAACTCTCAAGGCGCCATGTCGCTCATGGCGATCGGTTCGAGCATCAAGAAGGACACCCGTTTTTGAAAGGGGGGGCAACGTGTCTTATCGGGCATACCACCACTTCACGGAAGAGGGAGAAGATGAAGATGATGGCCGGGAGGACATAGCAGCCGAATTTGCTTGGGGCAAGGAGCCCGTCCAGGGTTAACCGGCTAGATGAAGACACTCAAGGGGCATATGACTTCGACGTCTCCAAGTCGGACAAACTCTTTGAGTTCTTGGTCAATGCAAGGAAGGACGTATCAAGCTACCGTGAGAATCATTCTATGAGACGTCCGTGTTGGGTCAAGATCGGCAAATATTGTGGCTTCCATGATATGATCACTCACCACATCAACGACTGCCGAATCTTCAAGCAGCAGATTGAGAGGGCTATACAGCAGGGTCTCCTCAAGTTCAACAACAACATGAAGGTGGATAAGGAGCCCTTCCCAGCAGGCATGATTGCTTTCGATACGTGCATGGTTTCTGCCAGTGATCCTAAGGGCAAAGGCCCAATGAAAGTGCTGACTTCTGAAAGGGCAAAGCAAAGTGGTTCAGTTGACCCTAGTCGGCAAGTGTCTGATGTAGAGCTCCAGCAGCGTCGTGTTCGGTTTCCAAATAGCCGAACAGAGAAGGGAGAGACCTCCAAATCAAGAGTGACATCTCGTATACTGCTGAACAAATGGCAAAGACAAAGAAGAAAAGCAATATCGTAGATATCAGCAGCCTTGCAAGGGAGCGATAGAGAGATACGAAGAGGAGATGTACCACCGAGAAACGAGGGAGGAGTACATGAAAGAACGAGAGGAGTCTCATTGGGACTGTCCTTTCTTTAGGCATTCTTTGGAATGAATGCTTGAAGTCGCCGCTAGGAATAATTGCCCCCGAATGCGTGAGCAATACCACGGGTGCAGACAGGGCACGAGTCAACCGCCGTCCCATCTAGGAAAGACTGGGGGCATGCTTCCCAGAGGATGATCGGCGCTTAAAAAATGAAGACAACAAACCTCATGTCAGTAAGAGAATTGCAGATCAAGCATGGGCTGATGTTGAGGATTCTGATGATGATCTGGACTCTCCTCAAGAGTATGTGTGGCAAAAGGGACAATGGTGCCCTCCTGGTCTAAGGAAGAGCCAGAAGAGAAGAGTCCATCGCCTCAGAAATAGGGAGCTTAAGGAAGCAACAGCCGAACGCAAACAAATATGGCGCCCAAAGAAGAAAACTCAGGAAGCCAGTCATTCGGCAGAAGAGTATTCTGCAAGTGGACATTCGGCAGATGTTAGCATGGTATTCTACATCCCGTTAGAGTTGACAGCACGTGCGGAGCAAGCCCCTGAAGATTCAGAGAAGGAAGATGCCTGTTCAAATGATGGTGCTTTTTCTGATGTTGACAGTAGAGAGATGATGAATCTTTTGGCGCAATTGACCATATCAAGGCAGGCAGTGTTTGATAAGTCGAGGGAACATAATCATCTAAAGCCTCTCTATTTGAAAGGGTATCTCAATGGGAAGCCTTTGACTCATATGTTTGTCGATGGAGGAGCTGCTATTAATCTCATGCCATATATAACATTCAAAGAGCTAGAGATGATTGATGAGGATCTACTAGAGACAGACATTGAGCTCAGAGATTTCGCTTGCAAATTCTCAGATACATGTGGAGCCGTTTGTGTTGATTTGACGATCGGTTCAAAAACTATGGTCACTACCTTCTTCGTAATTGATAGTGTGGGACCCTACAGTTTACTCCTTGGGAGAGATTGGATCCATGCTAATTGTTGTGTCCCATCTACTATGCATCAGATTCTCATCCAGTGGGACGGCGATGAAGTTGAGGTAGTTCAAGCAGATGATTCTGAGGATATTGCAACTGCTGAAGCATTGTGTCAACGATATGATGGTGTCGAATGTTTCTCAGGGAAAGAGTTAAATGAAGGTCCCGTTAGTACTCATCACCAGGATCAACAGCCGATCCAAGCAGTCGGCATTCATGATGGTTTTTAATGGGAAACCCGATTGATGGTAACAAAGGGAAACTTGGGCATGGTTTTAAGTCGGCTGATAAATTAGAAGAAATAGATATTGCTAATGGTGACAAAATGAGGCCGACTTATATCAGTGCTCAACTAGACCCAGATTTCAGAAAGGAACTAATAGATCTCCTCAAAGAATTCAAGGATTGTTTTGCTTGGGATTATTCGGAGATGCCCGGACTAGATCGCTCGATTGTTGAACATCGACTGCCAATCAAGGAAGGATTTCAGCCCTACAAACAACCTCCTCGAAAGATTTATGAAGAGAAGGTATTGGCCGACGTGAAGAAAGAAATTGAGAGATTACTAGAAGCAGATTTCATTCGGCCATGCAGGTATGTAGAATGGATTTCCAGTATAGTTCCTGTTTACAAGAAAAACGGAAAGATGAGGGTTTGTATAGATTTCAGAGATCTTAATAAAGCCACTCCTATGGATGGATATCCCATGCCGATTCTTGATCTGTTAGTGGATGCCGGCTGGTATGAGATTATTAGCTTCATGGATGGGAATCTTTGGATACAATCAAATCTTTATGGCCGTTGAAGATATATCGAAGACCGCTTTCGGTGTCCTGGACATATTGGTTTGTTCGAATGGATTGTTATGACATTCGGTTTAAAGAATGCTTTGGTGCAACTTATCGAGAGCCATGAATTATATCTTTCATGAGTTGATTGGCAAAATAGTTGAAGTCTACATTAATGATGTAGTCGTCAAGTCAAAGAGCTACAAGAAGCATCCGGCCGACTTGAGGAGGACGTTGGAATGCACTAGGAAACATGGACTAAAGATGAATCCAAATAAGTGTGCCTTTGGGGTCACGGTAGGTGAATTCCTAGGATTCTTGGTTCACAAAGGGGGAATCAAAGTAGGGAAGAAAAGCATGGAAGCCATAGAAAATATTGCTCCTCCCTCTTGATCTTACGAAATTATAGTCATTGCTTGGTAAAATCAATTTTGTGAGAAGGTTCATCTCTAATTTATCGAAAAGAGTCTTGCCGTTTTCTCCTCTGTTGAAACTCAAGAAGGCTCAAAAGTTTCTATGGAGTGACGTACACCAAAAGCATTGGACGAAATAAAAGGATATATGAAAACACCGCTTGTTTTGGTTCCTCCAAAACTGGATAAACCTTTCAAGTTGTGCGTAGCGGCCGATGATTTAACTATAGGGTCGGCCCTTATGCAAGAAGAAGATGGAAAAGAGCGAGTGGTAGCTTATCTTAGCCGAAAGCTTTTAGACCCAGAGACACGGTATTCGGCTATAGAAAAGTTGTGTCTATGTGTTTACTTCTCGTGCACTAAGTTTCGGCACTATTTCTTGAATGCCGAATGCGTAATAGTTTCCAAATTTCATGTGATTAAACACATGTTGTCAATGCCAATTTTAAAAGGAAGGATCGGTAAATGGGTGTTGGCATTATCTCGAGTTTGATTTAAGGTATGAATCGGCAAAGGTCATTTAAAGGTCAAATTATTGCTGATTTTGTTACTCAACATCGTAACCCTTCGCCGACATGATTGGTATTACACCTTGGGCTTTATTCTTTGATGGATCATCTTGTGAAAAAGGAGGAGGTGCAGGTGTTACTGCTGATCTCACCCAAGGGGGCATCTTTTGAGTTTGCTATTCCTATTGATGCCGCCGTCACTAACAATCGAGGCAGAGTACGAAGCATTACTCGAGGGCTCTACCTTCTCATTGAAATGGAAGCCGTTGCGGTTGAAATCTTTGGAGATTCCGAACTAGTGATCAAGCAACTGACCGGCGAGTATGAGTGTAAAAATGACATTACGAAGAATTATTATGAAGAGTGTCAAAGAATGCCGAGAATCTTCAAGATCGTGATCTTTCATCACATCCCAAGGGAGCATAACGGAGAAGCTAACGGGTTAGCTCAAAGTGCTTCTGGGTACAAGAACAATCAAGAAGTTCTCGTTGCGATTTATGTGCGCTTTGTGGGGGTCAAGGTACCAGTCAAACTGATAATGATTGGAGAACTGAAATTACGAATACCTCAAAATCCTTCGAAGAAAGTTTCTCGAAAACTCAGGTACAATGCTATTAAGTTTGTGCTTCTTGATGATCAGTTATATTACAAATCTCTGGATGGGGTACCGCTTAAATGTCCGAGTCAAGAAGAAGCTAAGAAAGTAATGTATGAAGTACATGAAGGATTATGTGGTGCACACCAATCGGCTTACCGAATGAAGTGGGTAATCAGGAGAACAGTGTACTTTTGGCCAACTATGCTTGAAGATTGTTTTGAGTATTACAAAGGATGTCAAGATTGTCAAAGGTTTGGTAATAATCGAGAGAGCTCCCGCATCAACATTAAACCCCATTGTTAAGCCTTGGCCATTCAGAGGATGGGGTATAGATTTGATTGGCCGTGATCCACCCTCCATCGAGCAAAGGCCATAAGTTTGTACTTTTGGCCACCGATTATTTTACTAAGTGGGTTGAAGCTATCCCATTGAAAAAAGTCACATCGAGAGAATATGATTGAGTTTGTCAAAGAGCATATCATTTACAGGTTTGGAATTCCTGAAACTATAACGACTGATCAAGCGAGTCAGTTTATATCTGCTGAATTTTGTGACTTTGCTGAGGACATCGGAATCAAGTTGTACAATTCATCCCCTTATTATGCACAAGCCAATGGTCAGGCTGAGGCTTCTAATAAAATTATGATTAAGATCATTCAGTAGAAGATCGAAGAGAAGCCTAGAAGATGGCATTTGGTTCTTAATGAAGCATTATGGGCTTATCGGATGGCATGTCATGGATCTACTAAGATATCTCCTTATGAATTAGTATATGGACACCATGCAAGATTGCCATGGGAGATGCAATCGGGATCCGTGACGGGTTGCATTACGAAAAGATTTGGTGAAAGAAGAATATAAGAATCTTATGATAGATGGGTTGGAAGATCTGCATCAAATCCGTCTAAGAGCACCTTTGGAAAACATCGAGAAAAATAAGATATGTGTCGCCAAATATTACAATAAGAAAGTCAGAGTTAAAGAGTTTGCCAAAGGGGACCTCGTTTGGAAAGCATTGTTGCCGCTTCGGAACTAAAGACAAAGCATTCGGCAAATGGTCACCCAATTGGGAAGGACCTTTTAGAGTATTGAGGTGTGTACACGGGAATGCATATATTTTGATATCTTTACAAGGGCAAGAATTCAAGTCAGCAATTAACGGGAGATTCTTGAAGAAATATTATCCAAGCGTTGAGGTTGGAGCTTGAAAGAATTAAAATCCCGATGTAGCCGATGTACGAAAGCATCGCCTATAGCGAAAAAAATACTCCACGGATGGGGAATAGCCGGCATATAAGTGATATGTTGCCTTCAGGACAAAAATCACACAAAATTTACTAAATACGTTGTTCATACAAAGTCGTACTACTGATCAAATTCGTACTAAGGCATTTAATTAGGAAAATAGTTATCGAGAGGAATTCGGCGATGAAATTATACAAGCGAGGACAACAAGAAAAGCCAACATGATTTTATTAAAAGGGCATAGCCACCGCACGGAAGGTACACAGTATTTTTTACATTCTTCTAGTCAAAGAGGCTATTAAGAACAGCCTTCAGGCGGCCAAACGCAGCCTTCATCCTCTTCCGCATACGGTCGGGCCTGGCGCGTCTTTTGCTTCGATCACTTGCCTGGTCGCTTCAATCAAACGATTAAACCTCCTCGCCACACCTACAAAGGAGGATTGCTTCAGAAGAATGAATCATGAAAGGAGAATCCATCGAGGGTAGCAACGAAGCTTACTATTGCTTGTTCTGCATGAAGCGCTCCCGAGCTTCATCAAGCTTGTCATATTCCTCTTTCACATCTTCTATGTCTTCAATGGTTTGCTCATGTGCTTCCCGTTCCACCCCTCGAGCGCTGTGCTCTTGCAAGTCGACGGCGGAGTGTCGCAATCTCAGCATCACGAGGACTTGAGAAATCATTGAGAAAGAAGGTCGATTTGGCATGAAGAAAGTGTCAAAAGCATACAGGAAAGGGAACTTACTCCATTGCTCGAGGTTAGGGTTGGCTGAATGCTTCAGATCTCAAAGGAAAAAGAAGGAAAATGCGGAGTATGAAAGAGGTCCGGATGATTCTTTGAGGGATTTCCTTGTATTTATATACGAAAAGAAGGCCAAGAGGGAAATTGAAACGGCCGTGAGAAAACAAAAAAAGATTTATTCGGTGCTTATCTTGAGAAGTGGAAGCGACCAGCTTGCCGATTCACAATTGGTGGAAATTCCGGCGACCCGAGTCCCAAGAGGCAACTAAAGGGTTGAAACAGTGTTGCGGAAACTTCCGGAGAATGGGCCTTGGTGATTTTAGCCTAGTGAAAACTTGGCCCGGTTTTAGCAAATCGTGGTCAATTCGAAGCAAAAAGGATATCTTTTACTCCGAAATTGAGGGGCATATGTTAACACCAAAATTTGGTAAAGTCCGGATGACGATAGGCCGGCACACGATGGTTCGGTAAGGAGTCATTCGGCTAGCAGGAAGACAAATGGCGGTGCTTTGTGGCATTCGGGAAACCAAGTTATTCAGCTAGAAGCCTGAGTCCGAGAAGGAGCCGAGCATGAGATGGTTCGGCAAGCATGGAGCATTAAGGAAGGTATTCGAACGAGGGCCCACATCACGCATACAATTTCACGACTCGAAAAGACTTGGAGGACAATGTATCTTAGCTAGATATTTTCGTTTTGTTTATTCGTAATTAGTTAGGACTCGTCAAGCCCGGGGTATAAATATGAGACCAAATCAAAACAATCTACCAAATCAAACAACAAACCCGGCTCCGTGCCTTGGCTCCGCCACCCTTCGAGTCCATCGTGTCGTCGATCTATCATGCGAGAGGATTCATCGACCCGTCGACCTCCGTAAAATACCGGCAACCTTGCACCATGTCTAGTATCGTCGAGGCGGATTTAGATTATTGCAAGTAGTCTTGTTCACGCTTAGTATTGTCAAAGGCGGATTTAAGCTATCGGGGGCAAGAGGGTTCTTTTGTCGATCATGAGCCATCCTCCGGTGGGCTAAGGTCCGCTAAGAGCTAGTTATTGGCTTCATTAGATCCGCAAATCTAATGGATTCATTAAGTTACCAAGTGGTGCATGTTTCTTATCTGTTTATTTATTTATTATGATTGTACACACTTTTTGCCCAATTTAGATTGATGAGGCTCGGCTTTATCTTTTGTTAGATCTAGACGTCATCAATGCTGTCACTATTTATTTTGTCATGACAATAGATCTATCTATTCTTTCATAGCTGAGCCTAGATCAATCTAGGTTTTCACGTGTTGTGGGTTCGTATACGTTTAGATCTTGAAAGGACTATATCATTCGGTGGATATAGATCTTTGGGTTACTTCTAGAGCTAGTCATCCGGTGGACTAGAGATCGATTTAATCGATAGGTTTTTACGTATGAGTTCCTTCTTCATGGACCCGATTCGCAAGCTTGCCGAACACGGTTATGCTTTCACGTGTAATGAGTATCTGTAATGATATTTATGATTTACCTTTTTTATTTATCATATTGTCAATTAATTCGATCTATGCAATAGAGCTTTACGATAGCACATCACGATGATCGACTTTATTTGTTCAAACATGTCTTTTATGGTCATTCGGAATCGTTACTACATTACATTTATACATGCTTACCGAATGCATTCATTATTTGTCGACAGATAGCTCTCATAACTATATGTCTTTACATCTGGCCTTAGAGCCATACATGCGGAATTGTCTTGGTCTCACCGGGCATGTTCCGCATCTCACGTTTACTTCCTTGTCAATTAACGAGTCAAATTGATCGGCACGCCTCAAGACACTCGGGCGGTCGAGTAAAGCCGGCTATTCTGGCTTGTCGGTGTGTCTTGGCGCAGAGTCGAGTTTTTTTGTGCCTACACGCCGGACCAAGTTTTGCATTGTACTCTTGGAGCAACACCTCATACTTCCCCACCATCCAGGGGGAGCCCACCAGAACCCTCTCCATGTCATGTTCACTGCCGAACTCCGCCACAAAGAGGTTGTCGCCCTTGTCACCGATAGCCCTGATCTTGAGTCCTATTGGGTTCCCCCACACAGGTTTCATGGCCAATCGCACCATCCCAACGAACATAGGGACCCGTGACAGAACTTTCCCAAACAAAGCCCACTCCACCGGAGGCGCTTCATCCAACTCTTCATCATCACTGAAGTCCAGGACCTCATCTTCCTCCTCCGTCAGTTTCAACTTCTAGAGAAGGTCCGAGACGTTAGGGTTTGGGGTCGATCCCCCTCCCCCAGTTCCGCCACTGCCATCCGACGCCCTGAGCAGGAGCTAGGTGGCACAAGGGATGGCCTGTTTAGAGATCGGAACAGCCAACACAAATCAATCCCGCTTCACTAAGCGGCACCACCGCTCCTATAGAAGAGATTAGCTCACAGTTCAAAATTTGTCCAATGGAAAGTGGATCTGGTAACTTTGCTTGGTTCCTAGACAGGTAGAGATTATAGATCGAGAGCTAAAACAAGTAGATCGAGTGTATACAAAGAGATCGGCCTCAAACCCTAAATCCTCTCAACACCAACAATATGGATGCAAAGTAAAGTAAATCAAGCACACGGTGACACGGTGATTTATCCCGTGGTTCAGCTTACCACCAAGGCTTGCCTAAGTCCACGTTGTTGAGGTTCCATAAAGGAATGAGCTCACCACAAAGGTTTGCCTCTTTGACTCGTTCACAAGTCTAGAAACCGAATCCTAGAGATGTGGGGTAATGTATTAGATGCAAGAGAGTGTTACAAACCTCCCTAGGCTGCCACACAAGTTGGCAAGCTCAAGGGCGACGCACTAGCCGGCTAGGAGCAAGCTCCAAGAGAAAAGACCACAACCGCCGGCCAAAGTGCGAACCAAGTGCCTCTAGAACGATGAAGATCAGTGGAGCTCTCTTCCAATCGAAGTTTGCAGCCCTCACACTCAAGAATCGATGGATTTGCTTGAGGGAGTGAGGAGCTTCAATGGAGGAGAGAGAGCTGAGCACTTGGAGAGTTCCTGTCGTGAATGAGCAGAGAGGAAGAAGGTGACCATTGGGGGTAGAAAAGGAAAGTATAAATACTCCCCTCCCCAACGGTCAGATCATGAGCGGCACCGCCGCTCAGGCTTAGTCAGTTGAAGTGTAGAAAGAATTTGATTACTGACTAAGTCTGGAGCTGGAGGTTATGTGGTGTGAAAATGAGCATTTGGTTGCACGCTTTGACACAGTGGTTCTAATCCCTCTTAATAGTACGGCGTGTCCTATACTCAAATTCAAACTGCAAAAATGAATATAAACCTCCTTTCTTGAAGTACCATCTGTAAATCGAATTGGGGTACTCCTCCTTTAGGTTTGCAATGTCCTCTTGGCTTGTTGCCTGCTTGTCAACTCGATAAATCTCATTAGTCCTCTATTTAGATTGTCATCAACACCAAAACCCACAATAGAGGTTGATTGCACTTACAATCTCCCCCTTTTTGGTGATTGGTGACAACCTAATTAGAGCTTACAAAAGATAGTCAAATAATAGAGATTTTTTTGACCCATGGGAGTAGGTACCTCCCCCTAAATATGTGAATGAGCCTTGAATGCTCAAAATGATGTCTTATAACATGAATCACATATTTAGGTGGTGAGACCTCCCCCTAAATGTGTGAGTGAGATTTGAATTCTCAGTTTTGACATAGAAGGTCAAGTTTCACACATTTAGGTGATGTAGGGACCTCCCCCTACATCCATGCCTGCTGTGGGGTGTCAAGTGCTATCATATGTGTCAGAAGAATATACGTGATGCAATATGACAATTTAAGCACATAGAGCAACATGTTTGTTTTGACCTGAGCGGCACCGCCGCTCCTGTCAAAACAGATCTGCTGCCAACAAGTAATCCACAGCATGAAACATATATAGATATGAATAAACAACATGAGTATGACAAGCTAAATATCACAAACCAAACACATGTCCATAAACCATACGAAGAGAGTCAAATAAGTCGCATTATTACAAGTTCACAAATAGTTTTGAGACCTACTCTCAAGGACATGCTAAAGATGCTAAAGAACAGGTAAACAGCAGTCGAAGGCGCGAAAAAGTTTTGACCCCTCTAATTTTCTCCCCCTTTGGCACAAAGCACCAAAAAGGAGAAAAGAAAAGAGAGATCAAGTCACTCTGAAGAGCTGCCCTCCTCCTCGTCCTCCTCCTCGTCGTCCTGCTCCTCCTCCTCCTCTGAAGAGTAGACCACAGCCCTACCTACGGTGTGAGTAGTGGAGGTGAAGCATGTAGAGCGTCGAGGTGGATCCTCTGGGTCCTGTGGCTCCGCACAAAGTCACCAAGTGTCTCATCCCAGTCAAGCTCAGGTCCAGAAGTGGTGTCCTCTGACTCTGCTAACTCAGACAAGCTGGAAAGGTCAAAGCGTGGTGGAGAAGGGACAGGTGAAAGTGGTGTGACTCCTGCACGCTCTCGTCCTCCCCTCCGCCTCACGCTCAACCCCGTGGAGCGCACGCCGAGTAGGTGCAAGTCTCAAACATGGCCTTCATCCATGTGGTCATCTTCTTCTTGAAGCTGCTGCCACTCTTCCTAGCTCTAGCATGAGGCTCTCTGGAACCTCTGTAGGAGAGAGTGGAGTGTCCTCTCTAGCTGGAGCCTCTGAAGCTGCTGCTGCTGGCATGTTCCGCTCGAGGTTGTATGCCTTGTGATCATCTGTCTTGTTGAACCTCAAGCCGGATACCCTCTCAATCACATACATGATATAGGGAGCATAGGGCAAGCTCTTCCTACCATCATCCATAGCATCAGCCAACTCCATCCACAAGTATGCAGGCACAATGAAACTCTCACCTCCTGGAGCAAGTCTGGCTAGCAAGTTCTTCAACCAACCATGCAAGTTAGAGGCTACACCATCCTTGGGATCAATGGTGTTTCTGAGAAGGTTGTTCAGAATATAGTAAAAGCTGCTCAAACCTCTCACCAAACCATCTGCCTTGCTGGGCTCTCTCCACATGTATCTGGCAGTTGTAGCATCTAGCTTCTTCTCTCTATGGATAGGAGTGAAGCTCCTGTGCTTCCTGCCAAAACCAAGAATCCTGCTGAATGTGACAAAATCAACTGAGTAGTGAACACCCTCAGTCATCCAGTGAATCACATCACCATTCTCCAGGTAGTAGGTGGCATGGAACTGACCAAGAATCTCAGCATTCCAGTCATACTGGAACTCCATGATGTTCTTCAGCTCATGCTTCTCACAAGCCCTGATGGCTCTATCAATCTCAGGTTCACTCTTCTCCTTCAGAGCCTCCCAGTCAATATAGTGCATCTGTCTAATACTGGGCTTTCTCTTCTTGGTGACCACAGAGGCATAGAAGTCAGAATGAAACACATTCCAAAACCTATAGTCAACCCCAAGATCCTTGGGAGAAGTATAGGGGCTTACCCTTCTGGCTTCTGTGCTCAACTTACTCCCTGTGGAGTAGTAAACCCTCCTGTGAGCCTTGCTGTCATCTGGAGGTCTCCTCACCTGTATCTCCTCCTCATAATCTCTCATGTAGAAGTCATTGTAGGTCCATATGTCAAGAGGAGTGCTTGGACAGCCAATCTCTGGGATTTTCTTGCCATACCTCAGCTCAAGCCTGTGCTGCCTCTCCCTCTCCTGCTGCTGCTCAGCTGTGGGTCTTCCATGTGGAGTGGAAGAGGGACCTCTGCCCCTGCCCCTGTGAGGAAAAGTCTTATGCAGAGCCTTCCTCTTGGCACCCTTACTTCATTCACCTTGCTCCATCTATGCGTGCAAAGGATCCAAATCAGTTACTGAAGTGCTGGTGTGAGAGATAGATATATAGGAGTGTTAAGTACTGCATAAGAGAGGTGTTGAACTAATCGACAAGCTAGCTGTTTTGAATCATCCCCGAGCGGCACCGCCGCTCTGGTTGCTTGTCGGCTATTTCAGCAATTGTCTTATGCAATAGTTAAAACCCATATGTATCTATCTACCATTCCAACAGAAACTCAGAAACGTGATTCAAATTGAAAAAGTGATAAAATTTGCCATGGATTGAGTTTAAGAATGAATTTTCTTTGACAATGGGATTCAACTTGATTTGTTCTAAGGATTTGTTTGAAAAGTAATTGAAGATGAGCAGCAAAACACTTTGCTCTCGCCATTGGTGGCAGTGCCACTTGGCACCCCATGCATGTCATGGGTGGAGTTCATCTCCAACTTCCAAACCAAATCAATCCAACAATTTTCCCACTATCTAGAACCTTCATGTGGATATAGAATCACCAAAGAACTCTACCGAGTTGTACGCAGGGTTCTATCCAAGCCTGCGGCCACAAACAACTCCCAGAAGGCAATGGAAGCATAGCTACGGTGACTTCTGTTGTAACTAGGATAGAACACTAGTCAGGTTACCTTGTAAAGAGTTCGGGTGTTTGGTTCCTCTACGGACAACCCTCTCTGTATCCGACTAGGATCGTAGCGAGTTCCTTGGCTCCTTGGACTATAAAAGGCGGCCAAGGGACACCTCGTAGAGGAGAGCGAGATAGAACATACAGAACACAAGCTTGGCCTTGACCAAGCGCTGTAAGCTTCACGGCCGATTCCCGGCCAACCCCATCAATCGAAAACAGGCTCACACCGACTGGACGTAAAGGTCTTTACTCGATCCTTGATCGAGGGCCCGAACCAAGATAAAACCCGCGCTCAATGTCACCGCGCAACAAACCGCCGGGCTCCAGGGTTCGTCGAGGCCCGAACAAATCTGCCCGGTTCACCCCGTGGCGTGCTCTCGGTCGTAAAACATCGACAGCTAGCGCGCCAGGTAGGGGCTCTCGTCGAATTTTAGCACGAGGGTCCGACGGACCACGACATCATGAGTACATCGACGAGGAAGACAATCATCTTCAGATCATGGGCTTGCGAGATCGACGACGACGGCGAAACTCGAAGCTGCACCATCAAGGAACCCAAGACCGAAGAACCGGAACTCGTCGAAAAGCTCCAGCAACTGACGATTGCCGAAGCCGCCTCGAAGATGGAGAACAAACTCGAAGCTTGCTCGGGAACCAGCACGGAAGGGCTCAAACCCGAAACCAACTCGGGAAGGTAGTCAAACAGGGCCCGAGTACGGACTCGAGCAACTCGAAGTACGACTCCAACTCCGGCTTGGATAAGGGAAGCTACTCCAACTCGGAAACTTTTTTCAACCAACACTACTCCAACTCGGAGAAAGAAGGCGAATTCGGATATAACCCTGGATACCAGTCCAGATTGCCTTTTCAATTTCCTACAGGATTACGCAACGCAGCATACGCGTATTCAAGGAGCGCCAGGACTACTCTGAAGAGAAGATTGGAGATTCCTTTGGAGGGCGCGCAAAGAGGGCTCATATTGACAAGAACCCCAGAGGACTGCATCATCCACCGGCCAAGAACCCTCAGCAAAGCCGATCGTCGTGCAACGGGGACAAATAGGGAGGAACAACATCATAAGGTCTATCCCAGGCGGAAGGAGTGGCGGCCCAAAGCTACAGCTGCAAAGGAAATCTTCATGGTGGCTACAGCTCGTGCTCCACTTAACCGTCCAAAGGCCCCCGACATCAGGTCCACTGACGAAGGCCTATCCAACATCTCGGCGGACGAAAGAACCCTCGACGACGAAGGAGAACACCAACGTCAAGAAAGGCTAAGAAGAAACAAGCTGAAGGGAGGACGCCGAATCAGGGCGAATGCGCGCATGCAAGCTCTGAGCAAGTATCAAGCCGATCTACACGAATACGAGAGGCTGAAATCTGAAAGAGAAGCTGAGGACGATCAGAGGGCAACCCGGGAGAGACTACAAGGGTTGATTGACCGCCTGAAGACTGCTACAGACCTGAATGACGAGGAGAGACTCATCAAGGAGGCATTGCAAAAGGCTGTCCGAGAAAGAGACCCCAGGACGTCGCAGTCGAAAGCAAACAGCTCTCATGTTCCAAGAAGTCGATCCAACGTCTTTGAAAGGCTGGGAAGGCCAGAGGGTTCCAACAACTCCAGGCCACCCCGGAGGGATGGCAGACAGTACCAGAGACCCCCAAGGGAAAGCCCCGCACCAAGACTAAGCCGACGAGAAGAAGTCGCGGAATCAACATATCGACCTACTGGAACTCATCCAAGAGGAGGAAGAACCTCAGGAGGATTTGAAGAGAGAACGACGGAAAGCTACGACAGGTTTCCTTGCTTCGCCGAAAGATTACAAGAAGTCAAGCTACCCCCAAAGTTCAAGCCTTCAAACCACTCAAAATACGATGGGAAAACAGAGCCCAGACAATGGCTCAGAGTCTACTCACAATCCATTGAGCTGGCTGGAGGAGATGATGACGCAAAAGCCGTCTTCTTTCCCATGGCCCTAGAGGCTCTACCACTCCAATGGTTTGACAAGATCGAAGAGGGCTCAATCCGATACTGGGAAGACTTATAGAAAGCATTCTGTAGCAACTTCGCAGGAATCATCACCCATCCTATTACTCAGGCTGAGTTGAAAAGCCTCAAGCAGAAGCCAGGAGAACCCCTGAGAGATTACTACCAAAGATTTGGGGAGATGAGATCCCAAGTGCATGACATCACCGAAAGGGAAGTGATAGACGCCTTCGGTAACAAGATTTTCTCAAGATGGCAATTCTCAGATTTCTACAAGGACAACCCGAGGACAAACGAACAGTTCAAGCTTACTGTTAAAAAGATGATCGAGCTGAAGAAAGAACCCGAGATCACTTTCCAGAGAGAAAGAACTCAGAAACCCCGAAGAAAGATCAGAACAACTCTCAACAGCAAAAGAAGCGAGGACCAGACAATACTGTCGCGATGGCAGAGATGTCAAAGAAACCTTACAAACAGAGGTTCAACAACAACAACAATGGCGAAAGGAACAGAAGCAATATCAAGCTAGAAGACCTACCCTGCATCTACCATCCTGGAGCTCCGCACACGCTCGAAAACTGTACTACTTTCCAGGAAAAGTACAAGGGAGGAAACAACTCTGCTCAGAAGGGAAACAATCAAGAAAACAGAGAAGAAGCCATTGAAGAGCCAAAGACAGGGGATTTCCAGAAAGCAACGAGATCCTTGAACGTCATATTCTCTGGAGTACCCGGATCAAAGAGCAAGAGACAAGACAAGCTAGCACTCCGATCAATCATGGCAGCAGAACCCGCAGTACCGCGCTACCTCAATTGGTCCCAATATCCGATTCAGTTCACTAGGGAGGATCAATGGACAAGCGTGGGCAACGCCGGCCTGTATCCTTTGGTGCTAGAGCCCACAATAGCAGGAGTGACCGTTACCAAAGTGTTGATCGATGGCGGAGCTGGGTTGAACATCATATTCTCAGAAACACTGGACAAGATGGGACTAGACCTCTCCGGACTTATCGCTCCTTCAAGCACTCCTTTCTATGGAATAGTACCCGGACGAGCAGCTATACCAGTTGGACAAGTCACCTTGCCAGTTACATTTGGATCTCCATCAAATTACCGGACAGAGTACATCAAGTTCGAAGTGGCGGATCTCGAGTCACCATACCACGCCATTATGGGAAGACCCGCTATTGCAAAATTCATGGCTATCCCACACTACCCGTATCTTCTACTAAAGATGCCGGCACCTTTTGGGGTTCTTTCCATCAAAGGAGACCTCAAGAAAGCTTTCGAGTGTGACGTACAAGCCGTGGAAATCGCAAACAAGACAGGGGAGCTCTTGGAGAAAAAGGAACTCAACCAGATGGCAGAAGATACAAATCCAGAGGAACTCGAGATACCGGCCAAGAAGCAAGCAATTCTGATTCCACCAGAAGAGGCCGACGTCAAGCACATTGATCTACAAACGGGCGATCCATCCAAGACGGCGATCATCAGCGCCCACCTATCTCCAAAATAGGAATTCGCGCTCACCAGCTTCCTAAGGCAACACAAAGATATATTTGCCTGGAAACCGGCAGACATGCCTGGCGTACCAAGGGAGCTGGCTGAGCACAGAATTGACATCAATATGGGATCCAAACCCATCAAGCAAAGACTAAGGAGGTTTTCACCAGAAAAGAAGGAAGCCATCAAAAAGGAGATTGCAAAACTACTCGCAGCAGGATTCATCAGAGAAATCCTACATCCTGACTGGCTAGCCAACCCGGTTCTGGTTCAGAAGAAGAACACCTCAGACTGGCGAATGTGTGTGGACTACACAGACCTGAATAAGCATTGCCCAAAAGATCCCTTCGGGCTACCAAGGATCGACCAAATAGTTGACTCTACAGCAGGATCAGCTCTACTATCATTCTTGGACTGCTACTCAGGATATCACCAGATCGCACTAAAGAAAGAAGATCAGAGCAAAACCTCTTTCATCACCCCCTTCGGTGCCTACTGCTACAAAACAATGTCCTTCGGATTGAAGAACGCCGGAGCAACGTATCAAAGAGCGATACAGACTTGTTTGGGAGAGCAGATTGGCAAAAATGCCGAAGCTTACGTAGACGACGTGGTGGTGAAGACTAGAGAACCAGAAACTCTGATTCAAGATCTGGAAGAGACTTTCAAGAACCTCAACAAGTGGAAGTGGAAGCTCAACCCAACAAAATGCATCTTTGGAGTACCTTCGATAGCTACATCGGGATTCTTGGTCAGCAACGAGGCATTGAAGCCAAGACCAAGCGGATCAAGGCCATCAACGAGATGACACAACCCCGAAGTATCTAGGGGCGTCCAAAAGCTCACGGGGTGCATGGCGGCACTCAACAGATTCATATCCAAGCTTGGAGAGAAAGGGCTACCCTTCTTCAAACTCATCAAGACGAAAGGAGAATTCAAGTGGACAGAGGAGGCTGACAAAGCATTTGAAGAACTCAAGCAGTACCTTACAACAGCTCCAGTCCTAACACCTCCAAAGGATCAAGAAGAACTACTGCTATACATAGCAGCAACGAATACAGTGGTCAGCTCAGCAATCATCGTGGAAAGAGAAGAGCCCGAGCAACCTTACAAGGTCCAGAGGCTAGTTTACTATGTGAGCGAAGTTCTATCTGAGTCCAAGGCTCGATACCCTCACGTACAAAAACTACTCTATACCATACTGATCACATCAAGGAAGCTACGACACTACTTCGACAGTCATAAGATAACAGTGGTAACTGACTCACCACTAGGCGACATCCTGAGGAACAGAGATTCGACAGGCCGCATATCAAAATGGGCAGTAGAACTCGGAGCAATGAATCTAGAGTTCACCCCAAGAAGAGCAATCAAATCCCAGGCGCTACCGGATTTCATAGCAGAATGGACGGAACTCCAACAACCCATATCCGACGACATCAAGAAACATTGGAACATGTACTTCGATGGATCGTTGAAGCTAGGGGGAGCAGGAGCCGGGATTTTATTCATATCTCCAGAAGGAAGACAACTCAAGTACGTGCTGCAAATCATGTGGCAAGCAACAAACAACGAGGCAAAGTATGAAGCACTCATCCATGGCCTCAAGATAGCAAGAACTCTGGGAATCAAGAGACTACAAGTATACGGCGACTCCGCGGTTGTCATCAATCAAGTCAACAAGGACTGGGACTTCACAAAGGACAACATGGGCCTCTATTGCGCAGAAGTACGCAAGCTGGAAAAGAACTTCCAAGGCCTAGAGATCCTACACGTCCTCAGAGACGCGAACGTGGCAGCAGACGTGCTAGCCAAGCTCGGATCTGACAGAGCCCAAGTCCCACCAGGAATATTCATCGAAGAACTCTTGAAACCATCCATCAAGGAGAACCCAGAAGAAAACAACATGGAGCAATCAGCTCTAAACGGAGTAATGATAATCTCTCCAGGTCGAAGAACAACTCCCTGGATCGAAGACATCATAAACTTCATCAAGAACAAGACACTACCCGAAGACAAAGCTGAAGCAACCAGGATCTTGAGAAGAAGCAAGAACTACATGCTCATCAAGGACAAGCTTTATAAGAGAGCAGCATCATCAGGAGTACTACTCAAATGCATAAGCTCAGAAGAAGGAAGGGACATCCTCCAAGAAATCCACTCTGGATGCTGTGGAAACCACGCAGCGTCAAGAACCCTCGTGGGAAAAGCATTCAGAACAGGATACTACTGGCCAACAGCCCTCAAAGACGCAGAAGAACTCGTCAGAAAATGCAAAGGATGCCAGATGTTCGCAAGGCAAGCGCATGTGCCAGCACACAACCTGATCTGCATACCACCATCATGGCCTTTCTCGTGCTGGGGACTGGATCAAGTCGGACCACTCAAGAGAGCAAAGGGAGGATATGAGTACATCTACGTCGCCATCGACAAATTCACCAAGTGGATAGAATACAAGCCATTGGTCACCTTCAGCTCCACCAAAGCAGTCGAGTTCATCCAAGAGATCATGCACAGATTTGGGATGCCCAACAGGATCATCACTGACCTCGGATCACCGTTCACGGCAGCAGAATTCGAAGATTGGGCACAAGATTGTGGCATACGGATAGACTACGCCTCCGTAGCACACCCTCAGGCTAACGGACAAGTCGAGAGAGCAAACGGACTCATCCTTGCCGGACTAAAGCCAAGATTATACGAAGAACTCAAGGACTACGGAGCCAAATGGATTGAAGAACTCCCAAAAGTTGTCTGGGGCCTAAGAACTCAAATCAGCAGAGCAACAGGCTACTCACCCTTCTTCCTGACCTATGGATCAGAAGCCGTTCTACCGGCAGACCTCATATGGAGCTCTCCAAGGATCGAGCAATTTGAAGAAGGGGAAGGAGAACAGACAAGAAGACTAGAAATCGACTGTGCAGAAGAAGTCAGAACAAACGCCATCCTACAGAACGCAAGGTATCTGCAAGGACTCAGAAGGCACTACGACAAGAGCACACGTCCAAGAAAACTCAACCCAGGAGATCAAGTACTCAAGAGAAGCCAAAAGACGGAAGGCAAGCACAAACTGCTCAGCCCATGGGAAGGACCATATATCGTCAAAGGAGTACTGGGACCAGGAACCTACAAGCTGATGACAATGCAAGGAGAAGAAATCAGAAACTCTTGGCACATAAACCAGCTCAGAAGGTTCTATCCATAATCAGAGGAACTCAAGGCAGCAGAAGAGAAGCAGAACGCGATAACAACTCTCTGACACTTCAAGAAGAAGAAGATCAAGCCTGAGAAGAACTCTGGACCATCCAAAGAGGTCACAAAATACGCAGCCACCAGGCACTTCAACAGAAACAAGCTGCCCACAGTGAAGCTGCATGCCTCCTACGGGAGAAGAACAAAACAGCCCGAATTGGCACTTCGCAAAAAGAAGTCGACCAAAAGAAGGCAAACCCGACCACCAGAACGGAGGTCAAATTCCAAGGGTGGAACCACGCGAAGTCCTAGCTCTGGAATAGCGTCCACACCTTAAATCCTAGCGGAAGATCGTGAACTTTGACTCTTGGAAAAAGAGGACGTTGGGATCGGCCCGTCTAGGTCGCAGAGGCCATCAAGGGTCCAGAAAGCGCCACTATGTCCAATAACGGCGGACGGCCTTTCGAATCGGGCGTGAACGGTGTAGTGTTGTGAAATAGAAACCCATCGTCTCACACAAGTCTCTCAGAAAGCAGAGCAGCCCAAACCAGGCAAGGTGGATTGTAGTGTTATGAAATAGGAACCCAACCATCTTGACCTTCAGTCCGCAGTGCACTTAAATGGGCCTGGACTGAGAACCCTTCAAGGGACATCATGCGATAGTCCACTGGACAGCATGGGAGAGCCCTAGCCCAGAAGAGGCAACCCTGAGTTAGAACAACTCTTTCAGGAGCACGACTCCACCAAAATACACTAGCATGTCCAAGAAAGGACAAATGCTAGAGGGCCTAAATGGAGAAACCTAACGGCCTGGAGTAACCCTCCGAACAATCATGACAAGTCTCAGAAGAAGACGCAAGTCACAAGTCAGAGGAAAACAACCCTGGCAAACTGGGGGACGCCCCAACCACCATCAGCAAGTCATCAGAAAGGACGAGCTGAATCTTCAGAAGAACAACTCTGAAGACCAAGAGCAAGACTCAACCACAATCAGCAAGTCATCAGAAAGGACGAGCTGAATCTTCAGAAGAACAAATCTGAAGACCAAGAGCAAGACTCAACCACAATCAGCAAGTCTACAGAAAGGGCGAGCTGAATCTTCAGAAGAACAACCCTGAAGACCAGGAGCAAGACTCTACAACTACTTTCAGCAAGTCTACAGAAAAGACGAGCTGAACCTTCAGAAGAACAACCCTGAAGACCAGGAGCAAGCCTCCACAACTATTATCAGCTAATCTACAGAGAAGAAGAGCTGATACTCCAGAAAGAAGAACTCTGAAATTCAAGAGCAAGACTCCACTCATCATGACAAGTCTCAAGAAGAAGACAGAAGTCATTTGTCAGAGGAAAACAACCTTGACACACCAGAGCAAGATTCTACAAATATCTCCAACAAAGTCCATAGAAAGGGCGGGTTGACTCTCCAGGAAAAAGCGCTTGGATTTCGTGAGAAGAACTTCGAACTACCTTCGGTAAGTCTACGTAAACAGGCAAAGGCGACCCCTTCAGAAGAAAGAACTCTGAAGCACTGAAGCAAGGCTCCAACCTACCACAGCAAGACCTTCGAACAGGCCAGCCAATGCGTCAAGGAAGAAACAACCCAAAGGCGCACAAGGACAAGCTCCGATGATACCTTCAGCAGATCTACAAGAATACAAGCTGACAAGTCAGGAAAACAAGCCCTGACAACTCGAAGCAGGACTTCAATACTATGAACAACCAAGCCTACGAGAAGGCAAAATGGACCATCAGCCGAAACAACACCGGGTGTCACTACGAGGGACTCCAAACAACTCGTCGCGAACCTACATGAAGGACATAAGAGCCGGAAGCCTAAGGAAGAACTCTAAAGGCGCAATCGCATCAAGTCATCCGAAGAAGAAGAACTCGGAAGACCACAGCAATGACAAGCAGAAGACAAATTGCAACAAGTCTGCACGAAGGCAGATCAGAGTCATACAAAAGAACAAGTACAAAACAAATAAAGAGACAGATCTCTTTATTCAACATCTTGAAGATTACAAGTTACAGGGAAACAACTCACTACAAGATACAAAGAAGACTCAGATGCACGGGGAGCTCAACAAGAACTCCCGCGTACAAGATACAAAGAAGGCTAGAAGCCCAACAACTCTGAAGAGTACTTCGAAGAAGGCAGAAGGAGTCCATGTCTAAGAGCGACCAAGATAGAGTGCCAGGACCTGTTTCCAAACTCCACCAAGCCGACTCCAACCGCCAAGAAGAAGATCCCTCCATATCTTGACCAAGAAGTCAAGACCCTTACACAGGAGCTCAAAGCAACAAAGAGCGCTAAGAAGACCACGGAGGAATCAGCATCATCACAGAAGTACCGGAAGCCCGAAGAACCCAGAACACACAGGGAACCGACGGACCACAGAGTTCCAAAGCTGCTGACCTAGGGAAAAAGAACCCTCGCCGGCACAACACCCCGGAAAGGAGCAAAGTACCACGAGAATATGGACACGGCAGTTCCTCAAGACTCAAAGGCAAGAATCTAGAGAAAGATAACCCCCTTGAACTAGGCAGCAGGTGCTATCCTCTCCAAGAAACTCGAGCCGATGGACATTGTGAGGATCAGTCTAGACGACCAAGAAAGCACCTTAGCCCTCCTCAAGCTAAAGAGCAACTGGAAGTAGACTGCCCCACCCATCATCAGAGGCCAGCAAAGTGGGATAGGATGACGGAGCGAAGGAAAACTCGATCGCAAGGCATCCCTTTCCCACCACTAGCCACGTCCAAGAGTGGAGCCGCCGCCGGAGTAGTCCCCTTCCACTCCGTTTCACAAGACATCCCTCACTCATAGAAGAACCCTAGACAGGCTAAAGAAAACGCCCGGGGGCTGATCCAACTCACTCAAAGGCACCGCCATGGATCCGAAGCTCAGAATGAAGCTTTTTCTACGAGAGGAGAGACTGTCTAGAGGAAGAAGAAGCAGAGAGGAAGAAAGACACTATGGATTCTCACCGAAGCAAAGGCGGGCCATATTTATAGGCGGAACTAGCACGCCTATGGACCAAGTCCACGGAAGACGAGGCAACCAACAAGAAAGGAGCGGTCACCTCAAATCATGCGAAGGGAATTTATGGCAATGGGCGCCATGCACGCGTTTCCGAAAAACGGAGCGCAGTAAAGCGCACTATGACTCCGTGGATCGCACGAAAAAAAGAGAAACGGTCAAAATCCCGAGAAAAAATGAGGAACCTCTAAGAGCTCCATTTGCGAAAAAAAGAGCCCTTAGACGCTCGGGGGCTACAAGGTACCCGGGGCACGATTTTTTCAGAAGAACTCCAACAACGGGAAGAACTCAAAGACCTTCCAGCTCTTTGTGCCAAAAAGCAAGAAGCTCGGGGGCTACACCCTACGGGTGCACTTTTTTCAGCAAAGTGCACACCGTATGAAGACAACAAGAACCGCATCAAGGACGCACCCGAGAAGAGCAGACAGCTCTCGTGACTCAAACCCGAGATGCTCGGGGGCTAAGCGGAACAAGGCTCTCCTTTCAAGAAAGAAGAGCCCCGATGACGAAGAACTCAAAGACGGAGGAGAAGAACTCAAAGACCTTCCCAGGCTCTTTGTGCCAAAAAAGCAAGAAGCTCGGGGGCTACACCCTACGGGTGCACTTTTTTTCAAAAATTGCACTCCTTATCGAGCCAATTTATATACTCGTACATGCATGTAGTACGTAAAATAAGTACTAGAGTATGGTAAGAGCCCACATACAAACGGACTAGGATTAGGATTCATCCTTCTCCTTTCCTTCTAGGAAAGAGTCCGTGTGAGTTATGGTTTTGTTTCCCAACACTCCCCTTGGCGATTACCACGATATGCATATGCCTCGTCAAAAAACTCTATCCGAAAACCCGGTGGGAAAAAACGGTTCTTGGAGAAAAGAGTACATCACATTCATTAATTGCATTGCACATGTTGTCTCATTAAAAACCTTGTGTGAGAAACCTTCTAGTAAAAACTCACATAGGGAAAAAAGAGTACAACATTTAACCTTCTTGGTCATATATTCTTCAGATACTCTATTCTTCGTGAATAGAAATTGATCTTCATAATCTATGCATAAACTTTAATGTTTTAGCAAATATGATCTTTATAATTCTAATGGTTTCAATTACCTTCAAGGTAAATTCAGTAAAATTGCTCCCCTCACAAAGCCATCATTTGAATTTGACTCAAAAGTATGGCTTATAATTCTTCCATGAATTATATGGGTATAACAAAGAGCAATATGCTTCATGCAAAAAGAACCACTTGTTGTGCAAAACAAATGAATTTTATCCTTCAAGATAATAAATCCTTTCGAGAGGATTATGGGGAAAAATAAGTTCATATTCAACATCTTCTAGATAGTGTATCAAACTTATACAAGCTTGAATACTTTATAGTTCTTCCTTAGTGGATTTTGAAATGGAGTGCATTATTGTCGTTAAATGCATTTGCACATTGTTGTCTCATTAAAAACCTTACATGAGAAACTTCAGGGAAAACTCATTAAGGAAAAAAAAGAGTACAACAGATGTCTTCGAGGACAAATTGTGACCTTACGGATCATATCATTTTTTTGAATTCTCTATAATCTCGATCAAGGGTTAATACTCTAGGTGAGTTCTCCCTGAACCTTGCAGAACTATCCTGCTATGTCAAAAAAATGCTTTCTACAGGTAGCATATGCACATAGAAACTTAGCAAGTATATTGCATGCATAGTCGGGATCGTTTCATATAACCTTAACATCACGTTATACGGAACCCATGAGATAAAATTATACATAAATAAACCCATACTTAAATGGCGTCATGATAGAGGTTTCAATTTAATAGAGCTTTCAAACTCACCCATTTAGAATAACACCACCAAGGTATATTATTTGAGATCTTCAAAGTCTCATGAGTTACGATCAATATCATGTAAATACTCCCCACGATGACAACATTCTTTGAGGTCATCCATTGCCACGACATTAGTCATTATTTGCAAATAAATATAGGCATGAATAGTCCAAGGGAGATTACAACATGTGATTTCACAATAGTTAGTCTTCATGACATTTGTTTTATTGCTCTTCAAGAACAATAAGAATAAAGAATAATGCTAAGAGCATTGTCATGCATATATTAGAGTGCATATTTGTGCAACGTAAAGTTGCAAAGACACACCTTCGAGATGTGATTAATAATCATTATTCCTTATATGATAATTTTCTCTATTCATAATAGTCGTGACTCCTTCAGGGGATTGGCTCACATTCTTCAAGAATCTTTAATACATAATAAGACATCACTTTGTCCACAAACTAGCGAATGGGGCATATTGCTAGTAGCACCAAATATATCATATAACTTTTTAGAGGATATTTCAATTCCAAATCTTCAGGTGGATAATGCTATGCATAGCAAAAGCTCATGGTATACTTCTTGTTGCTTTTGGTTCCTCCTTTTATTATCTCTTTTCGGGTCATATATGGGTCTTTATCCCTTTTAAGGAATTCATATATTTTGGTGTATTTGGACTTATAACCATATTCCTTCAGGGAAAAAATCCTTCAGGCAGTTGTTGCCTTTATGGAGAGATTATTTCACATAAAGGACAATATCGGTACGAGATTTAAATGTTGCTTTCCATGGATTTTTCAGAATCCCATTACTTGCATATTTAATTCATGCCATTAGCCAGATTCATTATGTAGCGGAACATATTTTTACGTAACTTATGTCGAGTTGGTCCATTATGACCTTTTAAACGATCGCTTTTCATCACATATTATTTCAATAATGACCCATAATTATCCGAACATCAGGTTCAAGATATCCACTTAGCGATTTTTGGTTCAACCTCAATTGCACATTTCATTTGACCCGATGTGAGAGCTTCAAGCACTCTTGCCATGGACTTTGTTCGGATCCGGATTCTCATAAAGAGACTCACTTAGCAATTATAGAGGTAAACTAGTGTCGACACATAATCTCTGACTTTAAACATCTTAATAATGATCTTCATTATTTCCCAAAAATGATAGATCCATTGTTGTTCCGTATTCCCAGCATTATAGTATGCGCGCATTGCTAGGATTTTCATCTCCAGGATGAACCTCATCATGAGGTAACTCACCAACAGGGTGATTTCTCTACAGGAGTATGAGAGGAGTTTTATCACATACAATGTGAGCTTGCTTCACGAGCATATGCTTGTGACATAGGCCACTAGATCATATTTGCAGGCGTCCCCGCATAATTTGATCAAAATGCCAATGTCAAATGGATATGAAATTAATCCCGGGTATATCCACATCTACTTCAGGTAGAAGCATTCATTTATTTATTTATTAACCAATTTGGTTGCTCCTCATCAATACAGTTATCTGGCATAACTCCGTGCTATACAACAGAGTATAACTAAACAACTAGTTTAGTTTGGATTTGTGCGTTTTGTTTTGATTCATAAATATCAAGGCATTCCACAAAATGGGCATTCATCTCCCCCTAATGCCGAGATATTTAATAGCATACTAAAATCCCCAATCACCAACTTCAAATGGTGTATATATGCTTTAGTGGTGATTTATTTGGGAAATATTACGCACAGGGGGTATATTACTATTTTTATATGCAGTGAGCTTGGACTTTATTAATGCAGTTGCATGAATACTGCATTGCATGTAATTCCTTCTACAGGAGGAGTATATAGGCCATAACTTCTGTTCAAGTATAAAATATTGCTCTACAAGTTCTTGGTTTCAACAAAAAACATATGTAGTCATCCAGACTTAACACCTTTAGTTACTAACGTAACCCATAGCTTAGACAAAACAATCCTTTAGGGTCTAATGCTCACCAATTGTTATACAATTGACAATCGATCGTCCCTTTGTGTATATTGGCCTTCTAGGTCATATGCATGAGAAAAGACAACTAATGGTGGCATTGCGCTTTCAGGCTCGTTAGCTTGGTGTGCATAGGAGAGCAAGAATGTGGCATTTAGCCATGGTTGCAGAGCAAAAAGCCTTGGATGTAGAGTTAGTTTATAGTCCAGCTCTTTTTATTGCCCAAAAAGTGACTCAATTACTCGTACCATAGAGAAAAATTGAGTCATTATATTTATCGCAACATATTTGTATTCTATATAAAGCATGACTTGGATCAATTCATTTTTCAGCATGAAGAGAGAAGCTTTTAATAGAATAGATAAGACCAAGAATTTTATTTATTTATCTGGGATATGTTATGTTGGCTGCTTGGTGAGAGCAACAAAGACCAATGTCCTTCTGGGATAGACTCTCAACTGATAGCAAAAATTTCATATGGTAAAGATACATCAAGGAAACATATGTAGTTGTCAAATTCCATATGGCACTTCAGAGCCTAGGATAACTACTTATGACAGATAATTGATTAATATCAAAATTAGCTTCCAGCTTTATTGTGATGTGGGATTCTTACTTGTTGCCTGCTTTCCATCTTCTGGTAGTCGACAGGTCGATATTAATACATTTGTTTAGGTGTGGTATATACAGGACTACTGGCCAGTATATTAATGCACAGAGTAGTCATTCCACCCATATCAATCGGCTTACTTTGCTTGTAGATAGACATTACAACAATTTCCCCCTATATGATACCCACTGTCCTTTCTGCGACTATGGATACCTCTAAACTGAAGCTGAGTCATGATATGCACTTCGAGGCTTCATTAGTAAAGGATAAATGGTTTTCTTCATCAGGAAGAAGTATTATGTTTTCACACAAAATAAACTCAGAATATTAATTCTTCTAGTATTATTGTAGCAACTTCAAGTTGCCTAGGGGAATGTATTATCTATTAGAAAAACGTTGGTTTGAAACAAACCTCGGTTAGGATGACACCTCATGCTAGTTCTACAGCAGAGAGACAGGGGCAACATGTTGACTTCAGATCATTTGTTATCCCAACTAATATAATGATGTAAGCCTATATTATCATGTTTGGCAAAATATACCAACCACGGCAAGGTATAATCTCCCCTCGAGGAAATTTACAAGTGAATCCCAAATTCATGCGTGCGCTATATCGACAAGTCTCATGCGATGGTTTATTCTTCAGGTTACTTCGGATAAATAAACCAAAGCGTTAAAGAGAGCGTCGGAGGAGAGAGAGAAAAATGGTCTTCTATATAGCCATACATGTTTTATTTATTTCCCAAAATTTTCCAAGCATATGTGTTTGTTCTATGGTATATTTATAGTGGTCTTAGAATAATACTTCGATTATATAACCCATATAAAACATAATCACATAAACATGCAAGGAAAAAGAATCCCATATTAAACCTCCAACGGAAGCAAAAAAACAATTTAACATAAAATTGTATGAAAGCTAACAAATCTAGAAAATGCGCTTCTAGATATATATAGTCGAAGTCATATGAGAATAAATTTATGCCAAATGTATTATGAGGTGCCGTTAGACCTATGCACAAATGAAGTCACCTAAACTTTAGTGCCCATATGCAAAACAAAATTGCCGCACATATATATGTATATATTTCTATCACTTCGGGGATAACATGCTCCACCATGTGTCTTTGGAGCGAGATTTGTGCATATGGTGCACGCAAGGAGCTCAAAATACTCGTGCGTGATGAGCGAGGAATCAATGCATCTTACGGGCGCAAGTGGTGCTAGCGTGTAAAAAAGCATGGTGATCACCAGAGGGGCGTAATGATCACGCCAAGTAGATGAAAGAAGTAGAACAAGTAGACACAAGATAGGGAGACTATTCTTTATTCATCTCAATATTCGTTCTTTACAATGGAGGATCTCCCACGTATATATAGTTCGAATAAGTACTAGAGTATGGTAAGAGCCCACATACAAACGGACTAGGATTAGGATTCATCCTTCTCCTTTCCTCTCTCCGTCTCTCATGATCACGCAGTAGATGAAAGAAGTAGAACAAGTAGACACAAGATAGGGAGACTATTCTTTATTCATCAATATTCGTTCTTTTTACAATGGAGGATCTCCCACGTATATATAGTTCGAATAAGTACTAGAGTATGGTAAGAGCCCACATACAAACGGACTAGGATTAGGATCCATCCTTCTCCTTTCCTCTCTCCGTCTCTCATGATCACGCAGTAGATGAAAGAAGTAGAACAAGTAGACACAAGATAGGGAGACTATTCTTTATTCATCTGAATATTCGTTCTTTACAATGGAGGATCTCCCACGTATATATAGTTCGAATAAGTACTAGAGTATGGTAAGAGCCCACATACAAACGGACTAGGATTAGGATTCATCCTTCTCCTTTCCTTCTAGGAAAGAGTCCGTGCGAGTTAGGGTTTTGGAACCACGTGGCGAGCTAGTTAGTCATTTGGTTACCCATCGCCACTAATCAAATTCGGCCACTAGTAAGTAGCAAGATCATGTGATTGACTATGCATCTAGCAAAGATCATAATCTACTAGAAACTTATCTACTTTGGATTTAATCTAGTAGGAAAAAAAAAAATACGTTCTACGTGTAGAACAAGCACTATGGGCCACAAGTTCTACGTGTGTGCATCGGATGCAATCTGCATGTTTGCATGTTGAAAAATTCGAGATCAATCTGCTAGACGGACGATCAACAAGATGCATGTACATCTCCATGTAGTGACTTGCTATGCCACGTGATGCAAAGATCATGCCGTTGCCTTCTTGGCTTTGTTCTTGTAGATCAAACCCTATATGCAAATCCGATGAAGGATGTACTGTTCATCCACGTATGGCAGCATACCAGGCAGCCACATGATCATGTGCGTTCATGCACTTTGCCAATCAACGTGATGTCAAGTTTGTTGGCTACGGGACAATCTTGATTAACCATACGCAACTCTCATATATACTCTATATACCAATTTTACGTACTACATGCATGTGCAGTATATAAATTGGCTCGATAAGGAGCACAAACAATCTGCGAGATCACGATTCCTCGTACCTTTGATTCTTGAATTCGAGGAAGAAGCGAAGGCTGCCGCTAGGGACAGTTCGGCTAGGCCGTGGGGACCTGCCGGCGTGACGATGAGCCGATGCAAAGTCTGGTCGTAGCGAGCGGAGGTAGCAGATCCGTTCGCTAACAACGTCGGGATGTCGACGCCCGTCGAAGTAGTTGCGGCGAGGCATCGCCACGGCGTCGGTGCCGAAAATCGGGCGGCGGCTTCAACGACGATGTGGACGGCGAGCTTGGCACAATCGACCTGCTCACTGAATCGAGCATTGGCACCACCTCAGTGCGCCTACACGTGCCCACGGGCACTAGCTAGTCTCCGCATTGGCTGATTGGTGGGGTGAGAGAGGCAACACGGCCACAAGGGCTTCTGGCTTGTGACCGAAGCTGGTAAATGCAGCAGCCACTACACCGGCCATTGCCACAGCCTGATGATATTTTAGCCAGTAGCTAAATGCAAGCATATCTCTATTTTTTTTACTGCCTTGTTGCAGATCACCATGCTTTTACACGCTAGCACCACTTGCGTCCAGAAGATGCATTGATTCCTGTTCATCACGTATGAGTATTTTGGGCAACTGACCCTGCTGGTTTCTTTTGCTTGCAATATTTATGTATGATATGTTTTCTATGGGTTATATAATCCCGAAGTATTATTCTAAGACCAATAAAAATACCATAGAAAAACACAGTGCTTGGAAAATTTTTGGGAAATAAATAAAACATGTATGGCTATAGAGAAGACCATTTTCTCTCTCTCCCCTCTGCCGCACTCTTTAACGCTTTGGTTTATTTACCCGAAAGTAACCTGAAAGTATAAACCATCGCATGAGACTTGTCGATATAAGCGAGGCGCATGAATTTGGGATTCACTTGTAAATTTCCTCGAGGGGAGATTATACCTTGCCGTGGTTGGTATATTTTGCCAAACATGATAATATAGGCTTACATCATTATATTAGTTGGGATAACAAATGATCACGAAGTCAACATGTTGCCCCCTCTCTGTAGAACTAGCATGAGGTGTCATTCTAACCGAGGTTTGTTTCAAACCAACGTTTTCTAATACATAATACATTTCCCTAGGCAACTTGAAGTTGCTACAATAATACTAGAAGAATTAATATTCTGAGTTTATTTTGTGTGAAAACATAATACTTCTTCCCCGATGAAGAAAACCATTTATCCTTTACTAATGAAGCCTCGAAGTGCATATCATGACTCAGCTTCAGTTTAGAGGTATCCATAGTTGAGAAAGGACAGTGGGTATCATATAGGGAAATTATTGTATTGTCTATCTACAAGTAAAGTAAGCCGATTAATATGGGTGGAGTGACTACTACGTGCATTAATATCTTGGCGAAGTCCTTGTATATGCCACACCTCAATAAATTTATTAAAATCTTTTTCCAACTACCGAGAAGATAGAAAAGCGGGTAAGCAAGATTTTGAATCCCACATCATCACGATGAGCTAGAAGCTAACTTGGAATTAACCATATCGGTTATATTATCTATCCTTGGCTCGAAAAGGACACATGGATTATGACCACAACACTAATAGTGATGATATTTAGTTGTGCTATCAATGGAGAACCTATCCTAGAAGGATATTGGTTTTTGTTGCTCTCGCCAAGCGACCAACATAACATTTCCCGGATAAATAAAAATTCTTGGTCTTATCTATTCTATTAAAAAGCTTCTCTCTTCATCTTTGAAAAAATGAATTAATCCAAGTCATGCTTTATATAGAATACAAATATGTTGCAATAAATACAATGACTCAATTTTGCTCTATGGTGCGAGTAATTGGGTCGGGTTTTGGGCAATAAAAAGAGCCGACTATGAAATGACTCTACATCCAAGGCTTTTTTGCTCTGCAACCATGGCTAAATGCCACATTCTTGCGATCCTATGCACACCAAGCTAACTTGGCACAAAGCGCAATGCCACCATTAGTTGTCTTTTCTCATGCATGTGACCTAGAAGGTCAATTTATACAATGATGGCGGTACCGACCGCAATTGTATAACAATTGGTGAGCATTAGACCACTGAAGGATTATTTTGTCTAAATTATGAGTTACGTCAGTAACTAAAAGGTGTTAAGTCTAGATGACTAAATATGTTTTTGTTGAAAGCAAGAACTTACAGAGCAATAGTTTATACTTGAGCGAAGTTATGGCCTATATACTCCTCCCGTAGTAGGAATTACATGCAATGCATTATTCATGCAACTGCATTAATAAAGTCCAAGCTCACTACATATAAAAATAGTAATATATCCCCTGTGCGTAATATTTCCCAAATAAATCACCACTAAAGCATACATACACCACTTGAAGTTGGTGATTGGGGATTTTAGTATGCTAATAAATATCTCGGCATTAGGGGAGATGAATGCCCATTTAGTGGAATGCCTTGATATTTATGAATCAAAACGCATAAATCCAAACTAAACTAGTTGTTTAGTTATACTGCTTGTATAGCACCTGAGTTATGCGGATAATCGTATTGATGAGGAGCAAACTGTGTTGGTTAACAATAAATAAATGCTTCTACCCAAGTAGATTTGGATATACCCGGATAAATTTTATATCCATTTCACATTGGCATTTTGATCAAATTATGCGGGGGCCCTTTGCAAATATGATCTAGTGGCCTATGTCACAAGCATATGCTCATGAAGCAAGCTCACATTGTATGTGATAAAACTCCTCTCATACTCCTGTAGAGAAATCACCCTATCGGTGAGTTACCTCTCGATGAGGTTCATCCCGGAGATGAAAATCCTAGCAATGCGCCGCATATTATAATCTTTGGGAATACGAAACAACAATTGATCTATCATTTTGGGAAATAATGAAGATCATTATTAAGATGTTTAAAGTCGAGAATATGTGTCGACACTAGTTTACCTCTATAATTGCTAAATGAGTCTCTTTGTGAGAATCCGGATCCGGAATAAAGTCCATGGCAAGAGTGCTTGAAGCTCTCATATCGGGTCAAATAAAATGTGCAATTGAGGTTGAACCAAAAATCGCTAAGTGGATATCTTGAACCCGATGTTCGGATAATTATGGGTCATTATTGAAATAATATGTGGTGAAAAGCGATGGTTCAAAAGGTCATAATAGACCAACTCGACATAAGTTACGTAAAATATGTTCCGCTACATAATGAATCCGGCTAATGGCATGAATTAAATATGCAAAGAATGGGATTCTAAAAAATCCATGGAAAGCAACATTTAAATCTCGTACCGATATTGTCCTTTATGTGAAATAATCTCTCCATAAAGGCAACAACTCCCAAGAAGGATTTTTCCCCGAAGGAATATGGTTATAAGTCCAAATGCACCAAAATATATGAATTCCTTAAAAGGGATAAAGACCCATATATGACCCGAAAAGAGATAATAAAAGGAGGAACCAAAAGCAACAAGAAGTATACCATGAGCTTTTGCTATGCATAGCATTATCCACCTGAAGATTTGGAATTGAAATATCCTCTAAAAAAGTTATGATATATTTTGGTGCTACTAGCAATATGCCCCATTAAGCTAGTTTGTGGACGATGATGTCTTATTATATATTAAAGATTCTTGAAGAATCAGTAGCCAATCCCCTGAAGGAGTCACGAATATTATGAATAGAGAAAATTATCATATAAGGAATAATGATTATTAATCACATCTCGAAGGTGTGTCTTTGCAACTTTATGTTGCACAAATATGCACTCTAATATATGCATGACAATGCTCTTAGCATTATTCTTTATTCTTATTGTTCTTGAAGAGCGATGAAACAAATGTCATGAAGACTAACTATTGTGAAATCACATGTTGTAATCTCCCTTGGACTATTCATGCCTATATTTATTTACATATAACGACTAATGTCGTGGCAATGGATGACCTCAATGAATGTTGTCATCGGGGGAGTATTTACATGATATTGATCGTAACTCATGAGACTTTGAAGATCTCAAATAATATACCTTGGTGGTGTTATTCTAAAAGGGTGAGTTTGAAAGCTCTATTAAATTGAAGCCTCTATCATGACGCCATTTAAGTATGGGTTTATTTATGTATAATTTTATCTCATGGGTTCCGTAAACGCGTGATGTTAAGGTTATATGAAACGATCCCGACTATGCATGCAATATACTTGCTAAGTTTCTATGTGCATATACTTCTTCTGTAGAAGGCATTTTTTGACATAGCGGTAGTTACGCAAGGTTCGGGGGAGAACTCACCTAGAGTATTAACCCTTGATTGAGATTATAGAGAATTCAAAATGATATGATCCGAGGAAGGTCACAATTTGCCTAGAGTATTAACCCTTGATCGAGATTATAGAGAATTCAAAATGATATGATCCAGAAGGTCACAATTTGTCCTGATGACATCTGTTGTACTCTTTTTTCCTTAATGAGTTTTCCTGATGTTTCTCATGTAAGGTTTTTAATGAGACAACAATGTGCAAATGCATTTAACGACAATAATGCACTCTTTCTCCATTTTTTCCCATTGGGTTTTTGGAGTTTTAACGAGGCATATATATTTTGTCATGGTATTCGTCCAAGGGGGAGTGTTAAGAATTCCTTTAATCCTGAAGATTGTAAAATGTCCCGAAGACAGTTGTTGTACTCTTTTTCCCATAAATGAGTTTTCCAGAAGTTTCTCATAATGGTTTTTAATGAGACAACAAGTGCAACACATCTAGCGGCACTATGTACTCTTTCTCCATATTTTTCCCATTGGGTTTTTAGGAGTTTTAATGAGGCATGAGTTGATCGCGGTATTCGCCCAAGGGGGAGTGTTGGGAATCAAATCCCTAACTCACACGGACTCTTTCCTAGAAGGAAAGGAGAAGGATGAATCCTAATCCTAGTCCGTTTGTATGTGGGCTCTTACCAAAACTCTAGTACTTATTCGGACTATATATACGTGGGAGATCCTCCATTGTAAAGAACCAAGATTCAGACGAATAAAGAATAGTCTCCCTACATCTTGTGTCTACTTGTTCTACTTTCATCTACTACGTGATCGTGAGAGACGGAGAGGGGAAGGTCCTAACCGTGATGACAAGTTTCTTAAAGCTGTCACTAGGGCGGTTCGGCTGGGCCGTGGGGACTGCCGGCGTGAGATGAGTCGATGCGGTGCAGATTAGTAGCGGGCGGAGGTAGCGAGATCCGTTCCGCTAACAGCGTCGGGGATGTCGACGTCGTCGAATAGTCGCGGCGGCGTCGCCACGGCGTCGATGTAGAAGATCGGTGGCGGCTTTAATGACGATGTCGACGAAGAGCTTGTCGTCGCGATAACGTGTTAAGAAACTTGTCATCGGCGGTTAGGACCTTCCCCCCTCCGTCTCTCGCATGATCACGTAGTAGATGAAAGAAGTAAACAAGTAGACAAAGAATAGTCTCCTATCTTGTGTCTACTTGTTCTACTTCTTTCATCTACTACGTGATCATGAGAGACGGAGAGGGGAAGGTCCTAACCGATGACAAGTTTCTTAACACGTTATCGGCATGACAAGCTCTTCGTCGACATCGCCATTGAAGCCGTCATCGATCTTCTACATCGACGCTCGGGCGACGCCTGCGCGACTACTTCGACGGCACGTCGACATCCCCCGACGTTGTTAGCGAACGGATCCGCTACCTGGGCCGCTACTAACTGCGCGCATCGACTCATCGTCACGCACAGTCCCCCACGGCCTAGCCGAACTGTCCTAGTGATACCTTAAACTTCTTCAAATTCAAGAGCAAAAAAGTGCGAAAAGATCTCGCAGATTATTACTTGATTGATGTGCTGGCCTTCGAGCAAGTTTATATTTTCAATGCCGTATACAATCAGTATTCGCAATACATATATACGTATTACATGCAAGAAGCATGACGCATTACGGTTGATCTCCCCATTTGCTTGCTTTTTATACCTGCATCGATCTGGTTTGTATTACGTACATTGTTGAATAGTACCGCTAAGTACTTATATACTAGAAGTATATACATATATACAAGAAATAAAATTACGAGAGATTGCATCTAGGGTTAATATAAAAAATAAAATATGCCGATCGTGGTCCATAGCGCCACAAATGACCATGATTTTTGAATGTTAGGCTTGAAGTCCACATTTATTAACGTCCTTGAAGGATACAAACGCGAAAGATGAATTTTCAACAAATGACTTCGGTATGCATTATCAATTTGTTTGATGAATTTTATTTCTACTAGATTAAATCGGAAGATATAACTAGTTTCTAGTAGATTACAATTTTTTCCTAGATGCATAATCTATCACATGATCTTGCTACTTAGCGATAGTTGAATCTTAAATCGAGCCGATGTGGTGGACACGGCGCCCGGCTAGCTTGGTATCTTTGCGGCTTGCATCTTGAAGAATGCTAGT
>JADLZK010011404.1:0-36144 GCA_015847255.1 Hyparrhenia diplandra | reverse complement strand
CAGGCCATCAGGTAGACAGGTATTCAGATTCTATGAAGAAACAGGGACCGACAAGGTATGGTCCGTGCTGATGGCAAAAGAGGTGGCGGCGGGGATCAGGACATGAGGTAGATGACGTACTCCTACTACTAGTTGGAGCTCTTCACCGAGCAATAGGCATGTGTCGTGTCGCTGATGGCAAGGGACGTGACAGGCCGGCGTCAGCTAGTCGCCATCACCTGGGTGTTGTCTGGCCCGAAGGGAACTGTACCTGTACGTACGTGCGAGAACTCCAAGGAAAATGTGCGTACGAAACCCGTGGTGCATGCCTGGAGCAAACAAATCGGCCATGCGCTGCAGATTTGTGTCACGGAGATATCGACCGATCGATGTACGGAGTAGGCAGCTGGCGCGTGTGAACGAACGCAGGCTTCTGCAGATGCACCACCGCCACCACCACGTTTCCTTGCTGACGGCGGCGTACGTGCAGGATCTGGGTTTCGTGGTCTCGGTGTGTTTTCGTACGATAGTCTGAAGCGTGACTAGTACTCCAACTATTCATTGGGCTGAGATCTTTCATTTAAGACACGATTTAAGTTCGGTTTAGCAAGACATGTGCTCCTTGCTCCGTGCTCCGCTACTGATGGCAATGGCATGGCATCGTGTGCGAGCTGCACGAATATCTTAGCGCCTTCTTACGGCCACGATAGGCCACAGGCGTGGAAAACTCACTCTCCAGCTGAGCTGCACCCACGAAACGACAGAAACAGCCGTCCCTGTCCAGTGTCCTGTTGCGGACGTCCGGTCCGGTGCACGCACGGCCAAGTCCTCCTCTGCCTATATATATATGGCCACCCCGTCCCTCCCAATTCCACAGCCTCTCGAGTCTCGACTGCAACTGAAAGCAGCAAGGCACCGCCCGCTCGAGCTCCAAGCCTCCAACTCCAAGCATGTGCAAGGTGGTGATCACGATCCCGTCGCTCGTCAGGCTGCGCCGCACGCTGCGGCGGTGGCGGTCCCCGCGCCTCGGAGGCGGCCTCATCCTCATCCTCACCCTCGGTGCCGGCGGGGCACGTCGCCGTGTCCGTGCAAGGCGCGTCGCCGTCGTCGGGGCCGAGGCGGTTCGTGGTGCGGGTGACGCACCTCAGCCACCCGGCGTTCCTGGAGCTGCTGCGGCAGGCGGAGGAGGAGTACGGCTTCCCGGCCGCCCCGGGCCCCATCGCGCTCCCCTGTGACGAGGACCACTTTCTCGACGTCCTCCACCGCGTGTCTTCCTCGTCCTCCTCCTCCTCTTGCTGCTGCGGCCCGGCGTCCTCCCGGCGCCAGCGCGGCGACGCGCGGCCGTTGCTCCAGGGCATGGCCGTCGAGAAGCTGGTCTGGTGACTGTGACGCATTCAGGCGAGCAAGTTCGGCAGCCGCAGCACGCGGGGAAAAGGCGAAAGCGACTCGCCAGGCTTGCGCTGCAACGGCGACGGCCGGCCTCAAGGGCAACTGGGGGCACGGGCATTGTTAGCAGCAGCAGGAGGCCAGCAGCAACTGTTTCTGTGGTGGTTGCTCTTAGCTAGGAGCTAGTAGGTAGTAGATGGTACTTGGAAGAAATTGCTCCAAGGATCAAGAGGGTATGTGGCGATTATTTGATTTTGGTGGTGTTGTTTTCTCTGTAATAACTCGATGATCCATCGTGAAAAGGGAATAAACAAAGAAATTGTTCTTTGTATAAAATCAATTTGTCGTCATCTGTCGTGCATGTATTCGTGATATTGATTGATGTGTCCAACCTGCCCTGAGGACCATGGATGGATGTACTCCTATATTGTTATGACCACTGACTATCACCGCTAGTTGTATATTGACAACTGGTATTTCTCGTGGTTTACATGCCCATTACCTACAGTAAAAAACAAACCTGAGACTTGTATACAAAGTACACCAGTCCACTAGTAGTGCTTACTACTAACACATATATACTGTAGGTTACAAATTCTGCACTGAGAGTGGCCAACATAACAGGGAATTAGGGATTACTAGTAGACAGCGGATTGTTGAGGCCATCGGGTATTCAGGTGTTCTGAACGATGTGAGTTCAGAACACATCGCTGACGCTCTGAATTAACTAGCTTTGAGCATTTTGAGTTGTAGCCACGTCATGGCAATCACATAACGACCCATCTACACGGCTCGCGTCGCTCTCGCGCAGGGCGCCCATGCGGCGACCGAACCCTAGGCGCCGCCACCTCGATTCCCCGTCCCGGTAAGTGCAATCAAGCTCTAAGTGGGTTTTGGTGTTAATGACCACCGAATTAGGGGACTAATGAGATTTACTGAAGATGACATGCGGGGATTAAAATATGGAGTTGGTGAACAGGTCCAAAGATACCAAACACACTAGATGATGGTGTTTCCGGATCAAGGCATTTAAATTACTTTATGTTTTGAATCTTGAGTTTAGGAAATGCCGTACTATTAAGAGGGATCGTAGGATTCTCGGGTATCTGTGGACCAAGTGCTCTAAACATCAAAACCGGACACCACACACAACTCCAAGCCCCGACAAGCCAGCTCAACACCTCATTCTACCCCTCTGGCAGTCGGGCGGCGGCGGCGGTGCAAGCAATGGCGCTGCAAGTGCAGCGCCCACGCTGTGGCGGTCAGCAGGTGGCAATCTTGGCGATGGTCGCGCGCCAAATCGCACCGTTGGGTCCCGTGGGGTATAAATACCCATTCTACCCCTCCCCAACGGTTATCCGGCTCACTTCTTCTTCTACCCTCGCGACAAAGAAAGGAAAAAAGAGACCTTTTGCTCTCTCTCTCACTCCTCCATTGTTGCTCCACCTTCCCCCAAGCTAAGATTTCGATTCCACCATCAAATCTTGAGGGAAAAGGCAGCAAACTGCTTGTGGAGACCGGATCTACGACTTCCCCCACTCAAAAGAGCATTTGGTTCACGTTTGGCCGGAACCCTAGGGTTCTTTACTCTTGGAGCTTGCTCCTAGACGGCTAGGCGTCGCCCTTGAGCTTGCCCCCTTCGTGTGGCAGCCTTGGGAGGTTTGTAACCTCATTCTACAGCAATACATCACCCCACATCTCTAGGGTTAACTCCCTAGACTTGTGAACGAGGAAAAAAGCAAGCCGGTGGGCAAGCTAAGCCCCTTGTGTGGCAACCTCAACAACGTGGAGGTAACCCGAAATTGTGTGTGGCGACGGTGAACCACGGGATAAATCCTTGAGTCTCTTGTGTTCTTTACTTTCTTGCATATTTAGCTTGAGAAACTAGGGTTTCTACCCGATCTACTTTGTTGCGGGGTTTTCACGTATTTGCCTTGTCCTCCGTGAAATATCCGTGGTGCGGGAACAAGGGAGAAGCATCACTTCTCAAGAGAAGGGTCCAGAACCCTCTCACACACACTGCCCGTCGGGAACTCGCGGGCGGTGCCCGCTGGCCGTAACGCTGGCAAGGTGCCGCCCTTCCGGCCGAGGATCCTCTCTCGTCTGTCTCGTTTACACGCGGCTGCTGGATATACGGCGCAATGCCGCCGCCTTCTGTGTAATTGATCGTGGTGAAAAGTTTTTGCAGGTCGATTTAGCGTGTTAAGCCTATTCACCCCCTCTAGGCTTCCATCGATCCTACAAGTGGTATCGTGAGCTAGGATACCGCATACGCTTCACCCCGTGAAGTATGGAGGCACCGAGGGATCGAACCGTGGAGGCAAGTCCACCGTCGCCGTGGAAGAGCCGAGGCCAGCCAGTAGCCGAAGCTTTCTCTTGGTACGGCTAGCGAGAGCACCATCAAGGGTGACGCTACCGATCCCGAGAGAAAGGCCGCTAGACAAGCACCTGGCGAGCCGCAAGAAGACAAGAGCGAGAAAGGAAGAAGCTAGAAGAGCAAGCTAGCTTGAAGCTCGCCGAGAAGCTCCAAAGAAAAAGAGCAAAAAGAAAGATGATCCGTGAGGCAAGGGGTGCTAGAAGGGCAGCTAGAGAAAAGCAAAGGCAAGAAGAAGAAGCGGAGTCAAGTGAGCTATCAAGTAGCTCAAGATGGAGATGATGATGTCTCCTACAACAAGAAGAAGAAGAAGGAAAGCAAGAAGGAGGAGGGCAGCGTCAACAACAACAAGTTCGCCGCCATCTCTTTCAATTATTCTTCTTATTTGACTAACCGCGACAAGAAGTCATACATCAACGTTCCCGTGGGGAAGTTGCCCAAATTTGATGGGACCAACTATGCCAAATGGAAACACTTGATGAGGGCTTACCTTGAAGCACTTCACCCCGGTCTTTGGGAAGTTGTGTGTAGTGGATTTCAACCACCGGTGAACCCAAAGGCGCCAACAAATGAAGAGCTAGCTGCTGCCCACATCAATGGCCAAGCTACAAGCATACTCCTAAGTGCTCTAGAAGGAAATGAGTACAATAGGGTGATGAATGTCAACATTGCCAAGAAGATTTGGGACACCTTGGTGCTTGCACATGAAGGTGTTGACAAAGTGAGGAAAGCAAAGATTGATATGTTGAAAGCAAAGCTCAACCGGTTTGTGATCATTGATGGAGAAGGTGCTCAAGAGATGTTTGATAGGTTGATGGTCCTCGTTGGGAAGATTAGAGGATTTGGAGATGAGGATCTTGATGACCACACGGTTGTCAAGGTTATGCTAGAGGCCTACACACCTAGGAATCCTACCGTGGTAACCTTGATTAGAGACAAGAAGAAGTTTGAGCACTTTACACCCAATGATGTGCTTGGAAGGTTGATCACTCATGATATGCAAATGGAAGAAGCAAATGAGAGAAAGAAGCTTGGTGAGTTGCAAGCCAAGCTTGAGGGCATCAAGGTCAAGGATGTTGCTCTAAAGGCATCCAAGACAAGCAAGTCATGCTCATCACACAAGACAAAAGGCAGCAAGCAAGCATCCATAAGTCAAGACAAGAAAGTGAAGAAGATGCAAGAAAATATTGATGAAATCTCTTCCTCAAGTGATGATGAAGATGATGGGGCTGATTACGAGAAGATTGATGATATGGCCCTATTCATGAAGAAGTATGGAAAGGGGATGAAGGCAAATGGCTACAAAATGGTGCAAACGAAGATTCCCAAACAAGAAAAAGAGAACTTGCTTCAATTGTGGCAGCACCGAACACTTTGTTGCCGATTGTCCACATGAGAACAAGAACAACAAATACAAGAAGGACAATGGCAAAGATAAGAAGCAAGACTACAAGAGAAGGGGAAGGAACATGGGTGAAGCTCACATCGGTCATGAGTGGGACTCAACCAAAGAGACAAGTGAAGAGGAGATTCACATTGCAACATTTGCCATGCAAGAAACCTCTACACCCAAGCTCTTCAACAACATGTCCGATGATGAGGATGAGGACCTTGACTCCACTCATGTTTGTCTCATGGCCAAGCATGAGAAGGTAAAAAAAACTAAATCCAAACCCTCTCCCTCTCTTAGTGATGAATCTAGTGATCTTAGTGAAAGCTCTAGTGAAGATGAATCTAGTGATGATGAAGAATATGTTAGACTCACCAAGAACCTAGATCCCAAAACTAGAAGCTTTCTTGCTCAACTAATGGCGGATTTAGAAAGTACCCAAGCGGAGTTGGCAACTAGAGATAGTCAATTGGATAGACTTGAAAAACTCTATGTTGACAACAAGGATGCTCTTGTAGCTGAGAGAAGTGAGGTGGGTCTGCCTTGCAAAAGCGCCTAGCTAATGAGCAAGGTGACCATGCTCTCACAAAAAGGCTATGGTATCCCTAAATGGGAAGTATCTTGTGACTTGCAAAGCAAGCACACCGAGCTTGAAACTCAATATAGTCTTCTTTGGGAGAGCAACTCACATCTCTCAACCACAAAGGATACTTCTACTCCCTCCACTAGTCAAGGTTGTGGTAAATGCTATAATGTTGATATGAATGCTTATGCCACTAACCTTGCCAACATGAAAGCAATGGAGAAAGAGATCACTAGACTCACGGCTATGGTGAGGAAAGAAGGTGAAAACAAAGAAAAAACAAAGAGCAACAAAGTTGTGGCTCCAAAGAAGCCCAACTACATTGATGGGAGAAATCCAAGAATCAAGGATAGACTTGGGCACAAGCAAGGAAACAAAACCAATGGTCGAAAGCGATCAATGGTGTTGAATGTGTCAAATTCTTGAGCAAAGGCACAAAAGGGTACAGAGAGACCTTGCACGTAGCGCCGGACACAAGCCAATCCGAAGGTTACTGCGCCACGCCACGGCAGCTTTGAGTGAGGACGAGCGGCGATGCCGCGCCCCCAAGAAAAGGAAAGGTCACCTACACTGCCACTCATTTCGAATAGACCCAAGAAGATGGTCCAAAAAGGCTGTGAAGAAGGTCCGTAAGTCGAGAAATCTAGTCCAGGCTGTTCCAAAAAGGTCACTCCTATCAATGGAAAGCAAAAGCTAGCAAGTTGGACTCCAATCCTTGCTTTGAAGTAAAGGCAAACAAAGAAGGGGGAGGTGTATGCTAAGTACACGGGCAAAGGACAAGAAAAAGCTACCGCAACACCTCCATATGGGTTCCCAAAGTTCTTGTGACTAAGGTAAAAGGTCCCAAGAATCTTGGGGACCTAAACTTGTGAACTAAACTTGTTTTGCGAGGCATACTCCTCCGGTGGGTCAAGTTGGGTGTTTGACAAATGCTGTACAAATCATATGACCGGAGAAAGGAGTATGTTCTCATCATATTCCCAAACCAATGACGATAGGAACAACATAAGGTTTGGAAATGATGATGTGAGGAGTGTGATCGGTCTTGGTAACGTTGCTATCACAACCGAGCATAATATTTCGGATGTATTGCATGTTGATTCGTTGGGATACAACTTGTTGTTGGTCTCACAATTGTGTGAGAAAGGCTACAATTGTCTCTTTACGGATGTTGGTGTGGAAGTCTTTTCGCAGAAGGATTCCTCTCGTTGTCTTTACAGAAAAACTCAAGAATAAGCTTTACTTAGTTGATTTCAACAAAAGTGAGGCTAAGCTTGATACCCGCCTAATGGCAAAATCTAGCATGGGCTGGTTATGGCATCGCCGTCTAGCACATGTTGGCATGAGGAACTTGGCCAAACTAGCGAGAAAGACAACCACATCATTGGACTAACAAACATTGACTTTTGACAAAGACAGATATTGGACAAAAGACAGATATGTGGACCTTGCCAAGCCCGGGGGTAAAGCAATGTCGTGGTACAAGAGAAGGTGAAGACATTCATCAAGAGGGCACAAAGAGAATTCGATCTTCCCCGTCAAGAGAATAAGAAGTGACAATGGAACCGAATTCAAGAACACCCAAGTTGAAGAATATCTTGATGAAGAGGGCATCAAGCATGAATTCTCACCGCATACACCCCTCAACAAAATGGTGTAGTAGAGAGGAAGAATCGCACACTCATAGAGATGGCAAGGACAATGCTTGATGAGTACAAGACTTGGACATCTTTTGGTGTGAAGCCATCAACACCGCTTGTCATGCCATCAACCGCCTCTATCTACACAAGAAACTCAAGAAGACCTCATATGAGCTCTTAACCGGTAACAAGCCCAAGGTGTCATACTTTAGAGTGTTTGGGTGCAAGTGTTTCATTTTGAACAAAAGGCCCCGAACCTCTAAGTTTGCACCTAAAGTTGATGAAGGCTTTCTTCTTGGTTACGGATCAAATGAGCATGCCTATCGTGTTTTCAATCAAACCTTGGGTAGGGTTGAAATCAAATTGTAGATGTGACATTTGATGAATCTAATGGCTCTCAAGTAGAGCAAGTTGATCAAAGTGTTGTAGGAAAGGAGGATCCACCTTGTGAGGCAATCAAGCAACTAGCTATTGGTGATATAAAGCCTCAAGAGGACAAAGCAAATGAAGAGGAGGATCCACCGATTCTTTGCCGCACAAGATTCCGCCGACGTACTCAATGAAGAAGTGCAAAGACACGCCCTATCGGAAATATCCAAATACGCGGCGGTCAAGACGCCTGACGCAGCAGCAGCGCCGCCACCACCTACCTCTACCAGGCGGTGATCCACCGCATCACCTATCCGGCCACTTGATCTTGCACCCATACTTGAAGCCACCGATGATTATGATGAAGATCAAGAAGAACAAGCCAAGGCATTGACCACCCACGCCTACGACAAATCGGTTCAACGGGACCATCCCGCTGACAACATCCTTGGGAGTCTTCGAAAGGGAGTGACTACTCGATCTCATCTAGCCGCTTTACGCCAACATTTCTCGTTTGTTTCTTCTTTGGAACCGCGAGAAAAGTAGGTGATGCTCTCAAGGATCCGGATTGGGTGTTGGCCATGCAAGAAGAGCTCAACAACTTCAAGAGGAATGAAGTTTGGGAGCTAGTGGAAAGACCCAAGACGAACATCATTGGTACCAAGTGGGTCTTCCGCAACAAGCAAGATGAAGATGGGTTGGTGACAAGAAACAAGGCAAGATTGGTGGCTCAAGGCTTCACTCAAGTAGAGGGCTTGGACTTTGATGAAACCTATGCACCTGGCAAGACTAGAAGCAATTACGCATTCTTCTAGCCTTTGCTGCCCATCATGACTTCAAGCTATTTCAAATGGATGTCAAGAGTGCATTCCTCAATGGTCCACTACAAGAGGAAGTATATGTTGAGCAACCACCCGGTTTTGAAGACCCCAAGCTTCCCAACCACGCCTACAAGCTCCATAAGGCGCCTATGGGCTTAAGCAAGCACCTAGAGCATGGTATGAATGCCTTAAGGAATTCTTGCTCAAACAAGGCTTTGAAATAGGCAAAACCGATCCTACTCTCTTCACTCATAAAGTTAGCAATGACCTCTTTGTATGCCAAATATATGTCGATGACATAATATTTGGTAGCACTAACAATATGTATGTTGAGCAATTTAGTAGGACAATGACCAAGAGATTTGAGATGTCCATGATGGGTGAGTCAAGTACTTCCTCGGGTTTCAAGTCAAGCAAATGGAGGAAGGGACATTCATAAGTCAAACAAAAAGTACACCCATGACATGCTAAGGAAGTTTGACATGGTGAAGGCCAAGCCTATCAAAACACCAATGCCAAGTAATGGACATCTTGATCTTGATGAGGAGGGTCCAAATTGTGGACATGAAGGTATATCGCCCATGATTGGATCCCTACTTTACCTTTGTGCATCTAGGCCTGACATAATGCTTAGTGTGTGTATGTGTGCTCGTTTTCAAGCTAATCCAAAGGAATGTCACTATGTGGTCAAGTAAGAGAATCTTGAGATACTTAGTACACACTCCTAACCTTGGCTTGTGGTATCCCAAGGGTTCCAAGTTCAATCTACTTGGCTATTCGTGATCTCGACTATGCCTGCAAAAGTAGATAGAAAAAGCACTTCGGGGACATGTCAATTCCTTGACGGTCCTTAGTGTCTTGGAGCTCTAAGAAGCAAAATTGTGTAGCCCTTTCCACCGCCCGAGGCCGAGTATGTTGCAAAATGGCCATGTTGTGCTCAACTACTTTGGATGAAGCAAACCTTAAAAGATTACGGATGTCAATTCATAAAGATACCCCTTCTTTGTGACAATGAGAGTGCCATCAAACTAGCAAACAACCCTGGTAGCACATTCTAGAACAAAACACATAGACATCCGTCATCACTTCTTGAGAGACCACGAACTAAAAGGAGATATCGCAATTAGCCATGTGAGCACCGAAAAACAACTAGCCGATATCTTCACCAAGCCTCTCGATGAGTCAAGGTTTTGTGCTTTATGCGTAGTGAGCTAAACATTCTCGATTCTCGTAACTTGGTTTGAATTCAAGCACACATGCAATCTGTTTGAGACACTAGATCGACATAGGAAATGTTTGTGAAATCTTTCATATTGTGTTTCAAAAGGATTTCAAATTCTAATCCAAATTCAATGCCATTGTTCTCATTGTTGATCCGTCCCCCGCAATGAATTTTGGTGTCCCCGTGATCAAGTTTGAGGAGAAGTAAGTCAAAAGTGGCAATATATAAGCGGACAAGAAGGCAGAGCGGGGGCGGCGGTCCTCGCGTGTCTGCAGCCGCCGGCCCCCAGCCAAATGGTGCCGCGCCTAGGGTTTCCAAATCGCCTGTCCGAACCGTTTTTGGGCCAAATTTCTTCTTTCCTTTTCTACCCCCTGGCCCAACCGTCCTCTTCTCTTCTCCTCTCCCGACACCCACGCCCCCCTCTCTCTCTTCCTCCCGAAGCGTGAAGGAAGGTGGCCGCCACCTCCACCGCCGCCCGCCGCCGCCCAAGCCGCCCGCGCTCCGGCCGGCATAGCCGTGTGCCGCCACCGCCGGCCATCTCCTCCGTCCCGGCCCGCCCCTCCCTCCCTCCTCCGAAAGCAGTTTCTCTCCTTTCCCCTTCAATCAACGAGGTACAACCTAACCCTAACCATGAAGTTCTTGCCCGATCTATGCAATGGAGAAGTTTTTGCCTTATTTTTATTCTTAGATGATGTATGATGACTAGGAAGAAGATTGTGATAGTTGGAATGAGTTGATTTTGGGTTGACATGGATTTAAATAATTAGGGGAGGGTATGGCCATGCCATTCCCAACATTGGAACTTCATCGTTCTTGGCTGATTCGAACAAAGAAAACCCCTAAATTATACTCATGATGATGACCCTAAACCCATTGATTCCAGGAATCGAAGTTTCCCTTCCTACTTTTCATCTTACTAATATGAATGAATCCATGGGCAAACTCTTCAAAATCATGATTTAGACTTTGAAGCTATGGTAAACATGCAATTTGAGTCAAGTAGATGTAGTAGAAAGTTTAGAAAGAAGAAAATTGATGTTTTGAGCAAGTCCGGGCGCGGTGCAAGCAGCCAAGGCCCCGACGCTAGTAAGCAGGCCCACGCCCACGCGGCGCGTCATGGTCCATGGCGCGGCAAAGGCGCCAAATCAGGTTCTCGACCCCCGACGATTGCTCCAACCATCAATTTTCATCCTTCTAACCTTTCTTCTACATATATTTGGCCATTTTACTTTATATCATGATCAGTTTCTCATCAACATCCTATTCATTGCATAGATGGATCCGGGAAGCGACCCCCATGGCAAGAGAAAGCAGGGGGTCAAAGTGATTGACGTAAGGGGCGAGGAAGGAAGAATCTCGAACATGGCAGAGGCGGTGGGGCGCCAAATTACCTGAGGAGCAAATGCAAAGCAAGATGGGTACACTATTGTTCCCGCAGGGGAACAAGGTACTCCGCACCACCCTCCGGTATTTGATAACAGACTACATGCGTGGAGGTTGAGGGTGTGTTTGAGATGATCGCACACGCCAATGACTCACCAATCCCAAGTGGTGAGTTATTTGAAGAAGCAAAGGGAGGTTGCCGATGCTAGAGCTATCAATGTCTATGCAGAGGAGCAGCAGGAAGGCATTGATGAGAGGTTTTGGGCAGCCTTTCATTCAAACTTTTACCTAACAGTCCTTCTCCACTCCACAAAGAGCAAGATCACCACGATGCACTACATTGACTTTGAGAGGATGAGAGATAGAGAGGAGGATGCATTTGATGAGGCCATAGAAGCATGTGAGAAGTTTGAGTCGACAGACATCATGTCATTCGGCATGATTGGAATGAAGAGATCCTTAGTCGGTTTCATGCCACCTACTACCGGGACAGCCTTCGATACTATCCAATCGGATGACCGACAGAGGCACTACGAGTTGACTTTGTCACATTCTGTCAGATACTTGGCTTTGGGGCTGACCACAGGGAGTACACAGATATCCATGAGTTAGACCCTATTGAAGCCAAGGCCATCAGGGATTGCTGGGCTGATCAGGGATTGCTTGGAAAGAGGAAGGGGTTGAAGGACTTCTTCTATGTGATGAACAATCTCTGCCGTTGTACCATTGATCCCAAGGATGGGGCAGCCTCGGATGTGAATGGCTATGCTAGGAATGTTCTTGCCCATTTCAGGAATGATGAGACATTTAATGTGGGCAAGTTCATTTGGAGACAGCTAGCCAATGCTTTGGATGATGCCAGGAGGAACTTGCCATATGCCCCTTACATCATGTTCATGATTGAGAGGGTTTTAAGGGAACATCTATCCCAAGGACTGCTTCCACACCGTCTCTACAACATAGAGAAGACACATGGCTTGGATGGTGGGAAGACTAGTGGCAGGGCAAGACCCTCAGCAGGAGGCACCTCAGCTGGCAGAGAGGACTTGGAGGAGCCATCTAGCTCCAGGCCCAGGAGACAGAGCAAGTCCAAGGGGAAGATCAAGAAGTGGCTCAAGGCTATATTTGGACATTGCTCATATGCGTCTCGCCCCTCCCTATGAGCTTCAGCAGGAGGTGAGGCAAGCTTTCAAGAGTGTTAGGGAGAAGCAAGGACTTCCGCCTCCTCCCCGCTATCCCTAGACCACCACAAAGATGACCTCCCGTGAGCTCTCCGGCCACTTCCAAAATCGGATCAGGACTTGTCAGAGATGCTAGGATCCATCTCTCGGCCAGATTCCAAATTGCCGCTCCACTTTCGCCCGCTCAGCCAGCCTAGTGCTACCATATCCGAGGAGGACACCGCCTCTAGCAGTGGGGATGACAGTGATGAGTGACTCCACTCCTCTTCTTCTCTTTTCTATGAACTTTTTGGTGCTTGACGCCAAAGGGGGAGAAAATTAGAAGAAATGAGGGGGGTCAAACTTGAGGGGGGTCAAACTTTTCGACGCCCTGGAGATGATTTGAGGATGAAGCAGCAGCAGTTTGTCAGAGTTTAGATCCTTGGAGAGTAGTTTGTTAGGTGTGAGTTCGAGAGAAACTCTATTTTATGTAATAATGCCACCTATGACTTATTATTTCTCGGATTTGGTCATTTGATTGCTTAGACTCTGTTTTATATATATTGCTGCTGGTTTAGGATTGTTCCTATCTTATATGCTGTGGTTTGATGTCTCGTTGTGCCGTCGTGTCGCCGATAGGGCGCGCAAGCAGCAAGCACTTGGCGCGCCGGGCAAAGGCCGCAAGCATTACATCACCACGTGCATACACTCATTTGTTGTGCTCTAGTCCTTTATCATGTCATATGCATCACGGATATATTTGTATGACACTTTTTGAGCACCCCACAGCAATCAGGGATGTAGGGGGAGGTTTTCCACCACTTCTAAATGTGTGATTTGACTTTCATGTCAAAATGAGAATTCAAATCTTTAGCACACATTTAGGGGGAGGCCTCACTACACCTAAGTGTGTGAAAATTGACCTCTTATGTCAATAATGAGAATTCAAATCTCACTTACACATTTAGGTGAAGGATCCTACATCCATGAGCTTAAGAATCTAAGTTTGACTTTACATCTTATGTAAGCTCTAATTTGGTTGTCATCAATCACCAAAAAGGGGGAGATTGTAAGTGCAATCAAGCTCTAAGTGGGTTTTGGTGTTAATGACCACCTAATTAGGGGACTAATGAGATTTACGAAGATGACATGCAGGATTAAAATATGGAGTTGGTGAACAGTCCAAAGATACCAAACACACTAGATGATGGTGTTTCCTGATCAAGGCATTTAAATTACTTTATGTTTTGAATCTTGAGTTTAGGAAATGCCGTACTATTAAGAGGGATCGTAGGATTCTCGGCATCTCGGGACCAAGTGCTCTAAACATCAAAACCGACACCACACACAACTCCAAGCCCCCAAGCCAGCCGACTCAACACCTCATTCTACCCCTCTCTGTCAGCCGGCGGGCAAGCGCAATGGCGCGGCAGCAGCCACGCCCACGCGGCAAGATGCCGGGCGTGACAAAGGCGGCAAAGGTCGCGCTTAAATCGCACCGTTGGGTCCCGTGGGGTATAAATACCCATTCTACCCCTCCCCAACGGTTATCTGGCTCACTTCTTCTTCTACCTCGCGACAGCAGCCAGAAAAGAGACCTTTTGCTCTCTCTCACTCCTCCATTGTTGCTCCACCTTCCCCCAAGCTAAGATTTCGATTCCACCATCAAATCTTGAGGGAAAAGGCAAAGAACTGCTTGTGGAGACCGGATCTACGACTTCCCCACTCAAAAGAGCATTTGGTTCACGTTTGGCCGGAACCCTAGGGTTCTTTACTCTTGAGCTTGCTCCTAGACGGCTAGGCGTCGCCCCTTGAGCTTGCCCCCTTCGTGGCAGCCTTGGGAGGTTTGTAACCTCATTCTACAAAGATACATCACCCCACATCTCTAGGGTTAACTCCCTAGACTTGTGAACGAGGGAAAAAGCAAGCCGGTGGGCAAGCTAAGCCTTGTGTGGCAACCTCAACAACGTGGAGGTAACCCAGCCTGTGTGGCGACGGTGAACCACGGGATAAATCCTTGAGTCTCTTGTGTTCTTTACTTTCTTGCATATTTAGCTTGAGAAACTAGGGTTTCTACCCGATCTACTTTGTTGCAGGGTTTCTGCTGTATTTGCCTTGTCCTCTGTGAAATATCTGTGTGCAGGAACAAGGGAGAAGCATCACTTCTCAAGAGAAGGGTCCAGGAACCTTCTCACGACACTGCCAGTCAGGAACTCGCGGCAGTGCCGCGCCAGAACGCGGCAGTGCCGCGCCCTCTGGCCGAGGATCCTCTCTCTGTCTCGTCTCAGTCGATTACACGCTGCGGTCGGCCGCGGCGCCCATACGCGGCAAAGGTGCGCGCTTTCCCGTGTCTTGATCGGTGTGAAAAGTTTTTACGGTCGATTTAGAAGGTTAAACCTATTCACCCCCCAGGCTTCCATCGATCCTACACCGTCAAATCCCGGGCCGCGCCGGGCCGCCGCCGAGCGGTCGCCCGGCTCCCGCCGGGTGGGGGATGGTGGCGGCGTGGGTTCTCCCTCTCCTCCGGGCGGCGGCGGGCGCCGCCATGACGAGGACGGAGCTGCCGGGCGCTGGCCGCCCTCCGCTGGGCGGTGGGTCTTCGCTGACACCGGATCCGCGGCGCCCCTACCGGACCGCCGGGCTACGTGGCGGGAGCGCGGAGGTGCGTGCGTGGCGTCTCGTCAAGCCGGGCGGCGGGCGGATGGCGGCCATGGTCGGGCGGGACGCCGGTCGACGCTGGGCGGCCCGGCGGGCGGGGAGTCTTGGAGTAGCCGCGGCCGGGCGGACGCCGGAGGTGGTCGGCCGGCGGGGCGCCGACCGCCATTCCGCACCATGGTGTTTCGATGATGGTGGAGCCGGGTGGTCTACCGCGCGGCAGCGCCGGTTGGTATGTTGGTTGTTGCTCCTCTTCCCCTTCGAGACGGTGATGCCGTGGTGCGGCGCCATGGTGGTGGAGCAGGGGGTTGGCGTGTGTTTTTTCCGGTGGTGCTTGTGGTGGTGCCTCGGCGTCTTGCCTGGCTCTTCCGGTTGAGGCGTTGAGTTGGCGGGGCGTGCTTCGCACCGCCGAGGCATAGGGATTCTCGTGGTGAAAACCCGGTCCCTCCATGGACGTCGCGACGGCGGCGCCATCGGGCGTCGTTCCCTCCTTGGAGGCGCCGCATCTTGAGACCCAACTCGGCTGGTGGCAGGGGTGGTGGTGGTTGGTGGTGTTGCCTGTGCATTGCGACTTTGGTGGTGCACTTGGTCCGCGTTAGCGGGACGGTCAGTGCCGAGGGCCCATGGGTGCCGGAGGTCTTGGGCCGGGCGCTGCATGGTGGTGGTGATCTCGGTGCACGGTGGGGTGGAAGTGGTACTCGGCGGTTTCGAATATCCGAGTCCCGGGAAGTGGAGTGAGGCGGTGGGAGGGCGAGGCCCCCACGCCAGAGTAGCCGGGATCGGGTGGTTTCCAAGGTGCCGCGACGGGTTTTTCTGGCCGACGCTTTGCCGAGCCGGGGATCGACGGCTGTGGGTGTGCAGCTTTGAGGATGATAGCCCCGTGGTGGAGGAGTTCCGTGTAGCCGCTTGGGCTTGCAATGGCTACGGCTTCAACGTTGGTGACGACGGCGCGGTTTTTCGGCGGCTTGCTTTTGACTCCTCTCCCAGGCGGTGGTGGTGTAGTGTTGTATGCTTTTGTTTTTTATCTTTTCCTTTTTCTTAGTGCCTTTTCTGTGGTTGGCTCGTGTCGATGTCCCAATCCGACCGAGCGGCGGAGTTGGAGCCTCGTGTTGATGACCCAATCCAACCGAGCGGTGCTTCTTTGTATATCTTGCTTCCATCCGCGTTGTGTTTAGTTGAGTTGTTTTAAGTGGATCTTAGTTGCAACGTGAGTGTTAGTAGCTAGTGGTGGGCGGAGTGGAACACTCCCTAAGTTGTGAGGCTTGTGTCGATGTCCCAATCCGACCAAGCAAGGAGTTGAGTGGGCGCCGGGTGGCGTGAGTTGAAGTAGACTTGGTGCCTGGGTGTGTACACCGGGTAGGGTGGTCCTCCCTCATTTGTATGGTTTTTCCTACCCGGTTTCCAAATCAAAAACTGGGCTGGCACTTGTCTTTTTCCTTTTTTCGTCTAATAGAAATCACGGCAAAGTTTTTGCCGTCCCTTTAAAAAAAAGTTGTAGCCACGTCAATCCAGCCTGATATGATATTACTGCTCGTACTCCAGTACTCTACATCCTGCAGAGCAGAGCATGTACCCGACAATTTCTCGACAAACGACAAATGCACTGTACTATAGACTACCCCACCCTATCCTCGACCAGGAGTACTGTAAAAATCCAAAACGGTTGTCGTGCACTGTCTCCACAACTTGACGTCGTCATCAGCTCGGACAGGAGCATGTCATGTGCGCCAAGTCCGCACGCTCCCAAAGCAACACTTGGCGCGGCGTCCGTCGCGGGCGGCCGGTCGTCGATCAGTCTCCGGTCCGGGCCACCGTATCCTCTCGCCGATTCGCCGCACGCGCTGGCGCCGATCCGCCCGTCGCCACGTAGCCCATACAGCCAGGGACAGCAGGGGCCGCGCCAGGGGCGTGCATGCGTGCGCGCTCCGATCCGGCGCCGAAACGGATTCCGGCCAGCTGCACTGCACCCACGGGTTCAGTCCGCTCGTTTCGGCTGCCGCGCGCGGCGGTTACACCTGACCTGGCCCGGTCGTCGTCGTCGTCGTCTCCCACGGCATCTCCGCTCGTGCGAGGCGTTCAGCTCGCTCTCGCGGCCGGCGCGTACGTGTCCCCGCGGCGGGGCGCGGAACGTGCGACGACTGGGAGGCCAGAATCTTTGTGGAGGGAGGGAGGGATGGAAGGCGATGCAATGCAATGATGGTCCAACTGAATTCGCGTGCCTCTTTGGTTGCCGTTGCCGGATCACATCATCATCTAGGTGCTGGATTAGTATTGTAATTAGCAGGGGTCTTATTTTTAGTCTAGACTTTTATTTTCTGATGATCAAGCTTGCAATCTGTCGAAGGACCAAGGATGCATGCACCTGTCCTGTCCTGTCCTGTCCTTCTGGTGCTTCGTTGTACTAATTGTGACTGCCCAGTAGTGCTCCACTACCTTAGCTAGCTATCTTGCTGACCTCTCATGCTCATTTTTGAGACTAGACTAGAGGAAACCTAAGTTTATTTCTGCTGGGTCGCCACGCCATTGATTCTTTTCAGTGTGAACTGAGTATATATATCTATTCCTACACCTAACAAAACAGCAGGGAGGAGAGTGGGGAAATGTTTGAAGCTGGGAAGCATGTTTTATATGGTGTACTATATATGTATAAATGGTTTGAAATTGGCTAGAGGTCATAAGGATCTAATGTTGTATATGGCTCTGCAGAGTCGGCAGCCACATGCTCCCCTCCCACAACACTACATGTGTTACCATCTGAGTCATCATTGCAAGCTGCAGGGCATCTACGCCAGTATATACAAATGCCACTCAAGCGTGCCCTGGGCATGGGCACATGACACGTAGAGGCAGAGCATCTAGAAGAGGCATGGCACCAGGACAAGGCGTGGTTTGGTGCTGTATGATTGGCGAATTAGGCCTTGTTTGTCCGATAAATCCACATAGAAATCTCCTCCTGATGTTCGCTTCCTACCTCTCATAGTGGAAGATCGGAGGAGAGAATATCAGGATGTTCGGTGGAGCATTTCAGGATGGGCCAAGACTAAAGGGGTATATATATATTTTATTATTATATATCATTTCGTTAGGTTTGGTTAATCATTTTGAGCAATCATTTATCGTCAACATAAGGTGCTAGTTAATGAAATAAATCATTTTGAATGTGCACCTCTCGGTAAGTATCCATAGAATAGGATAGGATAAAGAAGACCAATCTTGAACAGCTACAGCTAGCTTTTTTTTTTTTGAAAGCTCTACAGCTAGCTTGTTTATATACACCAAAAAGAGTTGAATTTGGTGCCGCTTTCTTCAACTAATTTTCTTTTCTCGATTCGAGGGTACCCGCTCAATTCTGGACCATTTATTTTGTTTACTTGCCAACGTATAGTAGTACATCTATTTGACCATTATTTTTGCCACTTTAAAACCAATTTTCATGCAAATGTACCGATATCATTTTTATGTGACAACTATAATTATGAATCGCCCCAAGTAATGGTCAAAGTTTTTCAAACCTTTATCATACATGTCTTAATACGAGATCATTTTTCAGAATGATAGAAGGGGATGATTACTATATTTGAATAGAAAATTACTTGTATCAGTTCCAAATATTCAAATGGTAAAAACTATTTTGTAGTCAAACTAATTAAGAAACATTGACGCCAACTCCAAAACATCATTTATTCTTTTACTAAGGGTTCGTTTGGCTGCACTTGATTCCACCACAATATAATCCACATGTTATATGAGGATTTTGGTAAAAAAAAAAATACTGACTAGTTTACCCCTTAATACATATGGATTAGGATGATCAAAGTTCACAGACAGTAAAAGTTATGTACTCCGTACTTAGATATATAAAATGTGCTCTAGAAAAACAAAATGTTTGAACGCTTATTCAAAAATGGAATAAATAACCTATCTAGTGGTGGTTACCTTGCGAACAGGACAAATAAGTTCATTAGCACCGAAGACATATCTGGGTGGTGCACGTACGTGCTAGTCGTTTGATATTGTGAGGAGCAAGTATTGAATTGAACCCTAATGCGATACAGCACGAACGAATGCATCTTCACACAACATGACACTCTGTCCTGATCACCAAAAGCAAGATCCCCTTGCTCCTTTAGTCCTCTCCGATTAGACGTAAATTCCGGACAGTACAACGAAATTAGTGTACGGAGCACTTAAACTGATGAGTGACGAGTGCAATGACATTTCATATTTGTTTCTGTTCTATGTCCGCTATTTATTCCAGCTTCGCTGGCAGAAGCAAGAAAGATGCAAAAGCAAGGCCTTGCGTCGCGTCGCCTACTTTTGTTGCACGCACTGCCGATTCTTTCTCCTTTGGCGCTGTCTGACAAGTCCTTAGATAATGTTGACATGAATTGTTGGAAGCATGTACCAATAATGGCGTAAACCACGTACATGAAGTCATCAAATTTTTTGGATTCACTGAATTCTTTATATAGCTCTATTTCATTTGTTCGATCTGCAGCAGCAGTAGCAACCTTCGGCGAAGGCACGGTTTGAGATAGAAATGTAGAAGAGCTCCTGCAGAGCTGAAGCAGGCCCGATCCGTATGCAGGGGAACTGTCGGCCTTGTTGTACATACGTTCGAAATTTTGATTCTTCCTGTTTTGGTATTCTACAATAGGTGTCATTTTCAGAGGAAACTCAGAGGTTACAACATATATATATATAGCAACCAAACATTTCAGCATGGTATCCGGGCCTAACATTACGAGGAATCCCTTTTACTATGGCTCTGTCTGTTCCTCTGGAATTGCATCTTCATTCAGGTTGGCGATAAACATGCAGCGGACAGGCTCCTGCTATCCTGCAGAGCTCAAACTACCAAGTATACGTACATGACGATCCTGTGCAGGTGGTACTGTCTGCTTCGCTGTACATACGTTTAAGAAATTTGATGCTTTCTGTTTTTTTTGGCCTTCTACGATAGCTTCCATTTCAGAAATAAACAAACCCAGCGGTCAGGAGACTAAACATTTCATTATCAGGATGGTTATTGCTGTCCCTGAAAATTGAAGTCCGAGGGAGTTCAAACCAGACCAAACAGAGAGAATGTACGTTAATGGTGAAAGCACAAGCACAAGCACAAGCTCGTAGCTAATCATCCCATATAGCCTTCGTCTGCAGTGCCCGTGCGTGCACACACACTGTCACACTGATACACACGACGGTGCATGATTACTTGGTCGATAACACTTAGCGCGGACATTAAAAACAACCAGGAGGAGTTAGGGGGGTGTCATTAGGCAGTTGCTCACAGGACTGGAGCTAGGATAGGAAAGTAAGCCGTCATGATCATCATCTTTCTCGACGGCAACAACCGGCGCGGACAGGGACAGCAGCTAGCTAGCCGACGGCTAAACAAAGCATTTGGTTGGTTCATTTCAGTTTGTTTCACCTTTTCGTTGATGGTGTACTGAAGAAAAAAAAAACCATGGAGTTCCAGCCTGAAAAGGCAAATGCTGCTGACGGCTTTTCTAATCTAATCTTGGCAGCCCCCTTTTTTCCCAAGCTTTCACCGACCGGGCTGGGCCATCATCATATCATGTACTATTGGACATGGCCACGTGGCAGAAACATGTGACACAGATGAGTTTCTCTCTCTTTTTCTTTTTGATGAGAGTGTGACCTAATATATTATAGGTTTCTTTTGAAGATTCCATGTTAATATTACTCCTAGTGAGATGCACTATAAAAAAAAAGAGATAAGACTTTAAAAATTATCATATACTTCCTCCATCCCAAATTGTAAGTTGTTTGACTTTTTGGCATCAAGTTTGACCGCTTTCGTTTTATTAAAAAAATTTATGAAAAAAAAAGGTCAAATTAAAGTTATTCTTGAAGAATTTCTATCAATAAAGCAAGCTACGACAAAAGAAATGATATTTTGCAAAAAAAAAAATTGAGTAAGCGGTCAAAGTTGGTGCCAAAAAAAGCGAAACGACTTACAATTTGAGATGGAGTGAGTAATAGAAAAATATCATGTCACCTCTACTATTCCGTAAAAATAATATTAATTAATTAATTGTTTATTAAATCTCCATCTATATTACATTACACATGCTAATTGAAGAGAAATGATTCAAACAGACCCTTAAAATTATCCATGGGACTTAAATTTATTTTGGGTATCTAACGCCCTCTTAAATTTACTCCATCCATTTTTATGTATATTTGTATTAGGTTTGTCTTAAGTCGTTCAGTTTTAATTTTGGCTATCGATTTTAAAATTTTTATATAGGTTTTACAACACTCGTGCCTTTTAACATTACTGACCTGGACAGAAGCAAGGCCAGATTAATGAACTAATAAAGTCAGTCAAGGTACATACATTATGTGCACCGTGAGTCAGAAGCTCAGAGCACCATATGTGTACCGGCATGTCTAGGAGCTGAAGTCGATCGTTATTCGTTTCTTGTTTCAGAAACGAGAACGAAAAACGTTTCAGATCGGCACGATTTATTAAACGAGGATGCTCACCCAATGCACGTAGACAAACGTTGCCAGTTGAGTGAATGATGGATGCAGTAGTCAAACACTGCTGCGATCGCACGTTCGTAGCTTGACCTGCTGCTGCCGCCGCCGCCGGCGGTACCGCCGCATCGGCATGTGGCTGATCGACGCGCGCCGACGGCTACGAGCGGCTCGCTGGCTGGCCTTGCTGCTGATCACCGTGCCCGTGCAGCCTTGCTCCATCCACCCTCCAATCGACGGGCCAGGGTCATCCGTCATGTCCATGCCGGCAACTCCTGCTCCCTGCCCCCGTCGGCACCAGATCAGACAGGGGAGAATCGTGGCCGACGCAGTACGCGCCGCTAGCTGTCCGTAGTTGACACCGTACGTTGCGCTCCGGGCTTTCGTTGGCCGTCTCGGCTGGCCGGTGCACGCGCACTAGAACGCGTGCGTACAGGCCGCTGCTATACACTACCGCTGCAATGCAAGGACTGAAGCGAGTACGGCCACCAGCACCAGCTAGCAGGCGTACCAACTTGCGACCTGTACTTTTATCTAATATCTAATCTATGCCAGAATCCGTGGCCAAATTTCTGTGCCAGCACATTTCGTCACGGCGTACAGTGCCGTGCGTGCGTAAACTGGCTGATGAGTACGCCGAAGGCAAGAAGCACCGCGTTATTGGAATCAAGCCTGCCGGTGCGGCGGTGCCTGCCGTTCCGGAGCCGGCCGCCCGCGGGTTCGTTGCGGTCCGGTCATGCTTTCCACGCGCGTCGACGGTGCCCGATCGATCAGAACGGGAGATCGTCGATGCTGTCCGGATCACATCGATCCGATCCACGCGTGCGTGCGTGCACACGGTGCCAAGATGCAGAGTTAACGGGGCGATGCGGCGCCGCACTGCTCTGCTTCCCGGTATTCTCTCTGCCTTCTGGTGGCTCGACACACCGCGCGTGGCGGATCGGAGAGAAAGACGAAGCTAAGCTAGGCATCTTCCCACTGACGACAGCGAGCTAGCTGGCATATCCGCGCGTGAGATCGAGGGGCGTACGATCGCGTGTACGGGGGAACGACGAAAGCAACCGTGCGTTGCCTCGTAGTAGTAGTAGTGTTCCCCGGCCCGGAACAACGTAACCATCGGCCGTGTTGTTTTCCTCTTTTGGTGAGAAGAACAAGACGTGTACCGGCCGGGCGAGTTTGTTTGTAGTAGTGTCTGGCCGTAAACGGGGCAGAGATACCAGAGACGACGCCTCCGGGTTTGTTTGTAGCAGTGTCTGGTCGTAAACGGGAGAGAGATACCAGAGACGACGCCGACCTCACACCGTACGTACCCTGCAGCCGGTCTAGCTCGGCCAGGCAGCCAGTTCGTGGAGGAAGAACAACCGTGTTTCGTTTCTGGTTTTTTTTTCTATCACTAGCACTCTCCTAACAGCAGATTCTTTACCGACTCCATAATTGTCGTCGCGTCGAGTCGTCGACCTGCATGCATGCATGTGAGACGTGGACTTGGCAACCAGAACAAACGGAACGAGTCGTCGACCTGCTCCCAGCTGCCTGCCTCACCTAGGAGACGTGCCACCATTGCCGCACCGAGCCCGCCGCACAAGAGACGTACTCGATCGGCACTACAGTAGCTGGCAACCGCGACTCACCGTACGCATGCAATGCACGAGCCAGAACCGTGGCGCGGATGGATAGGCATACATGGGACTGGGACTGGAAGTAGTACACCGCAACGGCGACACGCCAGCTGGGTACAAGTACTGAGCCGTGAACATCAGCGTGACCGCCGGCGGCCGGTGCACGAACCGAGTGGCACTCCAGCCAGTACGCCGCGGCGCGCCCACTGTGCCGCAACCACGCACGTGGAACAGGCTACGTAGCGACACCGGCACGGCGCGATATATACGAAACGGCAACGTAACTAGGGTGGCCTGCGCGGTGAATGCAGCCGATCGATGCCTGGCCGGGGCCGATCGATGATGCCGATCCGGCGCGGATTCGGCCGTATCGCGCCCCGGCGCCGCGCCCGCCCGCCTGCCCACGCATTAAATTAGCCGGGCGCATAAAATAGCCGCGTCCACGCTTACTTGCTCGCACGGCGTGGCGGCGGCGACGGCGTCACATGGGGTGGACCGGTGGAGGGCGTTCGCCTGTCTGCCGCTTGGGACCGTGCCGTGCCATGCCGAGACGACCGCGGCGCGGCGGGAGCATCGCAATATCGCATCGTATCTTCCCAGCCGCGCGCGGCGTTTGGCTCGGAGCGACGGGCCAACAGCATCCATCCAGCGGCACGGCGATGGACGGACGGCTCAACCGCGCCCCCGCTCCCGCTCCCGCTCCCGCTGCCGTCGCCGCGGCGGCACGTGCCCGCCGCACGTTATTCGTATCGACGCTTTGTACGTACGCACACGCACACCTCCGCCGCGCGAATCGTGGAGTCTGCGGGGCGGTCGGTGCAGAGCTGCAGGCGCAGGCGCCTCCGGCCGGCCGGACGTTTGACCGGCGTGGCGGTGCTCGGCCGGCCACTGGCTGCCCGCCCCGTAATGTAACCAGTGGGATCCGTCCACGGGGCGAGCTGTTCGCCGATTCCGCGCCACTGCTCTTGTACATTGATCTGGAGATTTGTTTGGCCTGCACTGTTGTACTCTTTTCCCGCACGGCAAAGCGACCAACAGCTTCGCGGTTTGGACGGATCGCCGGGGCTGCACGTGCTTGCAAATTTTGCAATAGTGCGCCCGATGTGTGACTTTGTGTTTCCTTACTTCGCTAGCTAGGGGATCGAAGAATGGGAAAAGAGATACTCGTAGACTGGAGTGATGGAGTCGGTTACTCGGAGTAGTTGCTTAGCTAGGAAGCACCAAGCATGTGTGCTCAAGGACAGTTATTAGCTGATATCATGGCATTGACAGGGGATCACATTTGACTCTCTGGCCTGGTGCATGAACCAGTAACAGTCCTCCTAGGCAGGTGCATCCCGTCCGTGAACCTGCAGTTTTCTGCTTGGACGTTTGACAAAGTGTTGAGGCCTTCAGGGGAAAACATGCTAATGATAGGTTGCCTAAAACGTGGACGCTCGCGCGCGAGGTTACCGGCAAGATTTGCTGGATGATGCAAGGGGCGGCTGGGCGTGTGCCCGCACAGCGGCAGCAGCCAGCAGTCCAGCACCCAGCAGGCGTGCCGCGAAATCTTCCCGGCGATCCTTGAAAGCTACGAGACCGGCAAGGACTGCGCGGCGCGGGCGCGCAAAATCCGAGGAGAAATCGGCCGGACCAGACAGGCCAAAATTCGGGCACATGCGCGCTCGGGTGGACTGCTCTCACTGCTGCGGACAGCGCCCGGTCACATGCACCACCAGCCCACTCTCTCACAGTCTCACTCTCCCTCTGGGGTGAGGTCGCCCACTCGCCACCGCCACCGCCACCTGATCGGTTGCTCGTCGCCGATCACGATCAGAGAATTCAGAGATCAGACTATCAGAGGCTCTCGCCTGGCCTCTCGACGCCGCCGATGATGTGACGGGGCGGGGCCACTGGCCCCGGGCCACGCCACGACCACGATGCGATGCTATGGACGCACTGTAGCCAACAGCAACGCTTGGTGGCGCCGTGCTCTGTTCACTGGCCGCTGCTCTGCGACACGACACGAAGAGCACAGCGCTGCAACAGTGAGCTTGCTCGGTTCGGTTCCGCGGTGGCTGTGCACGTTTCCCCTGTTTGAGAAAGAACACGAGCAGCGTGGCGTACCTACCACTCGTTCGTCGTGCACGACTTCTTGTTGTTCTGCGTGCGTCGCAGCAGCGTTTCAATGCGTGCAGCGCTTCGCATTTATTTTTCATAGACAAAATGCTAGCGACAGGTCGACATATTTGAAATTGTCATATTACAAGCCAATGAAGAGGGAAAATGGCATCAATCACCTGATCTGCGCAAGAGGGAACAGGGAAGCTTGTGCCTGCGCTCCATTTCTTGGGAGCAGAGTGTGCAAAGCTGCATAGTTTAGGCAGCCAGCAGGCACTTGACGGTGCGGATTTAAAACGTTAAGCATGTGCACTTATTACCAATAATACGCTAATAGCCCAGCAAGAAATGCTTGTATGTACTAGAATTGTGCATCTTAGATGACGGCCTTTTTTTTCTCGGTTTATACATGTGCGCTTTAGTATATTAGGGAGGGTCCAACCGTACATGTATTTTTTTTTTTACGTCCTTTGGGCATCGTTAAGACATGTTGTATTGAACTTTTTCTTTATCTAATGCAAAACCCACAAATCTTTTACGTGATCAAAAAAAACATGTGAAATTCTACTCTAATTAAGCTTCTGTACGTGGTTATGTTACAAGGGACTTGTAAGCGACCTGGAAAATGAGACAAGACCTAGGTGCATTGGTGTATGCTGACAAGGCATTAGCAGAAGGTTAGACGAACAGGTTAACTACAGTTGTTCTTTTAATTTCCTCCATTTTCATTTGAAGCGAAACAACAAAAGTGAACAATAGCAATACCGTAGAACCTAAAGTTAACATCTTCATATTGCCTCTTTTTCACCAATGCTCAGTTATTCTCATATGTACAGGAGGGAATACAAAAATGTCTCCCACATTTGTTGAGTTTGACCATCTTGTGAGTTCTTGCCTCCTAGCCCCTCTCAAAACCATAAACAATTTCAAATCTTGCTCCACGGAAATGACGGAATAACAGAAACTACATATGTTTCTCGCATCATGTTCTTTTTTTAGAAAAAATATATCTTTCCTCCGTTTTCAAATCAGTTTGACTTTTGAACTTTTCGTGCATTGATATTCTTTATTATCTAGTTATGCACTATGTATAGATACATAAGAAATCAAATGAATCTGTAGTTTTAAAGTGAACTATAATTAAAACTAGTGAAGTAAGACTTAAGCCAGACCCAAACATAGCCCCAAAATCTGAGATATTAATTTCATATTTCGACAGCAACACAACGATCGAGGAACAAGTGTTGCACAACACATATGCATATTTTCCACAATAAAAGGCAGGTTTTATCTACCATCGGATTGTCAAAAAATGCACTTTAAAAATCCAACAAAATATTGGTGGGAAACAACTGGCATTTCTAACTATTGCATCGGAATATATACTTGGCAGTATACTCTCTACATTCCAAAATATATTATTTATGACTATTAAAGTTCGATCATCAACATTTCCAGCTGCAATTCTAAAGTGGCCATATCTGTGGTATAAACTTTTGGTATGTGATTAAACTATTTGCTAGTCAAAGATAAGAAAACTCAAAATTTTAAAATATACACATCTTATATTTTGTGACAGGGAGAGTACTAGAAAGAAGAATAACAACCCATCACTGTCAGCATAATTTATACGGGGCCAACTGGACGATCCGAAAGGCAAAGGACCCCTCCATTTCGCCAAGGGGCCCCTCCTCCCTATAAAGCCTAGCTCCCCTCCCCATCCATCCGCCTCGCCAGCCAGCCAGCCAGCTAGCTCCATTTCACCTCACCCCCACCACCACCAGCTCTGCACTCGCCGCGCGCCCCCCCACGCCATCCGTCGCCATTGATTGAGATTGACCCAAAACAACCCAACCCAACCGCGCGGCGGCTAGAGCTACCTCGACCGGCGGCCAAGACCAAGGGCCTGCTTTGGCTACTACCAAAATTTCTTTTACCAAAGATTTGGCAGACCAAAACTTGGGAAAAAACACGCCATCGATTTGGCAAGTTTTTATGTGAGAGGTTGCAGTTTTGGTTCTTAACCAATCGCAGTCAAAAACTTGGCACGCCAATTCTTTGGTTGGGTAAATTTTGAAAGCAAACCAAGCAAGCCCCAAGAAGGCGTGCGCTCGCTCGGTCGTGTGTCGACATGGCGAAATGCAGCAGCAAGATCCGGTACATCGTGTGGGCTCCGGCAGACGCTGCGGCGGTGGCGGTCCCGTGCGGCGGCACGTGCGGCGGCGGTGGAGGCTTCGGGGGTCCCGGTCCCGGCGGGCCACGTGGCGGTGTGTGTTGGCGGCGCGTCGCGGCGGTTCGTGGTGCGCGCGGCGCACCTGAACCACCCTGTGTTCCGGGAGCTGCTCCGGCAGGCGGAGGAGGAGTACGGGTTCCCGTCGGGTGCCTGCGCGGGCCCCATCGCGCTCCCCTGCGACGAGGGCCTCTTCGAGCACGTCCTCCGCCACCTCTCCTCGCCGTCCAAGTCCTCCCGCTTCGTCACCCTCGACGACCTCAAGAGCGGCGGCGGCGGCGGCGGTCTGTCCTGCTGCTGCGTCGCCGCCGCCAGCGACTCGCTCCCGCTCCTCCACGGCATCTCCGCCGACAAGGCCGTCTGGTGAGCGCGCCGGCCGCCCTGCCCAGCCTATTGCGCGCGCGCGCGCGACGGCCATTTCGTCGTCATCCTCCCTTGTTTTTTGGTCTTCTTTTCTTTCCCCCTTTTTCGCGCTCGCTCCTCCGTTTCCACCCGAGTGGAGCTGAGCGCGGCGGAGACAACAACCTCGACGAGCAGAGCAAGATGAGAGCGGCCTGCCGGCCGGCGCCGGAGCCGGAGGCGGTGAAGTGAGATGGCTGAGAAAGTCCTAGGATTTTTAGACGACTGTCAAGTCTAGTCATCCATTCATTCCCTGTCAAATCAATCCGGGAAATTTTAGTGGCTAAGAATTATTCTTTTTTTACTTTTTATTTTCTCTCTCACTCACTTAATAATCCTCCCTCCACTGTAAATACATGTGTACTACTGCGGCTCGGCCAGCATTGTTGCAAGTGAACTGCTTTGGCCAATGGTTATTTTTGGCGTATATTTTCAGATGAATCTTCTCTGCATTCTCTTCCCAGATGCAAATCCAAATGGCCCCAGGTGCTTTAGAAGACATGGAATCAATTCCACCGCGTCGAACAAAATTATTCACTGCAGGTGATGTCAGTGGTAAACTAGGTGCACATCTATACTGATCTAGTACCAGTGACAAGAGTTAGGGTGACTCCAATGAACTAACCCATTATAAAAACAGAAAAAATAGGGGACTAACTGATTCATGGTATAGTTTATTATCCTCTGATTTTTCTGTTTCCTTGGAGAAGAATGGGATGTCGTAGGAGTTTAACAGAAAGTTCACAACTAGAATACTCCCGTGTTGAAGCTGTCGCTAGGCTGGTGGCAATGATTACGGGTATTACCAGCCACCACCAACCGAATAAATTGGTTGATGCTCGCTCCTCCTACTACTAATTGATATCGCAACATGAATATTGGCTCAACTAATCCTTTGTTTTCTCAACTAGGGGGTGACTTGTGGTCAGCCTATATGTATTTTCAATCTCACGAAAGGGTGCCTTTTTGTCGAATCTTTTTCCGATCCTAGCACACAACATAACGGTATGGGACTCCATTTGCATGCAACAGCTACAGAAGCCTTGGATGGAGGAGTATGGCAAGTGAGCACAAGAGACGATGACGATGACCAGAGTCCATGCCGTGTGAGGATCTGTTGTGAATTCATGACGTGAAGATGTTGCGAGGATCTACCGTGAATTCGCAGCATGTGTTTACCAAGATGTTGCAAGGATTTACTACCGTGGTCCGTGGATGTATAGAAGATGTCCATGTCCAGAGTCTCAGACGACCAAGTCGGCCGAGGAGAGCACAACGCTGCACACCGGCCACTCACCCTTTCCGGCGCGGTAAAGGTAAAACCCCGGTCGGTCTGTCCGGCTCCGGCGACGGCGAGGGGCGGGGCGGATGGACCGGACAGCCCGTGAACCTCCCCTGTCGTCCTCTGGTTGTGCGTACTTGTTCCACTGCGCGGCGGGCCCGGCTGCGGCGCGCTGCCCAATCTGCCGCAGCGGGAGGCGTGCATGTGGCCTGTGGGGGCTTTGGCTTGAGGACCGTCCGTCAAGTGGTCCCCGTCCCGGCTGCACATGTGTGCTGATACCGGTGGGCCAAGGCGCGCATGGCGTGGCGCCCAATCGCCTGCGCCGTAGTCCTTGCCGCTTTATCCGTAGTCCTTTCGCGGGCGGTTTCGCCTTCCACTGGTCGGCTGGGCCGCTCCCGCTCCGGGCAGCCGGAGCCCACACCTCAGTCTCTCACGCGATCACGGTCGAGCTGTTGCGTTGCGTGCCGGACCGCGCCTTGGACCGTTGGCCGTGGCCGTACCACGCCTTTTCGATGCCCGCAGCGTCGTGCTCGGGCGCCGCCGGCTCACCGCGGCGGCCATCGCGTCGCCGTGCCGCCTGCCTGCATCGCTGGTCGCTGCAGGCGGTGGTGCACCAGCACCACGGTGGGTGTTCCCCGCGGGTGGGCCCACCCAACATGACGCTATCTGCTCACACAAGCCACAAGTAAGCGGAGCGGAACGGAAACGGCCGGCCCACCACCAAGGGATGGGAACCGCGCGCCGCGGGCCCAGCTCGCCTCCTCCCCCGCAGTCGCAGCAGGCCCACAGAGTTTGAGCCCACCGGACCTGGGCCACCGCTGTCGTTCGGCTCGGCGGTGGTAGTTGCAAAGTTGCCACCGCGCCGCGCAGCATTATCCAGCCTAAGCCGCCGCCCCTCTAATCGAGAAAAAAAGATCATCTCAATTCTTCCCGCCGGCTGATCGGAGCACCCTCCGGCTGCGGCCGGTCCAGAGCTTTTCCGTCGATTGCAGGAAGGGAGGCGAAGGATGAGGAAGCTGGCGTTCCACGAGCGGAAGCTGCTCAAGAGGGTCAACTTTCTGACTACGACAATGGCAAGGTGCGGCGCGAGGGCCGCGTCACGCAGCGCTACCACATCGTCGGGAGGGACTACTACAAGAAGTACTAACTACCCGCCACTCCCTTTCTCCGTCTTCACGATCGCACGTTGAGTGGATCGATCGACTGGTTATGCTGCGTGTGTCAGTTGTAGCGGCAAAATTCTGTCAATGGATCTTGTCGAGGCACCTCCGACGATCATGGGCGACTCCTCGATGTAAACAGTTCGGATTCTGTGGTGGCAGGTACAATGGGATATGCCTGATGGTGCAGAAGCAAAGTGAGCATTATCAGGCAGATGGACCCGCGGGGCGGGGACCCTTTCAGGATCGAGATGACAGACGTGCTGCTCGATAAGCTGTAAGTTAATTTAATTGATTATATGTTACAAGTGGGTGATTATGGCGAATGCCCTCAGGCCTACAATTTTGCTTCCTGTGGTTGTGTTTGGATTGGATGGTTGATGCATTCACCCACAATTTTGATATTCGTGAGCCTTTCAAGATTTGACATGTGGGTTAGTGTGTCAAATCTTGAAAGGCTCATCATTTGGACCACAATTTTCGAAATTTCTTGTGCGATGGATACAGTGGTAAATGCAATTAGACTAGATCACTATACAATCTAGACTACTATTTCAGGTGTACGGGAACTTTGAACTCCTTTTCATTCTGACAATATGTGAGTTCTTTAGTATTATTTCCTTTTCAGAATTTTGTGCTGTGTAAACGGTGGCAAAAGTACAGTGCATTTGCATTTCCAATGTCTAAGTTAATTGCCCCTAATTATATTTCAATTGCATGTGCTTATGTCTGTCCATACACTCCTATACTTAGATCAGCATGTGGTTGGGTTGGAATCGCATTTACCTGGACTGAATGGCCATAAGCCATCATGGCATGTCCTGTGATCTGTGGAGCTTGTTCTTGTTCCATAAGCTGTCTTATTACTCTTTTGCTATGACTATTGTCACTTCATGCTATAGTGTCAGTATAGTGTGTCATCTTAGGGGAAATCTGATCATATTTATTTTGACAAAATTATATGATTTCTCGTTCAATCTGTGTTGGCGGCCTTCAGGATTTGTTACTTTGTACACTGATCCGTTTGTCCTGACAAAGTACGTATAATATGGGTGTAATTTCGACAAAAAAGAAAGCTTGGTAAATTGCGAGAAACTTTCAGCGAGCTCCTTTGCAGGTCTCTCTTCACCAGGCCATTCTCTTTCCACTCGCTCACATCACATATCACATGCCACCTCACCTTCTGCAGACGAAGACTAGCAACACTAATGACGAGGATCAAGATGGCAGAGCACCTCAAAGAGGCCGTGACATACATTGAACAGGGCCATGTGCGTGTTGGCCCTGAGGTCGTCACCGATCCAGCATTTCTTGTGACCAGGAACATGGATGACTTCATCACTCTGGGCGGATTCCTCAAAGATCAAGAAACAAGTCATGGAGTACAATGATGCATTGATGATTATGATGCCATGGCTTGAAGGCAATGTTCAGAGAATTTTTGTGTGCGGTCAGCAATGTAGGTTGGTGTGTGATATTTTTAGGCTATCATCTGAGGCTATTGTTGCAGAGGTACTACTTTGTGCATTTGGCTATTTTGGGCCGCAGATTAGATACCATTTTATACTACTTAATTAATTAATAATGATATAGCAGCACACAAAAAATATTGCGATATCTACGATGGTGCTTTTATCTTCATGACCAAGTTTATTAGTCTGCCTCTTCTGTGACTGAAGTGTCGACTCTGCTGATCCTGTAATTCTGTGCTGTTGTGCTTGGACGCATTTTCCTAGATTGGTTTCTAAAGAAAAGCATTTAGAATATGATCTTGATGTCATCCGAGAACAAATATAGCATTTAACCGCATAGTTCGGTTCAGACAATTCCTTCAGCAACACAAATCATATATATAACATATAACAAAAAGATAAGCAAAGTGGAGGTGGTGCCGTGGTGGGGTAGAGGTTAACAGAAATGTGTCCAACACATGAAGAATAGACATCGCAATTGACAACAGCAATAGTTATATGAAACATACAGTATTTTTGTTCACATGCAAGAAACCCCTAAATTTACATGTTAGCGGGTGCATAATGCCAGAACGAATTACTTAGCACACAAAAGCACACAGACACAGCATACTTTCTAGTCTAGCGAGAGAGTCGATCCAAGCCTTGCATCATCTGAACAACTTGTGGAGCTATTTGATATGTTAAGGAATCATAAAGGACAACTCCTACATTATCTAAGCTAAATCCTGTTAGAAGCTATAACTGCAAAACTAAACTTGGGCTTCTAAATCTACTTCTGATGTTTGAGAGACTACTGCCTTTTGATTCCCAGATCTCCACCTCAACAGTAATCACTTGTTTTGACTTGCCGTTTTCTGTCTCCATCCGTCTGAGTTTTTCTCTTTGTACGGCACGTAGCTCATACCTACACAAGGTAGAATGTGTGCACACTTTTTTCAATAACAAATGATATAGGAAAATATAATATCATACATCACAAGGAGGTAAAATCTATATTGTAATGTAATACATCACAAGGAGGTAAAAATCTATATTGTAATGTAATTGCTCATCAAATAGCAATGGTTCAGTCCTCCCCTCAATTAGTATATTTGCACACTCTGTAAGAAAGTTGCAGAGAAACTGGCAGTATTATTTTGGTAAATGGATTTCCATTTATGTCAGTTTCAATCCACAAACATGTCAACTTTTTTGCTTGGGAAAAAAAAAAAAACATAATGTGATCTTCCTATATATGGCTTCACTGCTTCTTCTCCAGGAACTTACAGATTACAATTTTTAGCATAAACAGGAAAGCCCACTATTTCTTCAGTTATGTATGTAGTGGAAATTTATCCAATGTGATCTTCATATATATACCTTCACTGCCTGTGCTTATTCTCCAGGAACTAACAGACTAAGACATTTTTGAGCCTAAAACAGGAAAGCCCACTATTTCTTCAGGTTATCTATGTAGTGGAAATTAATTCAAAGTGATCTTCCTATATATACCTTCGCTGCCTGTGCTTCTTCTCCAAGGAACTAACATATTACATTTTTTGAGCCTAAACAAGAAAAGCCCACTATTTCTTCATAGGTTATCTATGTAGTGGAAATTTATTCCATGTAATCTTCCTAGCAGTAAGAGTTTTACCCTAAAGAACATTCACCTTGTGATATTCCATGGTAGTAATAAGTATATATAATAAAGTTATAGTAAGTGGACATAGCAGGAAGAGGCATAATTCCTTCGATATAATGTTTCTGCCTCTAATTTTTGAATTGTTAGTTTGTCTACAAAAGCAATGTCAAGACACTCATGACTCCCACATGCTTCAATGGAATATTATTGAGGGAACTTATAACTTGCATAGCTGCATTTTATTAGCCTAAATAGGGAGAAACCACTAGGTTTTAAGGTTATCTATGTAAAAAAATGTGTTTCATCTTCCAAGCTGAAGTATGTATAGTAAAGAACAATAACCTTTCCAACATTTCGTAATGGTAAAAGTAGAGTAACAAAACATAGCATGATTCATGAAGAAGCATAACACATTAACAATCCTGAAGAAATGAATGTTGCTGTTAACATATGAAGAGATTTACTCACATATGAAGAAACAAGATTTACTTTCCACATATGCAGTCCCAAGTCTCGATTTTTTCTGAATATGCAGATTTACTCACATATGAAGAGACAAGATTTTCATTATGTTTATGTATATGACAGCAGAGAATACTATATGCCATAATCCATATATAATTTTGAATTACTTTGATAAGGTTACAGTGAACCCATAGAAGATAGAACTCAACTGATTCTACAAAGGCAATCAAAAGTGAGATGCTAATTTGGAAGTTAGCTCCTGTTGCTAATTTCGTTCATTGGATCAATTACTGACAAACTGGGAACAATTGAACTCCACAACTGGAGCATCACACACACATGGGGATACTATTAAAGACGAGAGCTACGGTGAGATGTAGTTTGGCGAGCAGGAAGTATATCCTCCAGAACTGCTTATCCTTCCATGTTCCGAGGGCACAGATCGTAGCGAATCTTGGCGAGTTCCTGCACGCGAAGCACAATATAAGTTGCAGCAGCTCACGCTTCACCAATCTTCACGGTTGGGAAGAGTTAAGCAGGGATACGAGATCCGAGGGAAACCACCAACCTAGCTTTGACAGCACGAGCACGGCGTGCTGCTCCTGCCAGCTGGTGAGGTTCGCCGTCGGCCGCCTCCAGGGAGCCTCCTGCGATCAGCGCAGAAGAGTATCAGGATCTAGCCATACCGGATCGAGTAGGGCAGCGAATTGGTGGGAGGAGGGAAAGGGTATGGGGTGGGGAACGGAATCATCGGTTGCCTTGAGCTGGAGGGCGGCGGCCTTGAAGGCGTCGGGCGAGAGTTCGAGGAAGTCGAGCAGCTGCGGGTCACCCCCAGCTCGTCGTCCTCCGCGGCCGGGCGGCGGACTTGCTTTGCGCCACTGCTGCCGCCCCCCGGCGGCGAAACGGCCAGGAGAAAAGCGGCCAAGGCCATGGCGCTGTCAGTTGACACGTGCTGATCCGGGCCGGCTCGCCCCCTCCGCGGCAGAGATAACCGAACAGGCAGGATCCCGTTGATATCTCTCGGCAGAGACGAGCTGATTCCGTAAGCTCGTTTTATATTAATCCAATGCGAGACGTATTCGGTATCACCACAGATCGTGAATTCGTGATGAAACTGCTATACGAGTAATCCCTCCTACTCTTTTTGGGATGTCACTATAGTGGGCCAAAGGCCGGGTTAAACTTTTTCATCTTTTGACAAGCTATTAAAAATACGCTAGAAATATTTATATCTCCAAATAAATTTATTAAAAACTAGATTTAAAGATTTTTTCGACGATACTAATTACTTTACATAAAATATTTATATATTTTTAATATATAATCACTTCTAGAATAATCGTTAACTTCTAAAAACGGTAACGACATCTATTTGTGACGGATGAAAGACTAGTTAGCTAAGGCTCCTTTTGTTTTTGACACACAAAGAATTTAAAAAAAAAGAAAAGACACAGAAATGAGGCGCAGTATATACAAAGTGAAAATCTGAAATCCAAAACAGAGCTTAAAGGTACATCGACCGTAGGAAGAAGAGAGATGCCTGTTGCCTTTCGAAGGAACGGAACTCAACATTCCTCATTCCAAACATCATCATCACACGGAATCTTTTAAAGAACTTTTAAAGAAGTGAATGACTTTAAAATTCTGTAAGAAAACTTTGTTCCAAACAAGTCCTATTCTTATACTAGGTGGATAACTGAAAAAAAACCAGAATTAATCTACCCGGGGCCCAGCTTTTAAAACAAAGAAAAGGATCGTTGAGGGTAAACTGCTTGGCTAGTTAGCTTTCCTACTGTGTTATTTTTTGATTGGACTTTCTTAGATTTGTTTTACAATGTTAGTCTATTAGTGATACGTGACAGACACATTGATAACTTATGAGAAAGAAACTAACTAAAAGACGGTAATTTCAAAAAAAAAAAAAAAAAGAAAAAGAAAAGAAATCTAGTTCATGTGCTAAAATTCATAGATGTCCAACTTCTGCCTGCCATTCACCTTCTAAGTGCTTGTGGCTGTTTGGTTAGAAGCCACACTTTGTCTAAGTGCTAGTTAGCAACTAAACATTGAAAAGAATTTTTGGTCTACGTTTCAAATATAACAGTAATTTTGATAAGGTTACTTCAGACATTGTAAAATATATGAATTTAAACTGTCTAGCCATACTGTTTAGGTTAGTTTGCAAATTATGCGACATGACAAATGAATTCAAATTTTCTAGGCAATAATTGTCCGTTTCATGGCGAACTATGACCACGAACCAAACTTCCCATGTTTACCTATCAACAGGATCAGTCCAAATAGATAGTATTTTACGATTTGCTACA